>JAUTXW010003516.1:5000-597634 GCA_030620095.1 Kuschelorhynchus macadamiae | reverse complement strand
ATCATTCTGTTTATTTAAACATTTTATAAGTTGAAAGGTTATTAGCGAAAAAAAATTTAAAAGCTTTTGAAAACATGTCCATCATGGGACTTTCAACATTTTGTTGACTGATACACGTTTTTTAGATGTATTTTAAACGCGAAAGTAGAGGGGACTTGAATGAGAGAGATACAATATTATTTTTAACAAGAAAAAAGAAATAGAGAGGTTATACTAAATTGGTAGTTGGAAGGCACAACAAAGAAGGATGACGGATTCGATCTAATTTGTGAAAATAAATACATAGTAATATGTTTATTTTGCAATGGTAATTAATTAAGAGGATAAGTGTGAAAGGTCACGAAAGACCTTAAAAATATGATAGTTGTCCTGTAATAGTTGTAAAAATAATCAATTGACCAAACAATAGCAATAAAAAGATAAAATAGGGAATAATTTATGTAATAATATTAGTGACAATGGTATACACGATATGTATAATATGGACTGAAATTTGTTTTTTTTGTAATGTTAAAATATAACTGTATATGGAGCTGAGGTTTTGGGTGTCACTCTTTTTGTTTATGACTGGGTGTTGGAGATTTATATGCATCATTTCAAGAAAAATGCGTTTATAATAAGAGGACGCTTTATCCAAAATCTCAGCGCCACCCCAGTTAAGGGAGTGGTTTTCCTTAATAAAATGTTCACTTAGTGCGCAGGACGGAACCCCTCCCCGACTGTCGCTCTTATATGATGTAATTCTGCCTTTAAGGCTTCTAGAAGTCTGCCCTATATATGACAACCATAATTTTTTCAACTTGCCTTAATCAGCATAGAAAATAATTTTAAACATCGTATCCTAAAACAGTTCTTAAAATCGTATCATGTTTTGGAAATAAATATAATCGGTCAAATATTTTACATGGCTATTAAAAGATCACAATTCTTAATAACGTTAACCGCTTTCATTCCAGATAATCAAGAAGCTCAAAACGAAACCGATGAAAATCAACTACCAAAAATCAATGAAGAGTCACAAAACCCAGAACTGACTGTTCCTATGAAACCGCCTAAAAAAAAAATTAAACGCTCAGCATTACTGAAGAAGATAAAAGAAGAGCACAAAAAAGAAATGGATGCAATCCATCACAAAACATAAATTATCAATAATTCATCATCAACTTTTGACAATCAAAACACTATGTTATGTATGCTATTTGAGCTTGTTTTTATTTCCATAATAATTTTTTTTTATTTCATTCTGGCCGTTTATCCCATCTTTATGCATATGGATCTAAATTATAATGAATTTTTTTTGTGTCTACTTGTGTAATACCATGTTATGAATCGTATTAAAAGATTATACCACAAGATTAACTAAAAACAAATTGATAGATAAAATCTGTCATCCCATCTTTATGTATATGGATCTAAATTATAATGAATTTTTTTTGTGTCTACTTGTGTAATACCATTTTATGAGTCGTATTAAAAGATTATACCACAAGATTAACTAAAAACAAATTGATAGATAAAATCTGTCAACTAAAAATAAAGCAATTATGTCGACATTGTTTTAAATTGATAAATGTAATCGGCGGTTACATAACATCAGTCATGCGCGATTAAGCACGACCAAACGTTACCGCCGCGCGACGGTTTGAATTTAAAAAATAGTTTAATTTTTAGTCGACGCTCTATGGTTGACATAACACCTGTTTAGCTCGATTGTATTTGGCAACGTCAATTGCACATTTCTGACGAGAACACATTTAACATATCGTAAGGATGAATATGAATAATGTAACAAATCAAGCAGACATTGTTTATAACTGCTATTTTTTTATAATCTATACTTTGGCTTTAAAGTTTGAATGTCAATGACAAAATTGCAAATTTTGTATTATATTAAATATCTGCTTCAATTTATTTAAAGTTAAATATTTTTATTCAGTTGAGAAAAAGCCAAAAAAGATTTTTGTTTGTCAAAATTGCAAATATTAAGCGATTGGTGGAATTCGGTGCAGTAGGCCCACCCTTTTTTTGAAAGCATGCATTTTTAAACGATAACAAAGCCAAAGTATAAATAAATTATAGTTTAAAAAAATAGAAAACACGCTTTTCTCAGTAATGCACTAAAAAGTACAAAATAATGTCATTTACTTAAAATATTTTGTTATGATATATCCATTCAACCCTTGACAATTCAATGAATATGCCAAAAAACGAGGGGCGTTTTGCCGAGATTAAGTAACAGAACATCTCAAAGAAATGTAGCCAAAAAGCATTCCACGCAGGATAAAATGTATATATGGTAACGACATGTTTAAGCAAATTACATTAGTTTGTACTTTTTAGTGCGTTATTGACAAAAGCGTGTTTTCTAGATCAGCTCGATGTTACCAATTTATGAATTAGACTCGGTAAAATAAGCCAAATGAGCCCAAACTCGAGAAATTTACTAGCTGATACAAGCGGTACCATCAGATCAACTCGATAGTACCAAGTTATTTTATTTTCATTCGAATTACATTGGATTAAAATCGACCGGTACCAAATTATTGTAATGTTATTCGAATTTCATACAGTTATGGACATTTTAATTTTAAGATCTTAAAATATATTCAACTAAATTGGTCCGATGTTTTAAAGCAAATTTTATCTTTTGGTCTGTTCAGTTCAGTTCAGTTCTTGTTTTATGGCGCTGTCATTAAGTATGACAATTTGCCAGCTCTTCTCCTTTTGGTACAGGCAGTCTGATGCTTGGATCATTCTAGTCCTAATCTTTTCTTCTGATTTACTTTTTCCTCTTATTTCCTTTTCTTCCCTTCTTTTTTTTTTAAACACAGAAAGTTAGTCTTTCACTTGTATCCTTCAAAAACACAGAATAACAAACAACAAAAAACATTAAATATAATGCTGGTAGGGTTTATTTATCTCTTAGTATAATTAAATTATGTATACATCTGAATATACATATCCAAGATACGCAGGTACCACGTTATTTGTTTTAAACTTATGTGTATTAACATATATTTTTAATATTTATAAATTGATATTTTTTATTTTAAATGTGACCAGGGATTTGACTCTGGAGGCATTTAAATTATTTAGGAACGAAGTTATATTGAATGGGGTGTTTAACCCACTTTGTCTAAGAATATCATAAATATTCAGACCGGGGATGATATTTATTGGACACTCAAAAGATATGGTCAAGGTTCTTAATCTGTCTACATTCGCATAGAGGAGATTCTTTTATTTTGATACAATATAAATGTTCTCCAGGCAGTGTCCCGTTCTCATTCTTATTATTGTAGTTATATGGCGTCTATCTACATAAGCTATTGTTTCAAACCATGGTTTACTAGGAAACTATTCAGCTGTGGATCCCTGGGAACTTTAAACGACCTTCCTATATTCGCCAATTTATCCGCAGTTTCATTTCCAACATTATCCGCATGTCCAGGTATCCATGCTATAATTGGACGTTTAATGTTGCATCACAGCATTCTAAGATCAATCCTTTGGTAAGCAGGGTGATATGGTCACTCTCTGAGTCAATAGAGGATCTATTTAATTTTTCTATTGCACTTTTGGAGTCAGTAAAGATGGTGGCCCTCTCGATGTTTTTTGTCAGGCATGTTCTGATTCCTTCATTGATGGCCACTGTGTCTGCTGCACAAATATTGATCTTCCCAGGCAACTTTCCAGAAAAGTTGTATTCTATCTCTGGAATATGGATACCATATCCTACCGATTCACCCTGTTTTGATGCATCGGTATATACAAATATATGGTTGTTACGATACTTCTCTGTCGGGTTCATGAATTCCTGCCTAGTGTTCACACTTTTTTTTTAAATGGAATTTGTTGTATTTGATAATTATCTTCTATTTCGAAACATGGTAATTGATCACTTGTTCTTACAATTTCCCGAAAAGGTTCTATTTGTTTCAAGGTATTTAACGGATAAACTGAAGATCGGTACTCAACCAGATTTTGTTTTAGTTGAATAAGCAGATTTATGATGGGGATATTATATATTATTAAAAGTTTAATGAGAAATTTGAATTACAGAAGTGGATCTCATACAACCGGTAATAGGCCCTGATGAAAGATGGCATTTATTTTGTTAATATTTTTTTTGGATGTTGGTTTTAAAAATATTGAGCCAAAGTCCAAATGAGACCTGTCTTACCCCCCGAAAGCAATTTGCAGCGTTTTTGGGTCTGCTTCCCACCAAGTCCCACAAAATACTCTCATGAGGTTTATGTGCCATTGAATTTACCACTTTTTGAAGTTGGCCTGGCTCTGCCAGCTATGTAACTTTGACCTGCATGTCACAACAATCAGTTTGAGAAGGTCACGATGTTTGTTACCCTAAATGTCTTCAAAATTTGCAAATATCTGTTGATCTATCTATCTTAAGTGCTTTAAGAAGTGGTGGAAATGGATATAAATCTTGAAAAGTATAGAAATATCAGGAATTATCTTCAAATAAAGCTATAGTATTTTATATTCGAAAAGAAGAAGGAATGAAGAAAATAATAAGTACATGGACAGTGTGGAGACTTAAAGGCATATATATTTATATTTCAATTATTAAGGTATTTCTCCTTTTAGGTAATAGTAAGCAATGTTTTTTTTCTTCCAGTATGGTTAGTAACGGCTAGTAAAGTAGTTTCGAAATAACTGCTTTCTTTGAGATACACAGAACTTAAGTTAATTATATTCTATATATATTATGTCACTGACTTTAATATGTTATATGGTTTCGTGTTATATATTTATATATGGAGTGTTAAAGCAATTCAGTTCAGAGTAGTGGCATTATCCAGTCACCGGGGGATTCAACAGCACCTTTAATTTAACTTTTGATTAAATACTGTGTATATAAAGTCGCCTCTTTTTGTAATTTCTAAGGCTGTTGCGAGCTATTATTATGCTTATACTGACTACTAATCATCATCAGTGACTATTAAGAGTTTCAAATGTTTTACATATGAGGTATGATAGTATTTAGTATGGATTTTATTTATATTGCCACGTGTATTACAAACTAAATATTTTGATAGAAGGTATAGAAGGGTTTTAGTTGTTTAAGACATTCTAAACTGAGAACTGCAAAATGTTTTCTTAGTGTATAAATTTGTGAAAATAAAAATTATAGAAGCTCTAAAAACCTCAGTAAGCTTTATGTCTGCAGTTGAGGCTCTAGACATGTGTAATTAAACAATGTTTCCCTTGATACGCAAGCTTTTAAATGTTATAGAAACTATAATAGTCGTTAAATATACCTGCGAAAGAGATTTTTTTTTGCAACATTCCTAAACAAATAATTAAGAAATCCTACTAGATAATCCTATCTAGGAAGATGAAGTACTTGACAAGTTAGCTCTAAACCCTCGTAGAATAAAAATTTAATTGTAAAATATATATTCTGTTCGTGCTTTTTTACTTCTATTAATTGCCTACCTTATTAAAATGGTCGGGTAATGCATTTTTCTTTATATTATATATATAATACATATATATATATATATATATATATATATATATATATATATATATATATATATATATATATATATATATATATATATATATATATATATATATATATATATATATATATATATATATTATAAGAATTATCTTAATTATTTTACATTATTATGGCCTTTTTTCCATAAATTTAATATAAAATCCACCATCTAATCAAAAATTTAAAAAAAAATGTCGAACCACCTAACATTATTCCGCCACAAAAGCATACCATAAAAGCCAGCCGGGAATCAAAATTCGATCACCATTAAAAACCTTACGGAAACCAAAAGCATTGCTATTGTACAATATGTTAAAAGAATCGGCAGGAATAGAAAGAAACGCACGACCCGAAATATATTGCAATACTGATTATAAACGGCATGCTGCTGAGTCACGATCTGGGTTATTATAGCAATAATTGATCAGTTTAGTCTTTCTCTCGCCCTGTTTTGTACTTAAACAAAATATAAAATGTTCTGAAAAAAATTTAGTTGACAGACTGAAACATTATTTTAACTGCTTAGATTTTTCGTCATAATATTCTAAACTTAGTCCATACAAAACGCTTAAATTTAATAAGAACATAATCATTTATTATTGTCTACCCTTTTTCAAAAGGCACTGCTTGTTCAAAAACTAAAAGGAAGGAAGCTAACAATATCCGTAATTACCCAGTATACAATAAGCTTAATTTTATGTTATAGTTTTTTTATACTGATATTTATAACTAATTAAAAAATGCCACTGTATATTTTATTAGTATTTAAGGGTTGGGAAGTTAACTTTATTAAATTATGTCAAGTTAAAACACCTTGTAAAAATTACATTAAACACATATTTTACTCACCTCTATGAATTTTGGAGCCTTTGAAATGTAATGGCTTTCCCTGTTTACCTATCCCTTTTTCTCCTGTACAAAGGCAACGGAAATTTTCAGCTGTAATAGGTACTACATTTTTAAATAATTGAATCACAACTCGCCCAACTAAAAAAATAAAACTTTCATTATTTTAATATTCTCATTCAATCACATAAAAAAAGTAATATAAAATAAAAATAAAAACCTTGATAAAACCTTAATACCCGTATTCACTAAAGAGGTTTAAATTTAGACCAGGTCTAACTTGACAGTTTTAAGATGACATTTTTAAAAAATGAACAAATAATTTTTCTAAATGTCATAATTATAAAATGACAGTGACACAAGCGAAACATAACTGGCGAACTAAGAGTTTTAAGTACCATGGCAACTAGATTGGGTCTAACTTTTAAACTTTTTTAGTGAATACGGGGGTAAGTGATTATGTTCATGAAGCCATCATAAGACCAACCGAATGGCCAAAAACCTATTGCAAAGCTTAAGCTCAAACATACAGGGAGTGGGCCGCCGGGGTACCGGGCAATGGCCGGTGTGCCCTAGATGATCTGACTAATTATGCCCATTTACCTTCATTAAAACCATAATAAAACAAAACTAAAATAAATGGATATATTGTCCGAGAATTATACTTTCAAAATAGACTATATGTAGTTAAATAATAATTAGGTATTAAAATATTTTCGTCGCGCCTATAATGGCCAACTTGTTCTTTCATTCACTTTATGAACTCTACGGTCGCGACACCAGTGTCTGCTGTGCCTGTCACATCACGAGTATGAAGTTTTTTTTATGTGTTCCTTTCGCTATTCACTATCGGAAAGTGGAATTACACATTTAAATTTTCGCAGTTGCAACGAAACATCAAAAGTCTGTAAGGTAACATTATTTCAAGTCAAGGTCAATTCGGCTTCCGCATTTAGTATCTTGGATGTTTTAACTTTGGCAATTTTTGATAGAGTATTATGATTTTTAATTAAATAAGAATATATTATATAATAATATACTACTTCTTTTAAGATAGATTTATGTAACAAATTTTAGTTTTAACTTTAACTTCAGTAATAAGAACTTACCCCGTTATTGCTTGTTTTCAGTCATGAGACTTTTATAAACCAATCGAAATGCTTATTCTTACGAAAGCGTAGAAGGGCCACAATTTTTTTATTTTCATTTTTGTAACAAATTCCTACTTCTAACTCGGAATTCCGACTTCTATCTCGGAATTCCGACTTGTAACTCGGAATTCCGACTTGTAACTCGGAATTCCGACTGCTATCTTGCTGAAAATGTCTAGAAATGTTATCTAGTATGATAAAATCTAACCCCTGAAGGTGTAGAAGACAAAAAAATTTTAATAAACGAGGAAAAAATAAATAAATTATTAAATTCTATCCCTTGTAGAGACACCATGGACGGCAATGTAAGCCAAACTATTTATAGGGGGCTATTACCCCGACGTCTGGAAATAATATATATTATGAATTAATGTAGCAGCGGGTTTCGGAAAGGGTAGAAAATTCAAATTAATTTTAATAAAGTACGAAAAATTCAATTAATTTAATTACCAATGTGTCTATAAATAACAACTCTATGAATAAAAGCGACAGGATTAGAAAACTGAAACAAATTTTATTGAATGAGAAAAGTCATATTTTCATATTATGTCCCAAGTCCCGGACAAAACTAGGTAGTCAAAATATTAACTGGAAGTTGTTGCCAATAGGTCTAATAATAATATATAGTATGCATAAAAGTGGCAGTAAGTCCTTAAGGGTAGAAGACCCCGGCCTGCCGAGTCATTCCAATATATTAATGATGTGTCTATTACAAACTTTTATGACAAGTAGAAGATCCAAAACGGGTAATGAAACTTAATAAATTATAAAAAATGTAAATGGCTGGAAATGTTAGTCAAAGAGTCTATAAACAGTAATGAAGTCTACTGTATTAGATATTTTGTCAGCAAATCACGTATATTAAGGTACACATTTTGATATTTTGGACAAATTAAAAGAAATACCTATTCCTTTTGTTGGGTGTGATTAACACGAAAAAAATTTACAACTACGATCATTGAGTTGTACCTTGTCAGCGCTTTATTTCTAAAGAGGTTTACCGAATAGATAAAGCTAAAAGAAAGAAAATTGAAGAAACAATCAAAATTATAATTAACTTTTCCCTGTGGTCCTGTAGTCTGTTTTGATAGATTGATGTCCTTCCACAAAGTTAGAAATAAGACCTACAACGGAAACTTGATTTATGAGGATGTGATTTGCTAAGAATTTTTTTTTGCTGAAATCATGTTACAGATTTTTGTTTTCAAACTTCATAACATATCAATGTCTTCATTTGTGGAGGAATTCTAATAAAGTATAGTTTAAAAAACTGAAAAACACGCTTTAATAGTAAACTGAACTAAAAAAAACCCTTTGGACGAGAATTAAGTGATTAACAAGAAAATTAATGTCATTGTGAAAACAGCGTGGGTCTGATATCAGTTATTATAAATATTCTATCGGTATAATTTCTGAAAGTAAAGTCAGTATGAATATATGGCATAAAGGCACCCTACGATTTTTTACAAAAGTTATTTTTTTTCTTTTTAGTTTAATTTACTATTAAAGCGTGTTTTTTAGTTTTTTAAACTATATTTTTTTTTAGTTCCGTTTACTATTAGAGCGTGTTTTTTAGTTTTGTCAAACTATAATTTATTCTACTTCGCTACCTCCCCGTGCCGAAAATTGGTAATTTGCGCGCCTGCTGTCTTCCTTTTATATGGTAGCCATTTCCCACAGTCCCTGTCCGAGATGAAATTTTTTTATCCTGACGATCCTGTTCAGGATAATGGGACAAACTTATCAAATCATTGCATGGTCATCGATTGTAATCTGGCGTTATAAAGTGTGTGAAAATCAAATGAAACTAATAAAAGCGTTTTAAAACAATTAAATTTACTCGAGTATTATTTTAATTAACAGGTATCAGGGAAATTCGGTTTTTCCGACTTTATTTTAGTTATTGTTTTGTATCATATATAGAATGTAACTGATTAGTTATGTTCCTGTCCTTACTTGAAAAAGTCAACCTAAAATCTCTTATACCTTGATGAAATTTAATCTGAATGAATAATAACCGAATCGAAAAATAAAGATTAATGAATAATCGTTTAACGAAATATAAGTTACTTTAATAGAGGATGCATAAACCTTTCATAGGTGCTAGGTATTTACTGAAAAAAAGATATTTTTTTAAACAAATATTTCTTTTCTCTTAAAAGAAAAACAATAATAATTATTTAAATTTTATGTATTATAGTAAATAGTTAATTGGGAAAAGAAAAGTACAATACTTGGGAGTAAATTACGATAGGCCTTGATGAAGAGCGAGGAGACATATGCCCCCACACTACAGTGCATATATTAAAATCTGAAAAAAAAAAACAAATATTTATATATATATATATATATATATATATATATATATATATCTGAAAATGCGTGCACCCCCTCCATGCTATTGCATCTTTTTAACAGAATATGGATCAGATGTTCTTACTAAATGACGTTTAATTATTTCTACTATCTATGAAAAAGATAAAGCAAAGTACAAGATTTTATTTTTCATGTCAACCATATTCAAGCCATCAGAACTGACCCAGTCGTTATTTTTTAATTTGGACTTTATGCACAGTTAATAAATTTCTTGTAGTTTTACTTAGCTTCATCCTGATCCCTATAATTAAAATATTAATTTTTGACGAAAAAGAATATAAAAAAGTGATTGCGCTTATAAGCAATCGTGTATTAATTACAACGCATTCCGAGATAGAAGTCGGAATTCCGAGATAGAAGTCGGAATTCTGAGATAGAAGTCGGAATTCCGAGATAGAAGTCGGAATACCGAGACAGAAGTCGGAATTCCGAGATAGAAGTCGGAATTCCGAGATAGAAGTCGGAATTCCAAGTTAGAAGGTGGAATTCCGAGATAGAAGTCGCAATTCCGAGATAGAAGCCGGAATTCCGAGTTAGAAGTCGGAATTCCGAGATAGAAGTCGGAATTTGTTACAAAAATAAAAATAAAAAAATTGTGGCCCTTCTACGTTTTCGTATATTCTTAATGAGTAAAGTTAATACTAAATTGCTCTACATGACCCAAGCATTAGTCTTTAATTATTATACGACTGGATATGAAATAGGGTGCTATACAGTTAAACACTGCTCTGTTCTGATTTCGTTTTCATTCTTCAGTCCTTCAGTCGGCGTCGTCGCGGATTTCTTCTCTTCGCGCGCTGATTTTATTCATTTGTGCAGATTCGACTGAAAATTGCAATTTACAGATATAAAAAAACTCATTATGAATTTTTTAGTCATCATTTAAAAAATTAAAATGGCTGCTAAGTTCTGTCGTTTGTGCAAATTTGACAGAATTTCATAGTCTAAATTATGAATTCTTGACGTCTAAAAATTCAATATGTCGAACGAATTGTATGATTTGTGCAGATTCTAATGCAAATCGATATCTGGTGGTATCTAATTAAGAATGCAAATTGTGAATTTTTCGTCAAAATTTCGTCATTTCTGATTAGAATGAAGATCTGTAAATGGGGACTTTTAATGTCGCGTGTTCATTGAGGTGATGAAAAACTCAAGGAATGGTCCTGCCTAAATATTTCAAGATTTTCAATCACCCAAACCCCAAACACTCCTTTCTTGACACTGTCAATACTGCATCTGAGATGCCCCAAAACATGTAGCTGGCCGTCGCTTTTCGAGGGGTTTAGCTCGCGCCTGTAAATATAGGTGCGAAAAAACTCGCCACAGCCTGTCGAATTGGGCAATTTGTACAACACCTTTTCTAAAATCACATCATCCAAGTGATGAAAATGAGACCGCTGCAGCATTGGACCTCAAAGCCTTCAAATGTAAAGTAACACATGTCAGTATTAGTAAACCATAACTATAATTGAGCATTACTAGCCCTAAAGTGCTAAAGATATGAAATGTCATGATGACAGCAGATTTCTCGCAAACAGTTCTGTCTATTGGAGTGCTGTAATAAGAATAAGAAATGAAAATAACATTTTAAATTTGAAAGAAAACCCGGAATAGCTTTCTTTGCGTAGTTCTACTTATATTGTATAATGATTATAAAAAGTTTATTTATTTACGATTTTTATGGATGTCTACTATGTATTAAATGATTATGAGGTTATTGTTACTCAAATGAATGCGTTACCTACAATAGAAATAATGCAGGTAGGTAGCACTAAATTTCTGAGAGCAATTTTCACTAAGAACAATACCAAGGTTGATTTGACAGTTGTGTATAATACTCCTTCTATTAATGTCGATGAATTTGTGTTTGATCTTCAAACGGTTTTCAGAATTGGACTGAGAAATGTTGAATTGTGCCAATTCCTATTAATAAAATGCGTGGAAAATGATACAATAAAAAGTGCGTACGAATTTCGGAGTACGAGTTTAATAACAGAACAGAACAGTTGACGATTCAGTCACCGGACGGAAATATATGCTGTTCTTATGGTCATAATGGTCATTTTGTGAAATATCATTTCGAACATTTTGATTTTTTTAAATATATTTGCGTAGATACTAAAAACCATCCCTACTTTGTTTAAAGAAATGTTGTTTTTGCTTGTTTTTCATTAAGCAAACCTCATATACTTTGTGTTGAGTATTATACTTTGTCATATATTGATTGATATGAGTTCCAGCTGACAATGTAACAAAATGTATGTCACTGTAAGTTTATATCGGCATAACATCGTGACTGGGACAATAGTTTTCAATTATTGCGATAATCAAAATACATTTATTAGATATGTAATAATATATAAAATAATTAAAAAATTAATAAGACCTCACTGTTTTTTTTCGCTTATTAACAAATATAAATACACCCAAAACACCTGTCTGTCTACGAGTGTGTCTGCAACAGAAGGACGTGAAAATTTACTTTAAAAAGCATTTTTTTTTAAATAAATAATTTTAGATTAAATTTGGTCAAAGTGGCCAAATTTGCCGGTCTTATGCCATGTCAGATGTCATTTTCAAAGTCATTTTACATCTTTGTGTAATGTCTAAATGTATAGAAATGAATAAAAAATATAATTGAAAAATATTAACAACAAATCGAAATAAACAATGACTTACATAAGTTCTGGACCTAAAAAAAGAAACTAAACTGGAAAACCCGAAAAAATTACAACTATTTTAGCCTTGACCTGACAGAGTCAAATCAAGAATCATATATGGAAGCTTATCAATTAAAAAAAAAAAGGAAAATACGTACAAATATTTATTGGTAAACGATGGAAGAATATTCCTAAAAAAAATATATAAATTAAAAAAATCATTCTAATTGAAGATCTAAAAAACTAAAAATACATGATTATGGGTGACAAAATATCCTGAAAATATATTACAAGAATATAATAAACCACATTTTATTCAGCCTACGAAGCTACCTAAGTTGAAATTTTGACTCTAACTGAGATTTGGCTGAATTGTAACGAGTTGCAGTACAACCAGACCATGAAAAGTATCCTTATATATATGAGAAATGGCATTACTTATAAAATATGGCAGACTCTAGTTTTATTCTTTTAAAGTGTTGTATGTGATAATATACTAAAAATAAGTTTATTATATACAGGGTTATTCACGCAACCCGTTCATTAAAAGTTTTTGATGATGCCATTTAGATAAATATTTCAAACTTTGGGATTAAGGTAAGGTCACGGGGTACTTCTTTTTTGAAATATTTTCAACTTCCTGTCACTTCCGGTTTAACCGGAAGTTGGTATCAACTTGCTTATTTTAAATGGAACACCCTGTATTTTATGATATTTTTGTATTCTACGGAGAATTTTAATGCTATTTTATGTAGCATGTCCTATACCTAGGTTCAAGCGTTCTTAAGATACTTGACCTTGAACCAAAAATGAGCCTTCGGGGTACCAAATTTTAATATCTCATATTTTTGTAAGTTTTGAAGATATAATCTTCATATTTTGGAGACGATCGGTAAATAATCTTAGGTTTCTATTTTTTTTTATTGAATTTGTCTATCTTTATACAGGGTGACCTAAATTCAGCGGCAAACATTCACATTTTTAAAGCCGCTAAAGTCCGTTTTTTTAAATGGGACACCCTATAACTTTATGCACTATCAAATGTACAATTTAATTTTCTATCGAACTGTATTAAGGTTCCCTATACCTATTAGTAACCATTTTCAAAATAATCAGGTTTTTATTAAACTATCATTTGTATTTGCTAAATGCTTACACCTTCCCGTAGTAAGCCATGGAAAAACAATTGTTGTGCTTTTCTATTCAACATGGCAGCTGATTTAAATTTTTTAAATTAAAATAAAATAACACTCAAAAGCTGATATTCTCAATTTATTTTATATTCGCGGAGAATGTTACAAAATATTGGAGAGAACGTGCCATGTTTTTAATGAAAAACATACTCATTTATCGCCAATGAACAAGAGAAAATTGAAGAGGATTGAAACGAAATTTTTTCGTTTCGGAAAAGTTAGTTATAAAAAATGTAATAAATTGTTTACATTATTTTTAACCATATCTACTAAGTTCGAGACTGTTCTAAACTTGTTTTAGTGAACTTAAAAATTATAGCAATCTAACCATCAACAATAAATAAATAAAATAATAAACTTGAATTATAACAAATGTTCTATATGCTGTCCGTTCATTTGAAGACACATTTCAATTCTTCTTTGTACAGTTGCTGTGGCCCGTCGAATTTGTCCGTTTTCTAATTAGGCAAAAACTGTTCGTATCCTGTCCAGTAAATCTTGTTGTTTATTTATTGGGGAAGCATAGACTTTACCTTTGATAAATCCCCATAAATAAAAGTCTAGGGGTGTTAAATCAGGCGATCGCGGGGGCCATCTCCAAGGGCCATTGGGACCAATCCAGCGATCTTCAAAAATTCGAGATAATTGGAGATAAACTGCAGCGGAATTATGTGCTGGTGCTCCATCTAATTGATACCAATAATTTTGCAGCTCACCAATAGGAATTTCTTCTATAAATTCAGAAACCGTCCCTCGTAGAATTTCCAAATACTTATCACTTAAATTGTCTTCATAAATACAGTACCGCACCTGATCATTTAATACAATACCGAAAACATTGAAGCTACATCTCTCTTGAGAACGCGTTTCGCGTAAAGCGTGCGGATTTTCTGCTGCCCAGAAATGTTCGTTTCTTCTATTTGTTATTCCTTCTCTAGAAAATTTCGCTTCATCGGACCAAAATATTTTTGAAAGGAATTGAGAGTCCTCTTGAATTTTCAAAAACATTAATTCGCAAAATTCTACTCGTCGGACGTCATCACCAGGTCTCAAGGCTTGCACGTTTTGGAAGGAATAAGGGTGCATATGATGTTCGCTCAAGATTCTTTGGACAGATGAAGAAGAAATTCCGAAACCGTTTTCTGCAGATGGTATTGAACTTTGCGGGTTTGCGTGGAAATAAGCTAATGTGTTTATTACGTTATCCTCGGCATTTGTCACTGGTTTCGGAATATTTTTTGTAACTTTAACCTTGCCAAAACGCAAAAAGTTCGTTTCAGTCCTCTTGAATTTTGACTTGTTCATTGGCGGCTTATCAGGGTGGCGTTCAATAAACACACGACACATTCTCTCCAAAATATAAATAGATTGAGAATATCAGCGTTTGAGTATTCCTCCATTTCGATTTAGAAGATTTAGTTTATCACTGACAGCTTTCGATAAATAACGCATACTAATCATCTGTCATATTGGATATTGGATCTCAATTGTTTTTCCATGGCTCACTATTGGAACATGTAAACATTTAAGCAAATATATACGATATTTTTATAAAACCCAATTATTTCGAAAATGGTTACGAATAGGTATAGGGAACCTTAATACAGTTCGATAGAAAATGAAATTCTACATTTGATAGTGCATAAAGTTATAGGGTGTCCCATTCAAAAAAACGGACTTTAGCGGCTTTGAAAATGTGAATGTTTGCCGCTGAATTTAGGACACCCTGTATTAAAATAGACAAATTCAATAAAAAAAATAGAAACCTAAGATTATTTACCGATCGTCTGCAAAATATGAAGATTATATCTTCAAAACTTACAAAAATATGAGATTTTAAAATTTGGTACCCCGAAGGCTCATTTTCAGTTCAAGGTCAAATATCTTAAGAACACTTGAACCTAGGTATAGGACATGCTACATAAAATAGCATTAAAATTCTCCGTAGAATCCAAAAATATCATAAAATACAGGGTGTTCCATTTAAAATAAGCAAGTTGATACCAACTTTCGGTTAAACCGGAAGTGACAGGAAGTTGAAAATATATCGAAAAAGAAGTACCCCTTGACCTTACCTTAATCCCAAAATTTGAAATTTTTATCTAAATGGCATCATCAAAAACTTTTAATGAACGGGTTGCGTGAATAACCCTGTATACGTCCAAGGTATGATTTTAGAAACTTTATTGAAATATTTTAATATATTTCAAATATAATACTATGGATCAAAATGATAAAACTACACTAGTCAACACTTACATATTGTATCAATTAATGTCGTTACTTTCTAAATCCCATATTTCCTTTATTATATATTTTTTTCTGCTGAGTGGCCTTTATTCCTCTTCATATTAATTCACACGATTTGTTTTATTGTATGAGGAATAATTAATACTGTGCACATCTTTATACAAAATTTAAATGACCGTGAACAAAAAACAACTCAGGGTGTTTAGAATTTGTTATAAGATTAAATAAAATTTAAAAATACGGGTGTGCTTAAGATGCGATTACGTGTGTTTGTTGTAGTTTTTTATTCACATTATCACGACTTTTGAAAAACCCTGTATTTTATTATAAACTACGAATACTATAGTTGGGAGTATCCAGCCCAGTGAGTGAAACAGACGTATATAAATCTAAAATACTTAGGCAAAGTAAGTCTTTAAGATTTGTTTTTTTGTTGTCAATCTATAGATCCCCGTCTGGTTCTTTTGACTTGTTTCTAGACGTGCTGGAGCGGGTCCTGGGCGAAATGGGTGAGAGTAACATAATCCTTGTTGGGGATTTTAATGTACATTTTGGAACGGATGAGAGAGTGTGCAGCATTGTGTACTATGCTTTCTACCTTTGGTCTTCAACAAAAGGTTTTTGATGCAACAAGGGGTAATAACTACCTAAATAATATCTTCACTAACATAAATATAATTCACAATGTATGTACTATCAGTGCAGGTTTTTCAGACCATCGGAGAGTGGGTTTTACCGCAAACATTCAAAACTTTAATAATCTGCCCCCAGCACAGTATAAAAAAGTGTGTAGACCAATCACTCAAATCCGTAGGTTCAGTTTTTTCAACTATTTACAGAACTTAATGTTTGATTTTGTTGACGATGAGTCTCTCAGCATCGATAATAGGTTTAACATGTTTCTGTCGCACATTCGGGATGTATATGAATTATCTTTCCCAGAAAAAAATTATACGGTCAATAAAAATAAAAACCCTAATTCAATTTACGCTTCTTGAATGATTTGTATAGACAATCTCCTACCCAACTGTTAAAACAATATCAAAAAAGTTTCAGGACTCAGTACCGTATTGCTTTGAAAAAAGTAAAAATAGATTATAATGACACTCATAAAAAATTCTACTAATTCTGTAAAGTGTATGTGGAATATTATAAATGATCATAGGGGCATTCCTGCAGGAAAAAGTAATCCAACTAACCTTTCACCCGACTCCTTTAATGATTTTTTTGTTAACATTGCCAAGAACTTGCAAAGAAATATTCAAAGAGTTCCTACTGACCTTCTTCACTACTTAGGTGGGTTAAATAAAATTCCGGAACGTAGCTTTACTTTCTCTGAAGTATCCTTTAATAAGGTTAGAGATGTCATAGACAACCTTAAAAACAAAAAAAGTAAAGACATATATGGGTTGGACGTTACACGTATAAAGGCAGTTAAAAATATTCTTATCTCCCCATTAACTAGGCTAATAAACCAATGCTTTAAAAACAGTAAATTTTCTAAGGCATTAAAACAAGCCTTAGTAACACCTATTTTTAAGAAAGGAGACTCGGATGACCCTTCAAATTATCGGCCAATCTCTCTATTACCCATATTTTCCAAGATTATTGAAAAATGCACGGCTTCAAGAATTGCCCAATTTTTTGAATCCAACAACCTTTTTTCAGTCAATTTGGATTTAGAAAGGACTTAAATACTTGCTTGGGGATACTTGATGTTGTGAATTACATAACGGATGCTTTTGAGAACTGTGAGTATATGTCTGCGGTATTCTGCGATCTGAGTAAGGCGTTCGATTGTGTATCGCATTCCCTTCTGCTCGAGCTTATAACTTTCATCCACACATGCCTTATAACATCATATCTGGAAGGGAGATCTCAGTTGGTGAGGGTTGCAGATGCTCGGTCTGCAGAGAGGGTAATTACAATTGGCGTTCCACAGGGTTCTGTGCTAGGGCCATTGCTGTTTCTTATATATATCAACGATATACCCTTAACTGCTGTCAATGAAAAATATACTCTCTTTGCAGACGACACTACCATTCTGATCAGGGGGGGTGCCCTTGCTCAGTCGACGCAAGATTCACGAGTGGCTCTTTCAAGGGCAAATGAGTGGTTTGCCTCAAACTGTCTATTCCTGAACACGGCCAAGAGGAAATGGCCTTCTCAATGCGGACGCTAGAGCATGCCGAAATTTGTTTGCTTTCTGGGGGTGACACTTGACTCGAGACTTCAATGGGACAAACACACTGTCATCATTGCTAATAAACTTGCCAAAAACATTTTTTTGCTAAGAAATTTGGCAAATTACATCTCAAAGTCTTGGAGCAAGCTTACCATGCTTTATTTCAGTCCCATCTAAAGTATGCAATCATGGTGTGGGGACATGCTCCCAGTGCTGCTCGCGTCTTTCGTTTGCAGAGGAGAGCTGTTCGGGTTGTGGCTGGTTTGGGATACTGGGACGACTATAGAGAAGCTTTTAGGACGAACCGAATACTCACATTGTCATCCTTATACATAATGGAGATTTTAATGTATGTTAAGAAAAATCCTGAGTTGTACATAGCCCACGGGGACGTGCACCAGCACGAGACAAAGACAGGGCCTGGTTCCTGCATATAGCAGACTAGGACGGAATCAGAATGGACCGGGGTATTTTGGCGTACATTTCTATAACAAACTCCTTTAAAACACAAGATCATTACCACTAAAAGAATTTATAAATCATTTCTTATTCAGAACGCATTCTAATTGAAGAATTTATCTTCTTTCGAGGTTTGTAAGAACTGGTTTCGGCAGCATACTGTTAACTGTTGTATATTATTTTAAAATGTTATTTGTTTTGTCTTTTTAACGATTTTTGTAAAGTCTTCTAGATGTATATTAACTTATAAACTTTTGATTAAGATAATTTTTTTTTAATTAGTAATGTATGTATGTATGATGTATTTTATTCTATATATTTGCCACTGTGCTTTTGACTTGTGTAAACAATATTTTGTGATAGCATTAATAAATAGTTTGAGTTTATAATTTGAATTAATCTTGTGACATTTTCTTTACACCTTGTATTGCATTCTTGTGGCTACATCCTTGTGAGTAAATGTATGTATATTCGAGACACTTTGAAGACACATTTTTTAAGCTCCAGTTTTTTTTAAATTTGTTTCAATCTTAAAGCAATTTCTACACACCCAATATTTGAATATATCCAAGTGTCCCGTAGAGTGATTATATATAACTATTAAACACAAATGTATCCCATACACTGAAAAAGAAAATCTCTATAGTCTGGTTTTGGTTTCATAGTCACACAAATTTTTAATAAATGTTCAGTTATGTAGTTTTAATTTTTTCTCGCACAATAAAACACAACATGTAATTTGATACATGATTGAGTCCTCTGAAGCGGAAGAAAAGACCTCCCATAATTTTTTTATAAATTGGTTTATTACTAACGAAAATATGTTGATGCCATATAAGTGGTGACCAGTGTATTATAGTTAGTGGCTTCAATGTTGACATTTTGGACAATAATAATCTCGATTCAACTGCGTTTCAGTAGTGCAAAGCAGTGAATTATTTGGTTCAGAGTATGTGGTTTTCAGATGGGATAGAGACTTTGCTAAACCGCATGCAGTCATGAGGGTAGCTTCATAATTGCCATTAGATTGGAGCCTCAGTAAAATTTCTTAAAATGCAGTACTAAGAAAAGTTTTGAAGACCAAAGGGTGGAAATATTTTTTAATTCAGTACTCTTAAGCAAAAAAAAAACGAATCAAATATTGTATACAATCTCGCATACAATAAACAACATAATATGCTAAGAAGAGTCAATTTTAAATTATAAAAAATTGCAAAAATACACTCCTACCTAATATAAACAGCTTGATGAACAATGTGTATAATTTATTACTCGTACAAAAAAAACCATTCTACGATTTTTGCCTTTCGCGAAAACTTCAATCACTCAGGTATTAAAGTCTGTCATTGAAGAATTCAATTCCTTTTCAATGCTTAACATGGCAAGCGATTTTAATCAATCCTGCTGCATTGTATTTCAGGGCAAAGATTTAGTTCTTTTTCATGCACTTGCGACCTTAATTCTTTTTCATGACACTTGTAGGAAAATTTTCTTCATATTCCTTAAATTTCTCAGAGAAAACAAGAGCAATCTTTGGCCTGGTTAATAAGGATATTACACACTTCTTTTGTTTGTGCAGAAAATGATAATGACTGATTCTTAGGTGGTGAAGTTAGACAATCTAAGTTTCGAATATTTGTAATAGCATTGTCAAAACTGTCTAAAAATCCTTTCATTTTAACAGCATCCAAAGACCGAGATTAAAATTCTACAAAAAGGATTTCACAGAGTGCCATTATTTGAGCAAAACATGTAAGCCAATAAATAAAATGTTCATTATTCAAATGGTCTCAGTATGATTAATAATATTTGTCTCAGTTTGATTCATTAAGTCCTTTCAAGGGGTGTCTAATATAATTTTTAAAAGTTTTTTTTATGAACCACTCTCACAGTACGTGTGTTAAAATTCCATATTGTTGCTGGTGCTACAGGGATCCTTTTTTTTCACTATGTCGTCTAACCCGCTAGTACGTTTTGCTGATCTCGAAAAAAAAAGGTTTGAAATGCATGTAAATTGGCAAAAAAATTGCCATATTTCTTACTAACACACTTTTCTGTAAAATTAAATTAAATTGGTATGCATAGCACTATACATAGACTTCATTCATCAACTACTTGTTGATTTGCAGAAATATTCCAACTCTTTCTTAATTTCTCTGGCGATGTCATTGGCACCACGTGACACAGGTTTTAAAAATTTCCAAAAAAGTTCATGAATTAGCCCATTTCATACATATCTTAAAATATTAACAAGTTGCTGTTGCATAGAAATATCAGTGGTTTCATCACACTGAATCGCTACGAACAGCGCTTCTGATACCTGTTCTGTACCTTTAAAAATATTATTTCCTTGCAAATGTTGTTTTATAGCCAGATTTCTGATGTCAAAGTCAAAGTCTAAAATAAGCTTTATTGTCTAAGATACAATAATCTTGTTGACAAAGCAAAATACAATAGCTTATCTAGACATAAAATTATAAAATACAACATAAAAGTAAAGAAAATAAAAAACTAAAAATATTTTGAAAAATAGTTAAAAAAAAACATCTAAATGGAATTAAAAAAAAAAATGTGTTTTACAAATATTACACTCTACTAAGAAATGCTCTCCTTACATCAAAGTTAAATCCACGGTCGATATTTGCTATATTGTCTAATATACACTAATCATGTCAAATTATTTTATAATTTGTCTAGAGAAAAACTAACTTGTTAAAGAAATAAAAAAAAGCAAAAAGCAAATATACAAAATACAAAAAATAAAATTTAAAAAACATAAAAAATTAAAAGTATTGAAAGAGTATCCACAAAAAATTCATTCAAACTATAGTAAGCTTTACCAAGCAATGCTTTCTTTACAGCTCCTATATATTCCTGGATTTATATTTTCTGATGACTCGTCATGTCCTCGCAAGGTTCGAATAGACCGCAACATTTTTCACAATCGATAAGTCGAGACAAAATATGGCTATTTTTCGTAACATATTGATTAAAGCCTTTAATCCATTTTCGATAGGCAGAATCTAATAACTGACGAACATCAACATTACCAATATCCGACGATTCATTTTTTAAATGAATTTAAGATGATCCAAGTTTTTGTGATTAAATGAGATAGATCCCAACATCCATTTTTGTCCTTATTCTGTAGTTGTTTCATTGTTTGAAAAACAAGGAAGGCAAAATAAAGCATGTAATTTATCATACCTGCAAGTTTTCTTATACTATTCAAGTTTAAAAGTGCATTTAAACCTTTGAATTTTTATGGTACAATCTTGAACTAAGTTAACCTCAAAACGAGGTGGTCCATTCTTTTTAATAATTACTCGCTGTTCAAAATTATGTGAGTTTTCTGTTTCTGCTCTTTGTCAACGACGTTGCATCCTGCTTTGGAGTATCCCGCTTCCTCCTATTTTACAATATTGTCAATAGCAGTGCCAATTCACTGCAGTCTGACCTTGACATTTTTGCTTCCTGGTGCACTGACAACCTACTAAAGATTAATGTATCCAAGTGCAAGGCAGTTAGCTTTTATAAATGTGCCAATCCGATTATGTCTACAAATAAGGTATACAACGAATCTATTAACACTGTAAATAATATAAATGACCTGGGAATTATTTTCGATCAGAAGTTGTCCTTTAATCAGCACTTGGATAGTATTATACCCAAGAGCTTCAGAATGTTGGGATTTATCAAGCGTAATTCAAAATACATTAACGATACCAAAGCAGTCATGAGTTTATACAACTGCCTTGTATGCAGCATCCTCGAGTATTGCTCAGTTATTTGGACTCCGAGTTATAACACCCACAAAATAAGATTGGAAAAGGTCCAAAACCGATTCATCAATACCTATTGTTCAAACACCAATTTCCCTATCAAATCTCCCCTATGAGACCAGACTATTGTTGTGTGGAAAAAGTCTGGAAAAGAGACGTAATGATGCACTGCTCCTCTTTGTGTATAAACTCATGAACAATTTAATTGATTGCTCTGAACTTTTAGAGTTAACCACATTACTGGTTCCCAATAGACGTACAAGGCAGCAACAACTGTTCTATGAACGTCTACACCGTACAAAATATGGACTCAATGCTTTTGTTGACAGAATGTTACACAACTACAACCGCCTCTATTCTGACTGTGATATCTTCAGTTCTGGTTTATCAGAGATTAAAAGACAAATTTTGTACAAATAGCTTTAGTTAGATTTCACATATTTTATTACATTTTAACTACACATGTTTATTTTAAATTATACAGACTGTTTGTTTTTTGTTTTCCCTCTTTCTAGTGTTTCTTTTTCTGTTTGTATTTTAAGTATTTTCTGTTTGTCTTACTTATATACCATTTGGAATTATCATTCCGTAGTGTATTAAATAAGTAAATAAAATAAATTCCACCGAACTCAGTTCCATGTTCGACTGTACACTACGGCGACAAGACTGATCACACCACCCAGAAATTATGTTTATGTATGCACTGCACTCGATCATGCTAAAATTAACATATAAAATAACAGCCGCGTTATCCGTTTCACGAATTTGACTACCTCTCTTTCTAACCACATTCGCCCGCATAAACAAATAAACCTCAACATTTCCGAAAACAATTAAAACAATAAAATATAAAGTTATATTCTCATGTTATTTATAAGACTTCCAAACACTGTGTTTTTATGAAATTTTAATGGGTGTTCAGTGCACAAATGAACCAATGGAGAAACCGCCCCTGGGAGCATCTGATTATTAGTTGTGTTTACATGCCACCCAACTTTAAACTTAAAAACACTAAATATGCTAATTTACTGATAAGAAAACCCTAACATTGTAATTTTTATTTATCAGGGTCAGGCGAAATTCCATGTTTTAAATAAGGTAATTTATATTATTCAGTTCTAGTAAAGTTTTTGCAATGCACAATATTGGTGTCTGTTTGCAAAGACAACTTTAAATATTTAAATTTAAATTTATAGAACAATAATAATAATTGGTACCTATTGTTTTCCTTCCATTCTTCCCTTTTTTTTAGTGGTCTTCTTTGTTTGTGTGTTTTAAGTCATCCAGACAGGCCCCTAGGCGTAAAGCCTGTGTCTTTGTTTTTAATGTTCCTTCTTTTGTTTCTTTTACTTTTGTTTTGTCTTACATTTCATTGCTACTTCAAAACAACTGTCATTATAATTGTCCTAACACTTAACACAATATCTTTTTATTCTATAACATGACACACTATTTGCTCTATTGAGTAAAGTTTTTTTTTAATTTTATAAATAATTTGGTGTCATGAGTGGCAAGGAGAGCAATGTTAATTCATCGCAAAAGTCGACTGCTTTCTTCAAATACTGTGTAAACAAGGAATTTTCTTCTACTCTTTTAGGTGGGGTTGGTTGCTGTTTCTGGCGTAATTGGGGCAGCTGAATCATTGCGGTCTAGTTTAAAGGTACCAGGCCAAATAGAAGAGCATTTCTGTCGGTTTAGTTTTTGTGGGCAAAGGGTACGGGGTTAAGAAAAAAATAAACACCTAAAAGAAAAAAATTAAACAGGACCAAAAAGGGTATTGTATATATTGAATACCCTCTTAGGTATTCAGTTTTTCTGAACCCCTTTATCCCCACAAGCTAAATCGACAGAAATACTCTTCGATATGCTCTTTTTTCGTTTTTTACAATTTGTATGGTCTTTGTGCTTTTTATTTCTTGATGTACATAATTTAGAAATTTTAATCTGATGTCCATTTTATCATTTATTTAGACCGACTTTTATAATGATAGCCAGGTTAATGGTATTGTGTTTTACTTAGTTAGAATTAAAATCAATCTGTACCTGCGCCTTGTCAGTATCTGGATTTATTTTGTATTATTGTTTCGTCGTTTTTTTTACAATTTTGTAATTCTGCTTTTTTTACTATTGTACAGAATTTAGAAAATTTTAATCTCATTACCATTTTATTATTTAAGTACTATATATATATATATATATATATATATATATATATATATATATATATATATATATATATATATATATATATATATATATATATATATATATATATATATATAGCCTGTATTTTTCGATAGCCCTGAGTTTCTGGTAAAGCGATTTTACCGATTTTTATATATCAAATTTTGTCTTATAATTAATAAAAAAATTTACTTATTTCAAACATGCTTTATTATAATATAATAATATTATTAATATTATAATAATAATGAAAGATTTAGTTTTACATTTTTCAATGTTGAGTTTTAATCCATTGCTTTTACACCAACCAACGAGGCTAACTAAGTCCTTTTGTATATCCTCGCAGTCTTTTATCGTTGATACAACCAGGAAAAAC
This sequence comes from Kuschelorhynchus macadamiae, assembly GCA_030620095.1. Lineage (NCBI taxonomy): Eukaryota > Metazoa > Arthropoda > Insecta > Coleoptera > Curculionidae > Kuschelorhynchus > Kuschelorhynchus macadamiae. Next base: position 572,639 of record JAUTXW010003516.1, on the reverse strand, counting down.
TTCAAGTCATCAGCATACAATAAGCATTTACATTTCTGAAATATAGATACAGCATCATTAATAAAAATCAAAAATAAAATCGGTCCAAGATGTGACCCCTGAGGAACACCTGATCTTACTTCCACTTCACATGACTCCTCTCCACATAACTTAACCTGCTGTTTCCCATTCTGCAAATATGAAGCAATCTACCTTAGATATCGACCACAGATTCCAATATTGTTTAATTTGTGTAAAAAAAAGTTTTAATAAGAAGAATAATAAGAATATTAATTAGTACTAAAGTGTGGTTGATCAGTTTGTAATTTTTTATAAGTAGGTAACTCATATATGTAACAACCTAAGTTTAAGTGTTTATAAGAGTATAAATAACTAAATAAGGCCAATATCTTTTCTTCCTGTACTTTCAAAAATTGTGGAGAAATTGGTAAAGAGAAAAATGATATCATTCTTACACATGAGCGTGAGGCAGCAGCATCAGTGCTCTGTGATTTTTTGAAGACCTTTGACTGAACGGATTACAGAGTGCTGGTGCAGTAACTGGTGATAAATATATATAACTTCCGAGGTATTGGGATGAAATTGTTTGAGGCCAACTTGTCAGGTTTATGCCAAAGTGTAAAGGTGGGTGGTAGTGTTTCTAGGCCTTCGGTGGTTACTGCTGGTATATCGCAAGTTTTAGTTCTCGGAACCATTTTATTTTTGCTTTACATTAATAATTTGTCAGCATCAGTATCAAAGAATCTTTCACCATATTTTCTGATGACACTACTATTTTCCGCACAATAGTAGAACGTCGAAATGTTGCGTGAAATCATACTTGATAAAATTTTAAAAATGGTGTGGTTGTAACTTGTTGGGTACATCTCAAAGACAAATATGATAAATTTTCATTGTGACCTTGGAAACCTCGCATTTCAACAACAGCTTATCAATCAGCTGGTTTTGTACTTGCAGCAAAGTTTTTGAGCTCTATATCTACAGAAAGCTGAAGTTTGAAGATCATGTATGGCATACATCTAAAAGGGTCACAACTGGATGATATACTGTATGAATCATTTCCATCAAACTAAATCTGGGTACTGCAAGAAAAGTATATAAAGCATGTTGGTTATAAAGTTACTCACAATCTAAAAAGCTACTCCAGTATTTTTGTTTTTGTTTTGTGTGTTTATAGTGTCAAACTATTTGTGTATTTGATGCCATTTTTACTAGTGAAAAATCTGCCCATTCTAAATAAATAAACATTGTATCTAGGTTTTTAACAACAAGCAGAGTACTGCAACAATAAACAACAAAAAAAGGTTTACTGAAGCAAAACTTGCCAACATTAAATGACAACTGTTCATGAGGTGATGGATATACAATATTTATTTTCTGAAGAAACATGGTTGTACTGCGCTTCCCTATTGTACCAAACTAAGTACAAAACCTTATTACCTCTATCAGATTACTAGAACTGGAAACTGAACATAACTCAGTGAATTAAAACTGAACAAAACTCAGTGAATTAAAAAAACCCTACCAAAAATTAGTTAAAATACAAAATTCACAAAATGTTGCACATATTGGGGTACAATGTGAGGTTAAAAAAAATGAAGACTCTTTGTTAGTATTACTTCAAGTCTGCCCAAATATAGTAACAAAAATGAAGTTGATACAAAAAGAAAAAGAAAGTTACTAATTCTGAGGGGCGAATCTGCCAAAAGTAGTGGACTTTTTTCTGATGTCATCAAAGACTGTAATGTGCTTTGTTTTTGTTCCCTATCTTTAATACAATATGTGGAATCAAAATTAAGGACGAGGATATTAATCAAATATTAGCTTTCACATTGAGAACTAACCTTATTGCTGTGAGCTGCAGTTATCACAAAAAATAGACCTATTCTAAATGGTTTTGTACATCAGCAGAATTAATTCATGGTATCCGTGATGGTAGTCTATATAGGTGCAAAGAATGTTACTTTTATTCTGCTAATTAGTACAAACAGACAGGTAGTTCTTGGTCTAGAAACAAAAAAGGAATTAATAGCTTTTATTATAAAGAATTACATGGTCGACAAAGTTAAAAGACTAACCAATCATCCCTAATACATCAGACACTAGCAAGTGATTGCTATTACCCAACTGTTGGGGGTCTACAGATGAAATATCATAGAAAAGACTTCACAAACATGACCAAGAATACAAGAAAATAAAGACAAAAAAACTCGCACAGTAAATATAAATACTAAAAGCCTTAGGTTGAAAGCACACAAAGAAAACTGTAATATATGGTATAAAGTTGAAGTATTACCCCCACTCTCACAAAAGAGCCTGTCTCTTCTTATCCTTAAACTAACTTTTGGAACATGAAAAGTAATATTATTAATTAATTAATTATTATTATATTTTACATTTGAATATATATTGAACTGAAATATGTACTGTAGGCATTCATATTGTTATAACAACGTTTATATCGCTCCGTCAATTTTAGTTTTTTTGAGTATAAGTAATTTATAAATATTGTGTTTGGAGTCATTTTATAAGGAAAAACTTGATATTTCATGCTTGGCTATTTATTTTTATTAATAGTTAAAAGCAATAGTGCAAATGTGATTTATATTTATCTTTAAATAAGTAGTGTTAAATATTAAAGATAATAAAAACATTGAGTCCCATCTTAGAGCTGACATTTTTTTTTCTGGGGCTCATGCTCAAACTATTTATTCAACTCTGTTTTTCTGTTGCAGAAGCAAACTATTAGATATATTTGTGTGGTGCAAGAGCTCGTGATTCCTGTCAACCTTTGTCTGTAGAACATAGAATCTTATCTCTTTGTTGTATATATCTTTTAGAAACTGTGTGTTTAGTTCATAAAAAGTATTAGTATGAATTGTTGAAACTAAGTGATCATAATGTGCGCCTCTCATATTTGCCGAACTTACCTATTCCTAAATCAGAACAAATCAAATGTTCTTTTATCTTTGGTGGCAAAAAATGTTTAATCATCTGCCCCTTAGGTTAAGAATGCTCCATCAAGGGAAAACATTTAGAAATGAAGTCAAAATATTCTTACTATAAAAAGCTTATTATACATTGAAGGAATACTTTAATGAGAGACTAAATTAGAAAACTATCCCCATTTGGTTTTGCATATGTTAGTGTGAGAATTTGTAGTGTGTCTTTTATTTGCGTACTTTGTAGTTTTTAAACATTTTGACCTGTTTTATTTATTTATTTATATATATACATATATATATATATATATATATATATATATATATATATATATATATATATTATATATATATATATATATATATATATATATATATATATATATATATATATATATTTTTTTTCTTTGTGAGTTATGGAAGATATCAGTAACGTAAGTATGTAGATTTATACTGAATGTAAAAAATTGATATATTCTGATTATTCAAATATTAGTAGCTTCATACTGGTAGTATATATATGTAGATCGTTTTGTAATAATTTAGAATATTAAATATAAGTATATGACTTTGTATACAATAGTTGTATATTATGACAAGAAAGCTATTTTTTGAAAACAAAAAATAAAGGTAATCCAAGTATATTTAGCTATTAAGGTTTAAGGTAATTAGACAGGACTCCAAATTTTTATTAATAATGGATAAACCAAAGTTTGTGTGGTATGTCAAAGAATCTGGCATCCAAGTTGTTTAGATAGGAGCCAAGGAGCTAAAGAAGTTAAGGGGCATCAAATATATTGCTCATCACTTTGCCAACAACAGGATTCTGACAAATGTATGAAGTTGCAAGATTTGGATAAACTGAAGGAAAGAATTGAGCTTCAAAAAAGACAAAGGATATTAACCCAGGATTTTACTGAGGATGCCATACAATGCAAAGAAAAATACATAAAAATGTTAACAGAGAAAAGAGAATTAATATCAAACTTGAATAATAAATTGATTCAAATAGGCCAGAAGCATCGCATATTGGAAGAAGAAATTGTAGGCATTAAGGAAGAAAATCATAAACTTAATACAGACTTGCAAGAATTAAATGACATTGGTAGGCAAATAGTCAAAACTATTAGAATACTGGAGAGAAAAAATACAGAGTACACTAATGAGTTTTTTAGACTAAGAGGTGAAGTACGAAAATTTAAAGAAAAGGCAGCTGAAAGCCCTATTGAGATAGAATATGGTTATGAAGCATAAGTGTGGGCAAAATAAACTCAAGTATAAAATGTAAACAGGGTGATGGTCAGGACACAGTGGAAGATACTATTGCAGATAAACATAAACCAGTAAAAGCTAATGTGATAGAAACATTCAAACATAGATTTTTAGTCTTATGTGATGAATAGGATTTCAGGTTGAGACAAATTTTAGAAATTTGATTTAAACAATTTTGTGGTCCAGACTATTATTAAACCAAAGAGCTGCTATGGTGATATCATATAGGATATACAATCATTAACACAATCATTAACAAAAAACTTTACTTTTGATGACTATGTATTCATTTTATCTAGTTTGAACAATTTTAAACTTCAAAAACACCCATTATTTAAGATGATTAATGCTCATTTAAAGAATTGTTTGCACACAAATATTATTTGTTCTTCATTACCAGTAAAAAATACAAAAATTGGGATAAGAGTTCAAAAATTTAATATCAGATTAAAAGATTATTGTAGTAAACTTAATAATTATTCCAAAGGTGAAGTAACATATTTCGAGACAAATGATGTTTGTGGTTCTATGCTAATGAAATGTGATATACATCTTAATATTTTTAAATCACTAAGGTAAATCAAAACTTAATAATAGATATTTTACAATGTAATTTAGAAATAGATTTTTTAGAGCCAGCACTGAACAAATCGAAAGAAATATTTTAGATTATAAGGATAAAGGTATTGTTAGTTTAAGTGTGACAAATTGATTAAAGGGAATATCTCAGCTAGGCCCTTTGTTCTTTCCATGAATGCTTAGAGAGAGCCTGCCGGCACATTTTGATGAAATACTGTTGTGTTGGAAAAAACACCTTTGACCATCTGCCTGTCTGAGACACACATAACTAATGACATAGTTACAGTAGCCATACTGGCAGTGCACTTATATATGTCAGTAATTTTATTAATGTGGTGCGTTGGCATTTTTGGGATGTTCAAAAGGTATACTGGCTTGTGTTTGTTGAGTAATATATAAGAATTCACCACTTATTATTTGTTCACTCTACAGATCCCAAATAGTTGTTGTGAACTCAACTTATAGTAGTAGACTTAGAGATTGTTTGATAGATAGTGGGCTTCAGAACCTTGTTACTGAGATAATATGCTTATCTATTACAATATAACAGAAAATTAATTCCTAGGTCTATACATTGATAACCAGTTAAAGTTCGAATTTCATATAAATTCCATTAAGTCCAAAGTTGCTTCAAGTTGTTATGCCATTAGGGTAATTTCAAACAATTTAAATGATTACAGTACTGTATGGAGCATATACTTCTCCCAAATTGAATTGCACTTGCGCTATGGCATTTGTTTCTGGGGGTATGCTCCATGTAACTTATTCTCCAGAAAAGGGCTGTGCGATATATGTGTAGAGCAAGGGTCCGCGATTCATGTACACCTTTATTTGTCAAGCATGGTATATTGACGTTAGCTTCTTTGTTTATTTTAGAGACTGTGTGCATAATTTATAAAAAATATAAATACCAAAGTCAGTTAAGAGATAGGCATAACTATAACTTTAGAGACCCTGATTTGCTTTTACTACCTATCCCCTCTAACTCTCGTATAAAAAGCTCAATCATTTATAATGGTAAGAAATTGTTTAACCACTTACCCCAACACCTTAGAATGATACCATCTTTGGTGAAGTTTAGAAAGCAGGTTAAAAAACTTCTTTGTGTGAGAGCCTATTATCGAATTGATGATTTCTTTACAGACATATTTTAGACACTTTTGTATAGTAGAACTGTAATGATTTTATATTTTAAGTTTTTTAAATGTGTGACACCTTGGTAGGTATATGTTGTTTTAATCTTTATATGTTGTTTTAATAATATGACTAACTGAATATTTTATATATTTTTATTTTGGTAAATTATTATCCATTTGGTACATTATTTAGTTCCACCTGATATCATGTTTCAACATTGTTTTTCTGTACAGCTTTGTCAGCGAGATTTTCATAAGACAATAAAAAATTTTGAGTTTGAGTTTGAGTTTGTATTAATGGGGGTTCTTGCATAGATTTGGTTGTAACAAATAATAGGGATAGTTGTACAATAAATGCCCTTAAGAAACCGACCGAAGAAATACCGACCACTATATTATATTGATTTCTTATTATTTTGCATTTGATATGGAGCATCTTTAGGTTCAGAGCAGGGGGAGAAATATTGATTACAACAGAATCAATCAAGAACTTCAATTATATGGGACTATAGAATAACTGATTTAAATAAAAAATACAGCATATTTATTTCAGAAATCATTAAAGTTCTTGACCTGGTAGCACCTAAAAGAAATGTGAAAATATTTCCGCGATACAAACCTTGGTGGACTGATTATATATAAGAAACAAAACACAGAACAATTGGAATAGTTACAAGAAAAATCTAATGAGGGAGGAGTTCCCCAGGGCAGTGTTTTGGGGTCTTTACTATTTTTATTGTATATTGATGTCATAGTGTACAGCTGGTTTATGTTAATCTATATGATTTTAAATATAAAGAAATGCAAAATTATCAGATTTAGTAAGTCACCAAACTGCAGTAAAATTAACTATCTTTTTAACAATTCAATAATAGAACAGGTTGACATAATAAGAGATCTTGGGGTTCTCATTGACTCTAAACTTACATTCTCGATGCATATTGAAAATTGTCATAACAAAGCTTTGAAAATTTTGGGTTTTTTAAAGAGAAACAAAAGAGACTTTAAAAATATCAATTCCATAAGACTTCTTTATACATCTTTAGTGAGACCACATTTAGAGAACTACTCAGTAGTTTGGTATCCACATTTCAAAACTTATATTGACAAACTTGATAGTGTACAAAGAAAATTTCTTCGTTACCTTGCCTTTAAATCATACTTTCAATTCTATAATAACATTAACTATAGTTCACTAGAAAATCATTTTAACATTCAAAGCATAGGAAACCGACGAATGGGTTTCCACATTATTTTTTGCTATAAATTGCTTAACAACTTTATTGATTGTCCTGAATTGTTATCCGAGCTGCAACTGCACATTCCATCTTGATTATTAACAGAAAACAGAACCTTTGAAATAAAATTTCACAGAACCTCGTACGGACAAAATTCGCCAATTTCCAGAATAATGAAAAATGCTAACTTATTCAATTGAGATCTATTCCATATACCATTAAACTCATAAAAGCTTAAACTTAAGAATAAAAGACTTTTTGCCTCTCAGAATGGATTAGTATCGTCCCTTATTGTTTTATTTATGACTTGTGTCATTTTGACTTGTAATTGTATTCATGCTGGTTTGACTTTTACCTGTATTCCTTAGTGTTATATATTTTTATTAATGTTAGTACTAGTATTAGTTTTTTAAATTATACTTTGTACAATTCGGTCCTAGACCCGTTTATGAATGAATAAAATAGAATATACACTTGACATGACGTGCTTGACTACTTTACTTATTCAGAAAACCGAAGATTAGTGGAGGTGATAAATAATTCTTTAGAAAACATTTATAGGTGGTGCTGCACAAATACGTTGAAAATAAACTTTCATAAAAACTAAATTTATGTTAATATCAAAAGAACATTATCAAAATTTTTGCTTCGGAAAAATCTTATTCAAGTTAAATAATAACTGAACAAATCCAAACCTTTACATATTTAAGAATTCTTATAGATCGAGGATTAAATTAAATCATGCAAATAACCTAATTAAGACTATTTCTTTTAAGTTAACTTATTTATGAAGATGTGCAAGTATTTAAACTTGTGGACTAAACAAATAATTTATAACACATTAATATTAACCCATTTTAATTACTATTCTACAATTTTAGTTTTATTAAATCAAAATGAACCAAGTAATCTTCAAAAACTAAAAAATCGAGCCATGAGACTAATTTTATCTTGCCCTAGACTTACTCCATTAAAGACAATGCTTGTTGCCCTGAACTAGCTCTGTATTGAGGATTTTCTTCTTTATAGCGCCCTAATTTTTGTGTTTAAAATTAAAATAGGCAATGCTCCACCCTACTTGCAAGAACTGGTTAATTTTAATTTTCTAGTTCTATATACATGTAACAAGTAAACATGCTCAAATGTCAGTATTTTATAAAGGGTTAGTAAAATTTAATTAATTATCCCTTTTTAAAAATATATCGCTGATTGAAGAAGCTTCAAAGTTATTGTTGTTTGTAACAGTTTCACAACAAATCCAGTCAATTTTCTTAAAAAAGGAAGAAAAGAGTGGCACTGGATTAGAATGCCTATGAATATTGATGAGGAATAACTCAAAAACGAAGAGTCTACCTGTATACCAAAAATCATCTAAATCGGCGATGTGTCAAAAAGTAAATAATTACCTTTAAATCTTATTTATGTACAATTAAAAACACAGAAATACATAAATAAACATAATATTAAAAGTCAAAAAATATCATCTATTAACTATTTGCCCAGATAAGCACAGCTAAAAGGCACTACAATATTAATAATTAATGTTAGGTGACTTACCTCTAACTTTGTTAAAAGCAAAATCTAGAAAAATATAACAATCCTTCTTCCGTTCCTTTTCCATTTATATATTTTTTTATAAATGGTACCTAGGTCTCTATTTCACATACACAATCACAGTAATTGTGATAAACAATTGAACAATAACAATAACCCTAAAAAAGAAACAGATCCAAGGAATCGCAAATCGCATAGAATCATACTTATCACATTAGCATAGCATAAGTAACTCCTGTTCTATTGAACACTATCTATCAGAAAAAAAGAGAATGAAAATATTAGATCTTTTGGAGTGACAGAATATTCCAAATCCCAGTTCAGTTCAATATCGTTTTCAAGGCCGCACGTGTGAACACAATGGAAATTACTTAATTGGTTTCCATCCATTTACGTCAAACTTTGTTTTTCTTTGTGCAATGAAATATAGCTGATACGCGGTTATAATTAGTTCCAACGTCAAAATTATCCTTTTTTAAAACACAGCGGCGGAACTCGTGAAGATATTTTAGAATAAAAAATTTGCAAAGCCAAGATGCATTAGAAAGTTTTTTAAATAAAGTTCAATTTAAAGTTTTTGAAATACACGGGGTGATCGAACTTTCTTGTTTGTCTTTCAAGGGGCATCTCGTCCAAGATGCATAAAGTTCAATTTAAAGTTTTTGAAATACACGGGGTGATCGGGAGCTCAGGCTCGCCATCCGGAAATCCCACCGATAACGTCCCCAAACCGGAATAAAGTGTATCTCGCTCCGAGGGTCGCCGGATTACTTTTTGTATTTGAGGTGGGTTAGGTCCAAATTATAAATAGGCTGATAATTTTACCAAACAGATATTTTCCATAGTTACAATTGTCTCAACAATGTTATCCTTGACAGTTATTTGCTTGGTAAAGTTACCAGCCTAGTAAATTTGAGAAATTTTATAAAATAGTCAGTTTTTGATAGATATTAATATAAGTGAGGATAAGAATAGTGCTGCGAATTTAAATATCAGGTGGTTATAGATTTGTTTTAGTTTTAGGTCAATTTATTTGTTATATAAACTAATTAGATGTTCTCAGCCATCCATCCATGTTAACGCTATGATTATGTCATTAATCCTTCCTAAATGTTCTATCTGGTGTAATTCAACATATAGATTCCTTTAGAATTTTCTAGATCAGTCTATACGTTTTAAATACTATATAAGAGTGCCGAAAGACATTTTTATGATCAGTAGTTCAGTTCGAGTCTTTAAATAGGCGTAGGATTTTACCAATCACAACACAGACTGATCTGGGCGCGGCGGATACATGTTCCAATTTCCATACAGGCCGATGACTTTTTTTTTTTTTTTTTAATAAAGTTTATAATAAAGGTTTAGGGTTAGGTTAGATTATGATTGCAGTCTTCCGGTTCGTCTCATCGAAGGCAGACCTCTGTGTTATTAACATAAGTGGTTCCACGTGTTCGGTTTTGCTGCTTTATTTCGGGGGGAAGCGGGAGACTCAAACGCTCAGAGTGGAAACTAACGACCCCGCTAGAAAGGGAGCAGATGCTGTGAACGTGTGAGGCCTAGTTGTTCCTGTATTCTATCCTGTTCGTCTGCCGCAGTTCTACATAGAATATTAGCGTAATGGCCGCTATGTGGCGGGAGTGGAAGGGGTAAGGGGATAGCTTGAAAGAAAAGGTTATCTCGTGAGACCAGTAGTACTCTCAAGGGGCATCTAGTGGAAGCCAACATGCATTAGAAGAGTTTATTAATAAAGACAAATTTAAAGATATTGAAACACACGGGGTGACCGGGAGCTCATAGCTCGCCATCCGGACATCCCACCGATAACGTCCCCAAACTGGAATACGGTGTATCTCGCTCCGAGGGTCGCCGGATCATGCGAGTAAGCCCCGGACGAGGAGCAATCTGGCAAATGGACTAGTATCCGCGTCAACAATCTAGAAACAACAACAACAACAGATTATGATTGGTTAGGTATACCGCGCCAACAAAACTCTGACGAATTTATATTAACACAAGGATTTTTTTTAACATAACTTATACTGTTAATCTAGATTAGAGATCTGTCCCGTTAGCGCTAGGATAGCCCAGCTTTTTCGGTAAAACCATCATTTAAGCTGTAAACCATTATTAAAGCCATAAAATCACACCTCGAATCATAGATAATTAGATTTCAAATAGGCGTGCATATCTGAAGTAATGTGATCAGTGGAGCCCTAGGTGTAATATTAAGATTAATTATGTAATGTTCCTAATGATTTTTTTCCTAAATATGATAGTTCTACGAGATAAATCGTTCGGAATCTATAATAATTTGTTTATATTTTTATTTAAAGGGTTTGGCTATAAATGATTGGGGCAGTACCGGTCTTCCCACCATGCTTGCAACTAATGTATGCCTCACTGTGATTGGCGAATGCGTTCGTCGCTCTTGATAAATAAATTGATAAAATTTTAATTTTAAATATTTACCGCATTTTGTCTTGGAATGATATTAGTTGCCTATATCAAACACAAAAACAAGCAATTTCATTTAAGTGATTTTTGAGTAAATTAAAATAATAAATTAATTTGCAATGATATATATATTATTCGGACACAAAACTGACACTACTGACATAGTAGTTTTGGCTGGATGCTGAAGGGCATGAGCACGAGGATGTAGTAATTAGAAGAGAGAGAGAAGAAGTGGAAATAGCGGGAAAATAGAAAGATTCTCCTGTTTTTATTTTTATATTTTGTGTTATTTCTAAAGTTTTCATTTGATTTTTCACATATTTATTTTGTTACTATAATTGTCAGCTTTTTTATTCGCAAATTTGTGTAATTTTCAAATATGTTTTGGTGAGTATTAAAGCATATCTTTGAGCATGCTGGTGTTGGTCTCGTTATTGCTTTATTATCATGATACATAAAGTGGGTGGTTTATTATTACCTATGTTATGTGAGTGAAGTGACTATTTTAGACCCAGAAAAACGTTGGAGCGTAAGATGAACTTTGTTGGGCTTCTAGAGGGAGCTGCCTGTTTGAATTTTTCAAATTCACTATCTTGAAGACAGTTGATATTTGGCATAAAAGTGCAACATACTTTTATTCACCTTTGAATTTGTTCAAAAGTTAAAAATCACAAGGCCACTCAAAACTAGTTATAGACATGTTCTATATGAAATACATATGTTTAGAATTAAAACAAGAGTTATTTCATTTAAGAAATAAAAGTTTGTATATGCCTCCAATTTTTGAGTTACCTGATATTCTGAAAAATATTTTTAAAGTGCAGACAAAAAGTCAGTAGAAACATTCTATATCAAACACTATGTATATCATTAGACACACTAAGAAATGAGATGCTCAGTGTTGTATATTTTGTGTTAACAATTATAGTTTTTCAGCAGGGTACATTTGTTAACAGAAACGGAACAATATTTTTTAATTATTATGATAATCAAAACAAATGATATCATTGATTAGATCGGAGATAGAAAGACCATTGTTTGACAGTTTTTCCATAATATTTCTATCATTTTTTTGTTGCTAATTTATATATACAGAATCTTTTCTATCGCCTGCAATATATTATGATTTCTGTTAACACGGCAATGCCAGATTATTATGGTGCTTGGGTGAGAATAAGTAGGTCCTCAGTCTGATTTGTTAATCCAGTGGTTGCCATGGTGATATAGATACTGGTTATTGTGACATTGCCATCCCAAAAATGATTGTAACTTATATTTATGTCCCTTTACAATGAAGAAATTAAATTGAAAATTGTGGAAGTTTCTTTATAACATAGTATACAATGTATATACAAATTACAACATTGCTTCTGTTAACTAATAAATATGTTCTTAAAATTGTTTAATTATTCATCAAGGAACTCACTTGGGGCCTCTCTTAATTAGTTTATTTGTTAATGACTTAGGTAACTTACACTCTCCTCCAACTTCTTGCTATTTGCTAATGATATGAAATTGTTTTGTCGAGTATCATCTGTTCAAGACACTGTCATCTTGTAAAATTATCTAAATGTGGTGTTTTCTTGGTGTCAGCATAATAACATGTACTCAATATTGATAAATGTTGTTTTATGAGGTTTAGTCGATTAAAAAATATAATTGCTGCTTATTATTTTATTAACAATGTTACTCCTGCTTAAATGGCCATGATTAAGGATTTGGGTGTCTACTTGGATACCAAGCTAACATTTACAAATCATATAGAGAACATAATTGTTAGAGCCAATAAAATGTTAGGGTTTATTATGAAAACAACTGGGGAAAAATGTATTCGCTTTAAAACTATTATATACAACTCTTGTCAGATTATATTAAATTTCTCAAACATAGTTTGGTGGCCATATTACCAAATACATTCTAATAGATTAGAAAATGTGCGACATAAGTTTATTAAATATGCTAAATATAAACTTTTTTTGTAATGGTATCAATCTTGATGAGTAACCTTACTTATCCGTAGAAGGGAGTATTATGATGTGTGTTTTGCGTTTAAAGTTCTTAACAATATAATTAAAAGCCCAGAATACCTTGAAGCATTTCAGATTCACTTCATTCCTATCATACTCGTAATCAAACTCTTCCACATGTACCAAACTGTCGAGCATAGTATTTGTGTTTAGTCCTGTAAATAATTTTTACATGAATTGGATTTTTTAAATATGTTAGAGTATAAATTTAAGCAGATGACCAAAAGAACTATTCTAAGTTTTTTTTAAACATTGAAAATAAATAAATAAAAAGTATTTCTCTACCGATAATGTTGCAACCCAGAAAATAAATACCTTCTTCACCCTGTACTTTATTCGGGTACAAACAAATTTGTTTGTTAATTCTAGCTAGTTTAATGTTTGAAGCTTATCTCACTATAGTGATAAAGTTAAGGGGGGCCTCTACCCGCCTTCTTAGGTGGCACCTTTTTTCTGATTGCAATGTCTTGATTTTAGTAAATATGGTGAGATGACTTTTTTATTTTAACAGCTGGTTAAGTCTCTCTGTCTCTCTGCCTTTGTGTACTTTTTCTTAATAATGATAATTTTTTTTTGCATACTGTGTATTATGTTTTATTGCTTCGTATATGAACTGTTTATTTTTTGTGCTCTTTTTCACTGAGTTTTATAATTTTTTGCAATTTTTAAGGCACAATGTGCTTAGTCAGCATAATGTTTTAATTTTAGACAATAAAGAAGTTATATTAAAAAACAGTGTATTACTCTATATATACTATTCTAGTATTTCTTCAGTTTCAATTAATCTTCATATTGGCTGTAATAGTCATTGTACTTAATTTTAAATTACAGTGATAGTAATTTAATGATGAAAACACTTTTGTAATATAACACCTTAATAAGAACATAAAAACGATGTACATTTAAAACTTTAAAAAAATTTAAATGAATATTTAAAAATCTGCATAAAAATCATCAATCTTAATACCAGAAGTAAATAAATTTTATTATTTCAGCAACTTAGATGTCAACAATGTCATACAAAACAAAGACAATTCTTTCCCAAATAATAGTAATGGTAGAGGGGAAACTATAGGAAAGATACAAAATAAGATGCATGAGGAGTGCCAATATTTAAATCATATTAAAAATATATTAGAAAAGGGCATCAAAACAGTTGATAGAACTGGTGTGGGAACATATTCAATTTTTGGAGCTCAAATGAGATACTCTCTAAGAGATAATATTTTTCCTCTTCTCACCACAAAAAGAGTATTCTGGAGAGCTGTGGTAGAGGAGTTGCTTTGGTTTATTAGAGGTAGCACGAACGCTTTTGAACTGAGGGACAGAAATGTTCACATTTGGGATGCTAACAGTACACGTGAGTTTTTAGATTCTGTCGGGCTTAAAGATCGAGAGGAAGGAGATCTTGGACCTGTTTATGGTTTCCAGTGGAGACATTTTGGAGCAGAATATAAAGGAATGCATGCAGATTATAAAAATAAGGGGATAGATCAACTTGCTCATGTTATTAACACAATAAAAACTAGACCTTCAGATAGAAGAATTATTATGTGTGCTTGGAATCCTATAGATATTCCTGAAATGGCATTACCACCTTGTCATTGCCTTGTGCAGTTCTATGTAGCAAATGGTGAGCTATCATGTCAGTTATATCAAAGGTCTGCAGATATGGGTCTTGGTGTGCCATTTAATATTGCAAGTTATGCCTTGCTTACCTACATGATTGCTCATATCACAAAACTTAAGGTGAGAATTGAGTTTAAAGTTTTATAAAAATAAAGATTATAATATTTTTATAATGTTTTAAATCCAGTCAAATAAACTTTCAAATTTTCTTTTAAAGTAACAGGGCATTTTTATAAAGGAAATTTCATAACAAGTTATATCTTTTATTATGAATTATGGTTCTTGGCAAAATTATTTGATGACTTCGTTTTAGTTTCCAGTGAAGTAACACCTGAAAATACTCAGAGAAATGCTGAAATGTGTGTAAAAGTCAGAGAATTTAGCTGATTCATCTGTAAAGGGGTATTCAAACACTCTTAGATTCGTTTCAAATAAAAAAATCCTTTATATGTTGCTCATATATGTTTCCTCTACCTCTTGTAAAACTGCCAATGCCATTGACTTGATGTTGGAAGGCAAACTTAGGTTTGTTTGTCATTGTTACCAAGAAAGAGTAGACATTTTTTAAAAGTTTTATTAAAACATTTGAGACAGTATATATAGAGTGAGCAAATCTCTGAGAATATCTTTTGTTAGGTTGTGAGTCATACACAAAATTGGGTAGGATGTCTTCTAAATATTTTAAGCTTTAGCATATCATCAAATATTATTAGAAAATTCCTTAGTCTAAAGGCACGTTTATGATTTAATAAAAAATATTTAAAATTTATTTTTGGGGATAAAAATAACAGACAATATGAGGAAGTTTGTCAAAAAATGTTACCAAATTTATAAAAAAGCCCTAAAGAATAAGAATGAAAACTGATGATACTGATGTTACTAAATTAAAAAAAAGCACAGAATGTTATTAGCAATAAACTTACATATAGGTGAGTTCTGTAAAACATAACTATTGTGTAGATTGGTTGTAGCTTATTTTTGATATTAATACAGAAATAGGTTGTTCATATGTTATTTCTGTATACTATTCTAGATAATGTGCGATTTATGTTTGTCTTTTTATATACATTCTTTTAAATTGTGTTTGATTTTTACTGATAAAAATAGTTTCAAACCAAAACTATATGCAGTGGTATATTAAAATCACACACTAAAAAAAATACCTAAAATGAATGTTCAAAAATCAATGTAGCAAAAATCATTATTTATAAAAAAAAGCCATATATTTTCTCCACTTAGGATATATAATATTATTTATTTCTGATTCATGAAACAAATACCAGGAATTTAAATCGAAAACATGAAAAAGTCAGAGAATTTTGTAATAGAAAGTTGCTGAGAACCTTGTATTTGATTCACATTTATAAATCAATTACATTTGGTTGAAATAATCAAGTGAATGGTTAATATATCTGAGATCTATATTAGTTTTAATAGATTTTTACACTAACCTTTATGTGGAATTGGAAAAATGTTGCATCAGCTTTATAATTATATTATTTCTTTTGTTTTGTAGCCTGGAGAATTTATTCATACACTTGGAGACAGCCATGTCTACTTAAATCATGTAGATGCCCTAAAAGAGCAAATAGCAAGAGAACCCAGACCCTTTCCAACACTTAGAATAAAACAAAAAGTAGAAAATATTGAGGATTTTACTGTTGAAGATTTTGAAATAATTGGTTATGATCCACATCCAAAGCTAAGCATGCCTATGGCAGTTTAATTTGCCTTTAATTTTTGACCAAATTATTTTGAAAATATATTTTTCTTATTGAAATTTTTATATTTACATTATTGGTAGAGTTGTGCTTTGGTGAATTGACCTATTAATTTGACTATGGTCAGATATTAGACAGTTAAATACTTGGACAAAATGCAATCTGGGTTGCAGCTCCTTTTTGAATAATTATTGTCCCTGTGCGCGGTTTGACGGTTTTTAATTTCTGTTTTTGTTTTAAGCATTTAGATATTGTACTTTGCAGTTTAGTTAGTTTCTTTCATCTTAAATTTAAAGTTACTTTTGTGAAATAAACTTTTATAACATTTTTTATCATAAAATGTTGAAAAGTGGTTTATTAATTTGTGTGATATTAAAAGATTTTTATAATATTTAAGTCTCACGTACACAGCTTAATTCGATTTGGTCTTGTTTGGGGCATTCTTGTTTCGTGCACTTTCTGAAAAATTCTTGTTTCGGACCCCACACTTAATTACACCTGAGTAAGGACAGTTAATGACCCATTTAAATTCTTGTTTCGTGCACTAACAGTGTATAATATATTATGTTGAAAATGTATGGAATAAATTATTTTAGTCATTTCTGATTAATTTGGTAGGAGGGCATAAATTACTAGTATTACGCGGGTGAGATTGTCAGTACTACCAGTATCCGTATGAACAGTGTACAGTTGGCCAAATATTGGAGGACAATTTTTGTATGTACCGTCTTCAAAAAAAAACATGTTCCTTGTGATAACAATTTACCACCATCTTCAGCAGATATTAATATCCTGTCGTCGTTTGCACTATTGAACACAAGAAATTCTGCTAATTTTTCTGGGATCCTTGCGATGTTTTGGTAAAATATCTATACCAAGCGACGTGCGTCTAGCACTATAGAGCTAGACCTAACCTAACCTAACCAAATTCAGCTCCATAATTTGATTAATATTTCACTACTACACAACACCAAATACAATCAGTAACTAAATAAGGGTGATAAGTCTAAGTGATTCGAGACCGTAATTAGCAGGTAAATTTCACCCATTATACCATCCCCAAAATGATTAAACAAATCCTTTCCGAATAGTGCATTAAAGAACACCTGCATGTGATTATTTCAGTAGTGCCCGAATCAAGAACAAAACAGATAAAAGTAGGTAAAATCTTGTAGGATTTTTCAAGTGCCTGAATCAAGAATGCCTGAAACAAGAATTTGCCCTTAATTCTAAACTAACTTTTATTAATGTTTTTCCCTTTCGGAAAAAATTCATTTAAAATATTTGGCCAATTGTCCTAAAATTTGATAACCAGTTTTGATAGCTCTAAATATAACAAAAGTAATCAATATATTGTGTTTCGAATTAATTATTTTTAAGAGATATAGGTAAATATCAATTTAAGATATATGTGTCATCCCTATCACTTCAATATTTTATGAAATAAAACTATTTCAGTATTAACTATTTTTAAGAGATACAGGTAAATATGAATTTAAGAAATATGTGTCATCTTTATCACTTCATTATTTTGTGAAATAAAACTATTTCAGTATTTTACTTACGTGATTTCATTTTTAATATTTAGTATGTGAGTTTTCTTATTTTGATAACTTGCTGATATTGTATTATTTTGATGTGATTTAAACTAAATTTAATGATTGTTTAAAAAAACATTTTATGAAAATGAAACAATTAAACTTCTTTGAATAAACATTCTATACAAGTGCTCTTGAAACTGAAGAACATATTACATTATAACATGGGCATTAAATTTTATTGCTGATGGTAGTAATCTCATATTCCCATAAATTTCATTTATGTTACCATACATTTTATTTATGGATTCCAGGGAATATGCTAACTGATGTGAACATTAGAATTGTTTTTAATTAATTCCAGTATGAGGTTGTGCGGTCATAAAATATAAGTCCTCAGGGTGAGATTTTATATCTGGGATATAAATGGCCTTTTACTTGTAGGACCCATCTATTTTTGTTAAAATATAAATGATACTTTTCATAAAATAAAATTAATAAAGTCGTAATGCTAACATTCTTTTCCGCCAAACAAGAACTATTTATTGAAGAGTTTATATTGATTAAACTTAATCAAATTTATGACTGTTTTCAAGAAATGTAAAGTACCACTAAAGGCTCGATAATAAATATACAATTTATATTTTTAAAGGCTTTGTTGCTTTATCTTGAGAGATTGAATTTCGCTGGGGTCCATGCATCTTAAAGAGGCAAGGGACATGGGAGTTGATAAATCTGAAATTAATACTAAGAAATATCGAGAACATAAACAGAGCAAGCACAGTCGTTATAGTTTTGTTGGTCTCGAAGTTAAAAGTAAATAGACAGTTCAGTTGTTTTTAAGTGTTTGTGGAATTTTGTGGGTAGAAAATTGACAGTAAAAGAATTGGTGAGTTTTCACTGAGCATACCTATTCAAAAGAATTTATTGTCTATTTTATTCTTTATTATAATGTCTGTTTTGCCTGAGAAAGTTTATTTGCTGCTATTGTCTGGAGCGGATTTCGTGTATGTTTATCGTTTGCCATCCATTGCACGCTCAGGGGAATTTTAGCAATGCTTGTATTGGAGGTCACTGCGTGTAATATCCATTGCACAACTCAGTACAGTGTTTGTGGATAGTTGTTTACTACATTTGTTAGAGGCACTTCGGATGGGTGTTTTGCGCATAATGCCCATTGCACATTTGAAGCGGGTGCTACTTTTTGGGTAGTATCTGGGAACAGACTTATATTTAAAGATGTTGTTTTATTTTGAGTATTTATTTTGAGATCTAACTTTTAGTTTGCAAATTTGTTATTTTCAAAAGTAAATTCTTAACAAAAATTTACTAAAATATGTTTGGCAAATCTGCTTAAATATTTTTAATATTCCAATTTAATTAAATAGTAAAATAAAATCGAAATGCCTTTAAATAACAGTTATTAATTATTATTGTGAGAGAAGTATCAAAGTCTTCGAAGGATAGAATGTGCTCACTGCGTAAAACTTTTTCAGACAAATTACTTGACACGAGAGACTCATGACCCTGAGCTGCCTACCCAGCCAGTAAGTTATTCTGTTCTATTTTGACTGTTTAAATTTTAATTTGATGTTTACCATTGTTTATTTTACTTGAACAAAAAAAATATTATACTTTATTTACTTGTGCTCACACCTGACATTGTTAGAGATAAAATCTAAACAAAAAAAAATTATAATAGAATATTAATTTTCACAAATCGAGCCCTTATATACTATAGCTATGGGAAATTTTTAATCCTTCACAAAATTTATTGCACGCTTTAAAGGTAGGAATATAGAGAGAGATAGCTTCTAACTTCAGTCCCTAAATACCGTTTTTGTTTTTGGTGAAGATTTAGCACCTAACGAAATTATTGAGAGGCTTTTCACTCATGTGTTAAATAGTATTGGTTTTATTAATATTATTATTATTATTATAAATGAAATAAATGTTTTAGAGAATTTTAACAAACAGGTGATTGACTTTTTGCAAAGAAAAAAAAACAGAGAATGGATTTCTATATTGCACAAATTAATGCAACTTTAAATTACTACTATGATAACATTATTATTTTTGAATCAAGAAGAAATCAATACTAAGTAATGCCCGTGTTTATGTATAGATAGTTTTTCAACACTGAGTTAGTACTGCAGATACTACTAAAGACTTTGTGGGATAAGGCAACGTACCTCCGATTTTCGGAAAGGTGGGGTTGTCAAAGTGATCTCGTTATGCCAACAATAAAATATAACTAAGATTTTTTTGTTTTTTTTTGTTTGAAAGTTATTATCCTCGTTTATATATACCAACAAACATTCAAGGTTCAAATAAGAAATAAAATACTAAGTTTTGTGAGTTTTCAAGAATTTGTATTATCAATTTTTTCAGTTTTTGTTACATTTACCAATAGGCGTCATTTTAAAATAAGTAGGTATTTTTAATGTGCTTATAATTTTGGTGATTAGGATTAAAAAAAATATTCAGAAAAAGCGTGCACCAAAAAAGATTATTTAGTATTATTAAAATGTGCAAAATTCAAAAATTGTTATCTTTAAAGGTTCAGAAAATTTAAGGGGGCATTAAAGATATATAATTAAATGTAAGTTTTAAAACACAAAAATTCGATCTGTAAAATTATTATACATAGTGTTTCACAAATTATTGTTGATTTATAGATTGGTTTTCTCTCATTTTAACATTGAGCAAAAAAATACCCGTTAATACTATGTATTTGTATAGAGTGTTTTATATTTATTGGTCACTTGATTAAATTAAAAGTATTAGTAGTTAATTAGTTCACACAAGAACAGAGTTTAATACAGACTGGTAATTAAGTAATGTCGCATTCTTCTGGTAAACATTATTTTCCTAAAAATAACAAAAATAAATATGTCAACATATCAATTTGAAATTTTTCACACCTATATTACTCAATGCAAGGAACATTTTTTGAGGAAAAAACACCATTAAATGCTACTTCCGGTTTTACTGGGTTTGGCGGCTGAACGGCTATTTTTTGAAAATTAGCCATATAAAAATAGCATCTTTATGAAAAAAATCAGTCACAGTAAAATACTTGTTTTAAGCAGCTCGAAATAAACTTATTTGTTATTTTTTTAAAACACTTCGATCTAAAGAACTTTTGGGTAACGGTAACTATAGACTTCATTGTTTTTCAATTTCTTGTTCAAACGAAATGGCTGTTTGATCTCGATCTTGAAAATAAAAGGTAATATGCGGTACATCTTTAAAAATCGGTAAATTTTCTTTACCCGGAACTTCCCTCGTTATGAATCTTTCCCCTTATTAGGAATAGTGAAGTGTGACCCAATTTAGTTCAGTACATAGTGATTTAATAACACATATATACCGTCTTTTCAAAAATTTATATTGGGCACCATATAGTTCCACCATATTGGAATCCTACTAATATTTTACCAGTTTCTGTCTAGTAGTTTTTACGATCATAGTGAGTTCGTACCAGTTTATCCCTCTATCACAGTTAATTTTTATGCAAAATTTAAAGTCAGCTGAATAAGAAGATTTTTTAGATCAAACATTTTATTTGGCCGCCATTTCGTTTCAACATCTTAAATTCGTACCACAACTTTACCTATTTATCTCTATATCACACCTAATTCTTGCACATAAATTGAAATTAATTTAATAAATAATATTTTCAAGCTGATTTTTGAAATATTTTATTAGGCCCCTATTTTATTTTACTATTTTGGATTCATGTCAAAATGTTACAAGTTCATTTTTATGTAACACTTGATTTTTGTGCAAAATTTGAGGTAAATGGGATAATTAGTTTCTTTAGTATTTTTAAGTTTAGTTTTTTTTTTATTTCAAAATTCTTTTCGTTACTGATCCTCGTGTTATGTTATGTTAGTGTAATGTATGGGGTTAGGATCCAATAACAAAAAAACAAAAGTCTTTCTAAATTGTCGACGTTTGGCAAATTTATTGTTGCATCCTTAGGACATATATTCTATATTCTTCATGAAATCCCAATTATCAGTCTTTACCGTTGGTCCGCAGATATTTCCTAACCCCAAATAATACATCACTATAACATAACAAGAGGATCTTTAACGAAAACCGTTTAGAAACTTAATACCTGGGAGATATCTGCGAACCAACGGAGCAGGTAAAGACTATGTGTCCTGAGGTCACAACAATAAAGTTGCGACACGTTCACGATTTGACTTGACTTGCTTATGCCCACTAGTATTGGACCCTTGGCGTTACTGCTCGGCAATTGCTAGCACGATTTGATAGGAAGTCCGGATGGCGAGCTCTAAGCTCCCGAAACACCCCGAATCTTTTAAATAACTTTTTAATTTTTGAAATGAATCTTGGCTTCCACTAGATGCCCCTTGAGAGTACTACTGGTCCTACGGCCCACGAGATGACCTTTTCTTTCAAGCTATCCCCTTACCCCTCCCACCGCATAGCAGCCATTACGCTAATATTCTATGTAGAACTGTGGCAGATGAACGGGACAAAACGCAGGAACAACTAGGCGTCACACGTTCACAGCTTCTGCTCCCTGTTTAGCGGGTCGTTAGTTTCCACGCTGAGCGGTTGAGCCTCCCGCTTCTCCCCGAAATAAAAACATAGTTACTGGTTATCAATTAGTCAAACCAATGTAAACCTACTTCGGTCTCGTCGCTCCCGCTTCTCCCCACCTAATTTCTCAGAAGTTCTACCTGGGTAATGTGTTGTTTTGACTAGTGTTTAAACAAAAACATATTTTTTTTAATTGAGGAAAAAACCCGTTGAATTCGGAAAAACATAATGGCCGCGTTCACCCGCCTGATCGCTCGTTGGCTATCCGTTGAATTCGGAAAAACATAATGTTTATTATGTTTGTATATTACAGAAATTTATTTTGTTTTATAAATTGTTCAAATTGGTGCATAGTTCCTTTCTTTGTTCCTATTACGTTATAGTAACCTATAATATATTTTGTTATTTGTTTTGTATCATTTTAAAATTTATATTTATTGCAAGAACATACTTACAATATACTGAATTTTTTCATTCTTTTGTCTTAGCTGATCTTCCGGAAATAAACAACAAAATAAAACCTTTTTTTTTAAATGTTTATAGACCTAATTTAGTTACAATATTTTGTTGACTAAAATTAAAATTACTACATTTTCAGTAAATTAGTAAAAAAATACACGGAAAACGTTCACCATTCCCAAAAAACGGCGTATTTGTTGGATGTTTTATGGTTTGGGAATGTTATTTAGGACTTCCATTTTTCCGTCAAAGGTTTTATGCCCCGAAAGTTTAGTAAATATCCCAAGAACTTAACTTTGTGTACTCCAAAGAGATCTATATAGAGAAAATATGGAATTAAAAAATATAGTTGAATAAATGAGTGATAAAGTAGAAAAATTCTTGAAAATATTAGAAGTGGTAGCGAGTCATAAATCCGATTTCAATTATTGTCATCGGTTGGGTTCGAAAAAACAAAATCTGGTCTTGTTGTTTCGTTCACTATGCTGTGGCTACGTGGTCAAATATTTTTTAGTAATAAGCAGCTAAAAAGTACAGGTATATTAGTTACGGAGTTGCTTATCAAGGCAAACGGCAAACTTTGAAATATTTAACGATGTGAAAAAACATTTCGATAAAAAGTGATAGTTAGGAGCCAAGTCTTTATCCGCAGTGATGCTATTGATCAAAAGGTATGTTGAGATTCATTTCTAAAATATTTTTTTATATCATCGTGATATAAATAAATGTACTGACTTTTCTGAAGATTAATATCACTATCTATAACTACGTTCATTTCGATCAACGTTCAGCTTTTTACGTATTGAGCTGTTGGTGGTTAGGTTGTGGGCTTGCAAGTTAATGTGATTTACCTGTATTGCTCTTCGTCTGGGGCTTAGTTGAAGCTGGGGTGACCATCCCAGGTGATTTACATCTTCCTTCAGTTTGAGGAGTTTTTCTCTTATCCGGTTCTTCTCGTAGAAGGCAGACCTCTGTGTTATTAACATAAGTGGTTCCACGTGTTTGGTTTTGCTGATTTATTTCGGGGGGGAAGCGGGAGACTCAACCGCTCAGTGTGGAAATTAACGACCCTGCTAGAAAGGGAGCAGACGCTGTGAACGTGTGAGGCCTAGTTGTTCCTGCATTCTGTCCCGTTCGTCTGCCGCAGTCCTACATAGAATATTAGCGTAAATGCTGCTATGTGGCGGGAATAGGAGGGGTAAGGGGATAGCTTGAGAGAAAAGGTCATCTCGTGATACCAGTAGTACTCTCAAGAGACACCTAGTGGAAGCCAAGATGCCTTTCAAAAACTAAAAGAGGAAAAATTAAGAAGCATTTGAAAGATTCGGGGTGTTTCAAGAGCTTAGAGCTCGCCATCCGGACATCCTACCGATAACGTCTCCAAACTGGAATAAGGTGTAAATCATCTGGGAGGGTTGCCCCAGCTCTGAACAAGCCCCAGAGGAAAGCAATCTGGCGATTGCCTTGCAGCAATGCCATAAAACAAACTTACAAGTCAGTCAGTTTTCTTATCGAATGCACTGTGACCGTATCCAAGCATCCGATTGGTACACTTTTTATTCGGACATAACACATAGGGGAGAATGAAGGGCGCGCGGAAAGAGGGACTAGAATCTACCTTTCGAGGATGGGGGAAGGAATTTACATTTGGGATATGTCAACCAGACGGGCCCTACAGTTTTTCGGGGAGTCCGTACCTCGGCAATCCACCTGAGAGATATGTGAGGGCGGGGAGTGTGAGATTACGTCATATACCGGCGTGAATGGTAGCATGAAAGGTGAAATTCATTTTATGCTCTTTCCTGTTGGATTTTTATCACTGATATCGGCCGCAGACTTAACAGAGTCTATGTGCGCCCATCAGGATTTGACCCTGTCAATACCGTCAGATGATCAGTATGTAAACGCATTGAACCACCTGTCCTTTTTATGGGTTATACAGGTGTACATATAATTTTTGTAATGTAAAAAAGTACCTATTAAGGTATTATGAGTGACTGTAGTAAGAGTGCTGGACCAGACAGTTTGTCTCCGTTGTTCCTTAAGTCCTGTGCCATTTCTCTTTCCATGCCTCTCTGCAGCATATTTCAGAGAACGTTCTCAACTGGAGTATTTCCAACTAAATGGAAACAATCCACCATTTTTCCAATATACAAATCTGGCGATCGAAACCTCATTGAGAACTATAGAGGGATGTCTGCTCTGTATCTTGGGAAAGATATTTGAATCCATGGTAACGGACGACCTATTCTAAGCCTTCAAACGGCATATTGCTCTACAACAGTACAGATCGACAACGTCCAATCTGGCAGTATATCAGGACTTCCTCGTGCGTGCCTTAGAGGAGGGTAATCAAGTAGATACCATTTATACAGACTTTTCAAAAGCGTTTGTCAGTGTGTGTCATAAACTTTTATTGTTTAAGCTTCAAGGCTTGGGAGTGTGTGGACCCTACCTGGCGTGGATCGCTTCCTATCTTTCTTCTCGAAAACAGACAGTTAAATTGTTTGGTGCTGTTTCTAGTGAAATTGATGTTACTTCGGGAGTTCCCCAAGGATCTCATCTGGGCCCAATATTGTTTTTATTGTTTGTAAACGACATTACTTGTAATTCTGTATTCCGTAAATGTCTACTGTATGCCGACGATTTGAAATTATTTGCAAGAGTTAAATCTATCGGTGACCCTGAAATGATACAGAATTATCTCAATAGACTAGATAATTGGTGTGAACGTAATTACTTGAAACTCAATGTTAATAAACGTAAAATCAGGAGATTCTACAAAATACAAACGCCTGTGATATTTTTTTATACTATCTGTGATAATGCTCTGCAATCTGCAATAACGTTTAACGACCTAGGTGTACTTTTTGATCGTGAGCTGAGTTTTAATCAACATATTGATAGGATAGTTGTTAGTTTTAGAATGATAGGCTTTTTAAAAAGAAATTGTAGATATATAGAGGATATCAAAGCTCTAACAACACTGTATAGTTCATTGGTTAGAAGTATATTGGAATATGCATCTATTGTTAGGTCACCGATTTATCAAACCCACAAATCGTTTATTCTGTGTAAGCAACATATACCATACAGCGACATATCACACGAGATTCGCCTATTATTAGTTGGATACTCTAGCCGTAAAACAGCTTTTTATTTTTCCTCTATAAGCTAATTAATGGGCACATTGACTGTGAAGAACTCTTAAAAGCAATACATTTTCGTGTACCTAACAGAAATACTCGCCAAAGACTTTCATTTACTTCTTCAATACACAGGACTAATTAAGGACAAAAGGCTGTTGTCGACAGAGTTTGTAATATATATAACGAAAACTTTACAGATATTGACATTTTTAATATATCGATATATCAAATAAAACACATTTGGTTGCAGAAAGCTCAACTAAAGTTTAGAATGTTCAACGAAATGTCAAATTTGACAGCGAGTTCTTAGATTTCTATAAGCAACATGTCAAATCCGAAAGCTCGGTTAAATATTCTAAACAGCAATTAAGTTTTGTACAACCGGCTGATTGTATTTTAAATTGTTTAGTTTGTAGAATTGTAGTTTGTGTACCATTTGGAAATTTTTTATCCTGTCACGTATAGTTGATACATTTTTTACCGATTCTTTTTTAGAAAATTATTGCAAAGTTAGAGATATCATAAAACACTAGGTTAAGCTCTTTGCTCTACAAATATATTAAATTTTACAGGCTTCAAAAACTGTCAATTTTTAAATGTCAATTCTCGAAAACACTTTATGAAATGAAAAACTTACAGCGCGGAACCCTTAGACTAATAAAACATAAGGGAACCCCCAACAACTCATAAATTTTACCTGAAACTCTATTTAATTTGAAAGATCATGAATTAATAATAGATTTTTTGTGGTTTGTAACAATATTATACATATACTTATTACAAAAATAAAATTGAATTAATAATAATCATCAGTGGTCGTTGGATTTTCAGAGTGACAGTAGGAATTTTTACTCAGGACTTCATAAAGATGCAAATGTATGAATAAAGAGCTTTGAAAATCTAAAAAAAAAGAAAAATTTTATTTTATATATTTTATTATATATTTTTTATTATATATACTAAGGAGTCAATCTTTTTTCAAATAATTCTAATAGGGTACAAGTGTTACTTGCGTTAAAGTCTTTCTTAGCAACGGTATTATGGTATGTTGTGACGAACGGTATGTGAGAGTTATAAGTTTAAGGTTTAGTAAATAGTATTTTTTGAAGTATATTTGTATGAACAGACAAGTAAGTATATATATATATATATATATATATATATATATATATATATATATATATATATATATATATATATATATATATATATATATATATATATATATATATATATATATATATATATATATATATATATATATATATATATATATATATATATATATATATATATATATAAATATATATTATATTTCATTAAATGAAAAATTTTAAACGTTAAATGATAGGAGGAAGTAGAGAGGATCGATGACTCGGGTGCACTGTACTTGTTACTTACCTGAAATAGTGATGTTACTTTTACATTCGCTATAGGTCCAATTGTTAGCACTAAAGGTTTTTGTGCCCTCATGCAAATAAGCTGTAATATTTTAAGTACTTTGGGAGGATACGAGTCCCAATCGCCTTTAAATATGCTCATAGCTACATTTTCACTCTAGAAATAAGTAGTTTTGTTAAAACTTCGCACTGATGACTTTTACTTGAATTAAAATTATCAAATAGTATACTGACGTTATAGCCATTCGAACAGGCCGCGTATGCGTTGTGTACCACAAGAAGGGGTATGTTATGCTACATCAAATATTCCTAGAATTATTTATGAAATTTCTTTTTATCTTAAGTTTTAATACTTGTAACATCAAATCCGCAGTTTTCTCACCAAATGAAGTATCTTTAGCCTTCTCTTTACCAGAATGTATCTGTCAAGATCTTATCTGCTTCATTTTTTTGATGAATCATTGGATTGCCAGTGTAGTATATCTAAAGGATTTATTCCACTAACTCCCCACCTATATTTTTTCCAAAACCTGAATATTTCTTATTGCCTCTTTTATTGGTTGTAAGCGGGTTGTTGTGCATGATTATTTTATAGTTTTCTTAAATCTAAGATAATTATACTGCGCCTCCATGTATAAATACTCTCAACACAGATTGCAAATAAATAATAAGTATAGAAAAAGTTTAAAAACAGCGCATACAGCAACTACAGCTAAAAACATGGACTTAAAATCATCCACTTTTTTTAGGCAAAGATTTTTTCTTTTATGACGGCCTGTAAGTGTGTTTTGGACATAATGTGTCTTTTTACAGCTTTAAGGAAATTGTTTAAATCGGAAAAACCAGTCTTATTCCAGAGACCTTTTTCATTTTCAAAAAGTAAACATGGCCAACAAAATAAATTACTTATATTTTCACACCCTGTTAGCCATTTAAATTGTTCGTGTTGTTTTTCCGGATAAAAATGTCTAATACAATTTTTCATTTTTGTGGTTACATTTTTCATAGGCGGTTTTGCCCTTCCTTTGGAAATTATTTGAAGCTTATCAGCGAAGTTGAAAATCCCTTTATAATTAAGACACACACTCTTCTTACTAAATTCTCCAACATTTTCAACGTTATTACTGACAGCCGAAGTTGACGGTATTTGCATATCCAGGTCCGTATTATTGTCTTCCATATAGCACCATGCACGACGCAACGTACGTATCACACAACACACGGATCAAACAAAGAACCTACTCCAACGATAGCTTCCGCCACTACTTAAAGCACCCGACTGAAATCACAAACCACTAATTTATTTCGTGTACTGTGACTTAAATGCAAAAATTGCAAACAGCCGGTGGAAAGTTCAATAACCTCTGGCTCGATTCACAGGAAATCAAGCATACACTACTTCGCTCCAGAGAAGCTAGCGACCCGCATAGGTTCTATTCGATATTCTATTGTGGCTGGGTCCGAGTCAAGGCCGCATTTATTATGGGCTTGATAATTAAGATAATATTTTAGCATTTTTATTATAAACTAAATTAATGGTTTCCTATTTCGAAATTTTCATGCCTTTTATCTAAATCTACCTTCATAGGGAGTACAGGACATGGCACGATTATATAAAAAAGCTTTTTGGCTTTAAAATTATAATATTTTCTAATAAAAATCGATTCTTTTAAGGTCAATAACACTTTTTTATATTAGGTTTTTCTATTATTCTCTCCTATATTTGTATCCAATTTGTTTGAAAGTTATCTATAGATTTACGACGCGGCTTTTGTTTATTTTTGTTCACTTCATCTTGAACCATTGGTGGATTTCTACATATTTTTAGGACACTTTTTAATTTAGTTTCACTTATTCCAGTAGCTTCAGTTAGACGCTGAAAAATTTGTAGCTCTGATGAAGGTTCACCGTTGTTGTTTTCCTTTGGTAAAATAATCGAATATATTAACAATTTGATTACAAATTTTATCTGCATCTATGTGACGTTGAGGCATTCTGAACACAAACAACATACTAAATTTTCTGCCAGAGCTTTAAACAATTTTTCTATGAACGTATTGTAAGGCTGTTCCGAATAACTTACTAACTATATATAACCTAAGGTGTTAGGTAGCACCTAAGTGCGAGTCTTCTCTGGGGTTTTATGGCTTAAAGATGTAAACTCCGGGAATATAATATACATTACGTATTTAAAGCTCTTTCTTTTGAATTTATTTTTTCAATATTTCGGTATGTCAGAATGTCGGGCAGAATTCATGTTTATTCTTTTTTCTGTTAAAAATAGATTTAGGTATTGTTGGCTTTTTTGGAAGAATCTTTTCCAAATAAGTTCCTTTTTTTTTTAATTGTAATTGTCTAAAATCTTTAAACATCAAATCTTACCTCAATGGTAATTACGTGGGCGGTTTGATAGGTCAAAAGTAATTGGGTGCTCAACGTAATAAAGTACGAACATACTGCTACTCGTTGTAAAGGTGGAATCTAAAAAAAAGTGAGGGATTATTCGCAATACAGTTGCGAATGTGAAAACAAAAACGATTCAACATCTATCCAAAAAAGATAAAAAGTAGTCAGTACATTGATATTAGTAAGGATAAGTTGGATTTTAGAATTAGTTTTGGTTGTAAAATATTAGTGTTTTACATTTTATCGAAAATAAACCCGCGTATACTTAAGTAAACTAAATTTACTTACTTTAAAAACTTGATAAGCTACTAACGATAACTGAAACGAAGAAATTACGAAGTTCAGGAGCGTGAAAATATTTATGGCTTTGTTGATTCTTTCTACAAAACTAAAAAGAAAAAGATTATTAGCAATATCAATCTGACTTTGCATAAAAGATGTCGTGTTTTGTCTTGTAAAGATATTCAAATATTACGACAGTACTAATTTTACTGCTTAACACAATCTGCAGGTCTAGAAGATGACACACCACAGTGTCGAAATGTAGACATTTTGATTAAGTAAACTATTCAAAGAAGGGTAAATATTTACTTACACTTACTATCACCAATTTTGATGATTTTTGATATACGTTTCGTTTCCGAGATATACGTCATCAAATCTTTTATACACAGTTTTTTACCTTCTTTTGTTTTCTTCAGTATTTTTTATAAGAAAACTATTGAATACACAATTAAAATGCATATATTTTCCATTGTATGAGTTTATATTACTTCAAGATAATATCAATAAAATTAAATCTGTCAATTGCTATTTTAATAGGGACTATATCTTGATTTTTTATGGTATGTTGGCAACAATTTTTATACATAGTAGATAATTGAATCTTAAATTGAACAAATTTTATTAAAGCAACAGTTTTCGAAACAGTTCAGTTAGTTAGCACTAGTTTAAGGTAGGTTAGGCGCTGCAGCACGGAGGCATCATCTTTAAAGCTATATTACTAATGTATTATAGCTTTAACGATGATGCCTTTGCGTTATTGCACTCTTGGTGTCTAACTTGGTGGTAACCAAGTATCGTTCCACCTAGTGCCTACGCGTTTTTCAAATGACAATGCTTGCCAACATAATACAGAAAATCAAGAAAAATTCCTTTTTAGCAATTAACAGTTACAATTTTATTGATATGATTTTTGAGTAATATAACATCATAAAGTGGAGAATATGTGTAATTTTCATATTTTAATTCTGCGTTTTCTTATAAAAATTGTTGAAGGAAACAGTAAAGAAGGTGAAAAACTGTGAATATAGGATTGTGAACTTTGTTTGCGTATATCTCGGAAACGAAACATCGCTGAAAAAATATGACCTCTGTATCAGCGTCTAAAAATCTACGGGTGAATTAAAAATCAAAATCGGCAATGGTAAGTGTCAGTACATATTTACCCAAGCAAACTCCATTGCGTTTCACTATTTAATCTTCTCTCGTTATTCTAAAGTATTTTTAAAATCAAAAGTTAAAGTGTAAAAGGACCTGTGTACTGAATTATACAAATAAATAAATGGTTATTTCACATTATAATTAGATACGTCTTATCTTTAAAGTCAATTTAATTCTACAACAGTTGTTTTTAGTTTTTGGAAACACTCAAAAAAAAATTCCGTGGTTTTTCGAACAAGTCTCTTGCTATTCGGATCACTAATTTAACAA
The DNA here is from genome assembly GCA_030620095.1 of Kuschelorhynchus macadamiae. Classification (NCBI taxonomy): domain Eukaryota; kingdom Metazoa; phylum Arthropoda; class Insecta; order Coleoptera; family Curculionidae; genus Kuschelorhynchus; species Kuschelorhynchus macadamiae. Next base: position 540,844 of record JAUTXW010003516.1, on the reverse strand, counting down.
TATCTTTTTATTATTCACTTTCACTTATCCATAAAAGTTACGTTCGCTTCACAGGTCTTTTCATTTTAAGGGTCTCTAAAGGGGTCGTTTTTCATGGCTGTGAGTTTGTCAGGTGATTCTGGAAAAATTGGCTAATAAATACTTGGATTGCCTATGCCATGATTTCTCTCTATCGGGGTTCCTAGAGGAATCAAACGGAATTCTTTTAATAGTGGCTTTAGTTGCAATTGTTTTGGAACTAGAACTGCGTATAGACTGACTTTCTTAGTAGTCTCCAACTTGGGGTTCACTTGACTAACGTAGCTGTTTGCTCTGGATAATGACTATCTTCTTCTCGAACTGTTCTTTTAGAAACGGTGGTATAATCTTACAAATTTTTACGATATTTTGCGAGTAAAGATTCTGTATATTGGCTCAGTTATAGGCAAGTAATTTGCATTTGTTTTGGCAATAGATACACGATAAGTGGCGTAATGAGTTTAAAGTTAATGTAGGTTTTTATCCTTTATTAATAACATTTATGTCTGGTTTTGGCGTTTGTATTTACTTAGGATTTTAATAGTGTGGGATCTGACCGTTCCTCCACTGCGTGTTCTGTATCTACCGTTTCCAAGGTCTTCGGGTCCGTTAATTTTCTTCTGATACAAGTTCGTCCAATTGGTTAATTGTATCTTCGATTTGGTCATCAAATAAGTTTTCTTGTTTTGACTCTAACGATTAGTCACAACGTGTAGGGTGGTTGGTGCGATTATTATGTGCAGGGTTATACATATAATAAAATTTTGGTTGGAATGGTTTCTCTTGATTTACTTGTGTGTTTTGTTCTATGTGGTATTGTTCTCGTTAGTTTCTTCCGCGTTAGGTGAGTGTTCTGGGCATTTACTTCATTTATATCGATTTTCATGCGCCGGTTGTTCTTTATGTCCATTAATTTCTTTTATTTTTAATTTACTGCTCTTTTCATTTCATACGATAAGGTGCGGTAAAAGTAGGTTGTAATTTTCTAGCTAGCTGAATGTTTGCAGTTATGACTGGGGTTTGTAAATATACTCGACCACCTATTTTAAATAATTTTGGTTTATAGATTTTATTACTGATATAACGTTCTCTAGATATTTTATTTCTGTTTTCAAGAAATGACACTTGGTTGTTTTGACCTGTAAGTTACTTTTTCTCATAACATCGAATACACTATGAGTAAATGTTCATTTAAATTGTTTTTGGAGTACACGTTTATATCATGTTTCTTTTCCTATTAGTCTGGTGAAAATGCTGTTCATGAAACGCCATATATGCGTTTATTTAATATTTATTAGGTAGTAGTAGAGTAGCAAATACTCCTTATTCTTCAAGTCTGTAGATTGTTTCGGTAATTAATGGTAATGAATAAATCACCAGACTAATCCTAATATATATATATATATATATATATATATATATATATATATATATATATATATATAATATTCTAAAATCAATTTTTTCAGTTGTTCCTGTTCACGAGTTCTAGTATCTTGCAATTGCATTTTTTTTAATTTTTCGCCCGTAGTATTGCTCTACTGCAGTTTCCTCGATCGATTTTTGCACTGTAACTGTTGTTTCAGTAACCACGAACTCTTGGGTAAGTTCGGTACAAACTCCTATCTTGTTAGGTACGTGAACGCTTACTAAATGTAGAATTGGTTCACCTTGTACATCCCTTAAATAACTACTGTTTTCTGTATTGTACCCCCTAGTTAATGTCAGTTGAAATCAAGGACACTGCGGCTTCTAAGTCAATAAAAGCAGTGCGAGCTATATTATTATATTATTGGGCTGAAACACGACTGTGTTCGGTTTTGGTCGATTTGGTTGAAAATAGTTATTGTTTGATATATTTCTCAAAAATTGTTTTGCATTATTATTATCATTATTACAAACATCCCGAGTAAATTGCCGTAACTTAGGATAGTTTCTCTTAAAATGTCCTGCCTGGTTACAGTGCAAAACATAACCTTACATTTCTAATTTGTCTACAGGTTTGTATATCATGCCTACTTATTTTATAATAAGTTGGTACATATCGTAACTAATTTATGCTCCTGTCTGTTTGTGATTATATTTAAATTTAGTATAATTTCTGGGATTTAAGCTTTTTCTAACTCTCGTTTTAAGAAATTTCGACATCTAAAATTTTTGCTACAGTTTCATTGTTCGATGTTTCCAAATTTTATTTCTTACCAGCGCCTAGTTAAAAATAAACGACAAGATTTTTTTTTTGTTTGCATTCAACAAATTGTTTTAAATCCTGTCCTGGTAATGTTTTTCTTTAAATTCAATGTATTTCTGTATGCTTTAAAAATTCGGCGTGCCGTCCATTCCTATCATGAAGTTGGATGAGGGATAAATACTAATGTATGCGACAGTGTATTTTCCTTCCATTATTAATTTCTAATATTACTAAAATTTTCAATAATTTATTGCCTAATTTTGAAATATTAGTACCATTTGTATAGTAGTATATAGTATCCTAGCGATCGATTTATTTGAAGTAACTGTTATTCTCTGTGATGCCCTGTTCGTGTCTGATCACTATTGTCACTAGTGCGTGGTCCCGTTTATGAAACATTTTTTTTGATCCTATCATTTACATGAAGAAGAAACCCTTGACATCAAATATTAAACGGTCTAAGATCCTAAAGGGTTGGAAAACTGGCTACCAGTGTCATTCTGCCCCCATTGAATATTTTGTTTAGTAGTATTTTATCTGAGATGCAAATTCCTCAATTACACTATCATAGAACCTACTAACTCCTAGTTTAAGGTTCAACAATTATCACACTATTTATATTTAGAAAGGGATTTGGAAGGCCCTGGATGATATCAAGTTGATGCAAGCAGTTTCATTAACAAGTGGTATTAACACTCTTATGAGTTTAATTATTTCTTACACCAATTCCTTTTAGACAGAGCGTTTAAACTGTATTCTGTGGTCAAATAAATGCTACCACCTACATTTTATTCCTAACAAATTAGCACATATCGTTACAGGCAAGTCAATAAAATGATACAAGTTCTGACAACATCAAATAAGATATAATACAATTGCAATATAAAGAAATCAATACATTGCATTTAAACGTCACCGTCTTGCACTGTCCCGCAGAACTATTAATTGCCTTTCGCCTTTAAATGCCAAAACTTTTGTTATTTAGAATGTACTACCGAGATACAATGGCCTTAGTAGTGCTACCAGTTATTATTGGTAAATATTTTTAAGATGGAATCGTTCAGTATTTGTTACTTTAAAATAGTACATCTTTATCATGACAAATCACACTGAATGTTAACCTGTACGTTACTCGTACTTTTCTCGTGTTTTTAGTACTTGACTTAGTTACAGGTCATTGTTTTTCATTCCTGAGAACTTCCCTGGCTTTGAATCTTTCCTTTTATTAAGAATAGTGAAGGGTGACTCAATTTAGTTCGGTATATAGTCATTTAGTAACACACAGGGTTTTTTCAAATATTTATATTGGGTACCGTTTTGTTAGACCATGGATTCCTACTAATATTTTACCATTTTCTACGTATGCCACACTTGATTTTTGAGTATAATTTAAAATAAATTGAATAAGTACTTTTTACATTAACACATCGCCACAATTCGTAACAGTGTATCCCTGTATCACAATTAATTTTTCTGCAAAATTTAATGTCAATTGAATACTTTACGAGTTTATCTCTATCGCACTAAATGCTTGCTCAATTCTGAACTGTACGTGAAAAAGAGTACTTTTCTTGATATCTTTTCATATCTGTAATAATTTATACTTCTAAAACGGGTGTAATCACAAGAATAAATGTTTTTGTCCAGTGACCGGGTAGAAGTTCTTTTATGTGAGGACAAGATGGTGCCATAGTACGACGCCATGTGGGATATACCAAAGAGGAATTTTTATTTTTTAAGTATTTTGGCCGAACTTTATTTAAGTGGTTTTTATTGCCTTGCGGACATCGGCAACATTATTATTGCCTAATTATTTAAAATCGAAATCACAGGTTAAAATTAATTTTATTTTACAAAAGCAATTAATATAAAACTTTTTAGTTTTATGGGTTTTTAAAGAATGTCTTTACTTCGAATATGGGAAAATCTCGATAAAGGAATCTTCGCAGTTTTAGAAATGCAAAAAATTAAAACATCTAACTTACAACGGTTGATAAGCTACTACAACACATATATTTTTACTTATTCGTAAGTGCAAAAATTGTAAATCTACAATACTAATATCTGTTATACTGTTTATAATTTCTTTACGAGTTTCAATAACTTTTTTGCAATTAATCGGAATTACTTCCAATACCATATAAATATGTGCCTTGCTGGAATTTTATATCAGGTATCATAATTTCATAATACAACCGGAATGGGCATGGACCAGCTAGTCACAGCGTTAAAAAATGCAACTTAATAATTTTATAAAATCAAAACAAAAGAAATGTATTAAGTAGTAGGTACCTACTTAAGTCAAGTAAGTTATCTGAACAATTTTCAGTTATTTTAGGTAGGTGTTTGTTTCCGTTCGTAAAATAGTTAAGCTTTATATGTAAAATGCCTATACTTACTCTATGATTTTGAGATGTTCATGAACTAAGGCTTTTAATAAAGCTAATTGTGCTTGTTCATCAGTCAAGCCATATCGATTCTTAAATTGGTTTGTATATTTTGGAAAATTAGTAAAAATATGTTGCAAAATCTTGAGTTGTGAAGTTACAAAGGAAAGAGTGCTTAAATAAAAAGCTCCGCAATGGACTATATAGGAATATCCGTACCTAGAAACAAAAAAGAAATAAAAAACATGTGCCTTTGCTCATGGGAAGATTCCCCTTCCAATAATAAAACTAAGTCCATGTGAAAATGGGTCCAAACTCGCTTCGTTTCTGAGATACAGGGTGTTTTATTTTTTCGGTATATACCTTTAAAACGACTGTAGCGATCCGAATGAATTTTGGAGGTAAAAAGTTATTTTTACTAGCTCATATTTGACTGATAAAAATGCGCGGACGGCTTCATCAAGGGAGTGCGTGCGATTTTGTTTTGTCGATTTCGATCCCTTTTATTAGACAAATGCAATTTAATTAACCTCTATTAAGTCAAACTTGATATAATTCGCAAAAATTGTAGTATGCGATGATCTGGATTGAATCAAAAAATCCGAATGAGTTATTGTCATTTATTTGTTGAAGTGTTATATAATGTTGGTTGCGATTTTTAAGTTTAGCAAATAACTAATTTCGTGTTTCCGTTCTTAGATTTAAGTGTTCAATAGTTTGTTGCATTCTTAGTTCTAAAATTTTAACTTTTTAGTTTAGCAAATAACTACTCAGTTTCGTGTTTCCGTTCTCAACCTTAAGTGATCAGTGTTTGTTGCGTTGTTAGTTGCAAAAGTTTTACTTTTCTGCGTTACAGTGGTTGTTGCAGTTCGACTGCGGTACCGTTCGGGTGTGCTTTGTTTTGCGTTCCTCGCAGTCGAGCTGCTTCGCAGTACGTGTGTTTGTTCTGTTTTGTTTTCGCTGTGTATTTTTGTTTCGAATTTTTCATTTTCTAAATATGGCTGAATACAAGTGTGACAATTGCCGTAAAGAGTTTTCAGAGAAAGACAAATACAATAAACTTCGTTGTAGTGGCGAGTGTAAACGATCTTTTTGCATGAATTGCACGGGCCTTGATAAGGCTACCACAAAAATCTTGATATTACAAAAATCAACCCACCTCCGATTTTTCTGCGCCCTGTGCGACTCCCCTAGTTTGAAATATCTCAACGATAAAATCACAAAGGTATCTCAAAATTTGATTCCACATGAACTTTTTGATTCAGTCGCAAACCGTGTATCTCAATTGTCAAGTAGTGTACCGACAATTTCTGAAATGTATGACATTTTAGTGAAGAGTGAATCCAGGTGGGATCTCATGGAGAGAAAAATTGACGATATCCATAATCTCTCGAGGGAGTTTTCCGCTTACAAACCAGATATGTTATTAAAGTCTCTAAGGGATATGGAACAGAATATTTTCAATATTTCCCAAATCCTCTTCAACAATGCCGAAGAAGTGATAAAAATCCAAGTACAGGAGTCCTCTTCAATTGAATTAAAAGCAGGTATTGCTAACATTAAGAGCAACCTAACTTGTGTAACTGACTTGGTAAAGGAGTTATACTCCAAATATGAAAGCCAACATAAGTGTAAGCATATCAAAAATACATACCCTACCACCATACCCTTGCCTACACCAACTATGGAAACTACCTGCTCCACCGCCTCTACACAAACTGAGGTAACACCTACGGATATTCCCAGTACTACTGAAGGCTCCAGCAAGCTGGCTTGTAATAATACACAACGGTGGCACTATGTAGTCGTAAGAAATCTTCCTGCAGGGTTTACGCCTAACAACATAGTTCACTACGTTAAGGAAAAGCTTGGGACTACAGAGTTTATTCGATGCTACCACCTAATCAATCATATCTCAAATATTGATTTTAAAATTGGAACTCAGTCAAAAAAGTCAGCTGAAAAGCTTTTAGACAGCAATCTATGGCCACATGGCGTAGTAATAAAACGGTCAGCTGTATCCGAACTTACAGAAAAATCTACACCGAACCTCCCACCTCCCTCCACACCGAAAAAACTGCCCACCAACTCGAGCTCCGTCAGTTCACTGGTTGTCTCCTCTCCAATTTCTCAAAAGGGCACTATAATATCTTCTGACAAAGAGGCCATTGCTGGCTGCAAAGCAAATGTCTTGTTGAGCGACAACTGCTACAGTCTTTCCAAGAAAGCTCCTACTGACCAAGAACCTATTTTTGATCCAATGTCTCCCCCAACAGTGAAGCTTACGCGAACCGAAAAAAGTTCTGATAACCGTTTCCTCATGTCTAGACTAAGAGAACCAGCCATTTTAAAGGCCTTCAAGTTATATCTCGCCTTCCTGCACGACCAACCTGCGCCAATTCACTTTAAAGGGTTTACAAATACAAGCACCAGGCTGTTTTTGGCTTCTGAAGGCATTCCTATAGATTATAGAACCCTACATAAGATATATTTCGATTTTCATGTTGCTTACGGATTTAACGCAGCAGAAGTGGTAGCGGATCTTGCAGCCTATGGATCCTACATATCTTCGGAGAGATCGATTCATCTTCAGAGGACCAGAGAATGCCATAAAAACTATTTTACCAGTAATTCTCCCAAAAAAAATTTTTAGAAAACACGACGTGTCCTGAGGAACTAGATTCCTCAAAACTTCCTGTTGTTACTAGTCTTAATATAGTTCTAATTAATATTGCTTCTCTAAGAAATAAAACTGACGAGTTGTACCTATTTCTGGAAGAATTGGAGTTCCCCCAACTTGTTGCAATTACTGAGCACTGGCTGAATCTAAACGAACCCTTTTATATTGAGAGGTATACCACAGTAGCTAGATATGACAGAAAAAACTCAGCTCATGGGGGAACACTGATTCTATCCCTAAATGGAGATTTCATGTCGGTATCTAAATATGATCATTTGTTAGCGGATAGCTCTTTTGAATTCTCTATAGTATATAATCAAAACCTTGATCTTTATGTAATTTGTATTTATAGATCACCAAACTCTGATGTACAATCATTTTTAAATAGCCTGGTAAGTTTGCTAGACAGCCTACCGATTAAAGGTAAAAAAATTCTATGCGGGGACTTTAATATTGACTATGCTACTCTTTGTGCCATCCAGAAATATCTAATTTCTATATTCGACTCTTTCGGTCTTTCAATGCATGTATCCTCGCCAACTAGAATTTCAAAATTGGAATTTTGAATCTGATAATGTCAACACAAACTTCAGAACCTTTTTAAATAAAACTTTAAGTGCTTTTAACAAGGCCTTCCCGCTTAAGAATATCAAACCTAAGCGGCATAAACCGTGGACCACGAAAGGAATACGAATTTCTGCTAAAAATATGCGCTCGCTCTCATATATAAAAAAATTCACCGACTCCTTTCTTATTCTCGACTATACCTCTAATTATAGGAGGATCTACACTACTCTTATTAAGTCAGCAAAAAAATTACACTACCGAAAACGTCTAACAAACTCTAATAACGTTTCAAAAGAAACCTGGTCCATCATCAATAACCTCAGAAACAAATCAAACCCTGTGACTCAGATCTTGCCAGGGGCTAATGATCTAAATGATTATTTTATTAATGTAAGCAAAAATGTTACCTCTAGTATCTCGCCAAGTTTGGACCCTCTTTCGTTTCTCCCTCCTTCAAAAAATTTAGCTGATAGCTTTTTCTTAAGTCCCGTTAGCAACACTGAACTATTGAAGGTAATACATAATATCAAAAGTAAATCTTCGTGTAGCACTGATGGCCTATCAATTAGAATATTCCTGAACTTGCCACTCCCAGTCATAGAGGCCCTTACAACATTAATAAATGAGTCCTTTATAAAAGGTGTATTCCCTGATTGCCTTAAAACAGCTATAATTATTCCACTTCATAAAGGCGGCGAAAAAACTAACTCTTGCAATTATCGCCCAATTGCACTACTACCAGTGCTATCAAAAATCATCGAAAGGCTACTGAAGAACCGTCTTATGCCATTTCTCCTGAAACATCAGATAATATCCCCGGAGCAGTTCGGATTTCTACCCAACAAGTGCACCAATGACGCCATGTTCACGTTGCTTAGAGGCGTCTACTTATCTCTCAATAACAACCACCCAACTGCCTCAGTTTTTTGTGACTATGCGAAAGCCTTTGATTGTGTTAGTCATGAAATTCTGATAAACAAACTAAATTTTTATGGAATTCGTGGTACTTCTTTAAATTGGTTCAAATCTTATCTTGGAAAAAGGCAACAACTTGTAAGGGCTAATGGTTCCGATTCTGATTGTAAGTTGATTACAAGTGGAGTCCCTCAAGGTTCAGTCTTGGGACCTATTCTTTTTTTGTTATACATTAATGACATCACGAACCTTAAAATTAATGGAAGAATCTCCCTTTTTGCTGATGACACAAGCATAACATGGAGTGATTTTGATACAACGTCTTTACACTCTAGTATCTCCAAAGACTTGGTTACAATTAAGGCTTGGTCCGATTCCAATATGCTTTGTTTTAACGTCGATAAAACGGTGGCGTTATCTTATAAGGGAACTTTACAACCACTTCAGGTACATAACAGCAATATTGAATACGTAGAGTCGGTTAAATTCCTGGGTTTAAATATAAATAGCAACCTAAAATGGTCTAATCATATTGACACCTTAACTAAAAAACTTTCTACCGCCTGCTTCGCCATTCGATCAGTTTCAAAAGAACTAGACGTTCCTTCTGCCAGACTTACTTATTTCTCTTTATTTGAATCCCACCTCCGCTATGGCCTTCCCTTTTGGGGCTGCTGTACCACCGAGCAATTTCGTAGTATTTTTATGCTTCAAAAGAGAGCCATTCGTTATTTGTTTGGTCTAAATAATAGAGCTCACTGCCAATACTATTTCAAAAAACATGAAATATTAACACTTCCTGCATTATTTATTTTGAAAACGGTATGTTTGCTGAGAACATGTATACCCTACCAGAAACTCTAGGCATGATATTTATCTTCCCATTCCTTCCACAGAATTAATAAAAAAATCAATTATTTACAACGCCATAAAACTTTACAACAATCTGCCAGTACATTTAAAATCTATCCCTATGCTTGCACAATTTCGAAAAAACACCATAGCATACCTCATTGAGAGACCATTTTACAGCGTTAATGATTTTTTTTTTTTCAGTGAGTAAGTCTCTTTAAATTGTCACTAAACTCGCTTGTTTACTTAAATCTTTTGTGAGTCATGTCCTAACTCGTAGCATAGAATTTTGTAAATCATTATATAGGGAAAAGAACTGTCGAACATTCACTTAAAACTTAATTATTTTTGTTAGGTATTGGATTAAAAACAATTTAATTCTTTTTGTATACTACATTCTACACTAGTTCAATATACCTTCTGTTTAACATCACAATTATTTGTATAACTATAATAACATAGAGTTTAAAGTCGCATAGTTGCAATTTTGATTTCAATGTCATCGAAATTATTCACCTCGTACATGTGTGTTTGTTTACTTTTATAAGGTTATCATGATTCATTTACTGTTTGCAATGTTATGTTATATTCTAACGTGTGTTTTACGATTTGGTAAATTGATAATTTACATTTTTAAAAAAAAAGCACTGACCTGTCGAAATTATTTTCGATTAATGTTTTGATATGTCTTATTTTTAGGTATATTTTGCTTTGTCCATAAAATTGTAAAATTTTTCTGCGGCAATAAAGCATACTTTTGTTTGTTTGTTTGTTGCGTTTATTAAACATTATGTGTCTTTAAAATGCCTTATGTCAAGTATTCCTCGGTTTAATTAAACAAAGAGAATCCCAGATATCTCAAACAAACGACACCTTTCAAAAATTATTTTTGAACATATCTGCAGAGGTTTTGGAGAAACCGGCACCTTGAGACCTTTAAAATTCAATTCTGGACGCAGAACATTCCGAGGAATTGTGCGGGTAGTAGTTCTCAATGCAGTGGAACCCCACTACAAGAGTTGTTTCTAACGAAATAAGAAATATTTCTATATAGACTTACACAGAATCTGGAATGAGCAACAATTAAACCCATACTACTACAGTGAGAGATTATGGACCTAGTCAAACATTTTGTAAGAGGTTTTTAAACAAGTTGGAAAAGACCAACATCTCTCTTGTCTACAGACAAGGCAACATTTACAAGAAAGGGAATAATACATTTCCATAACTTGCATAATTGGTCTAAGCAAAATTCCCATTTGCGAGCTAGCAAACTGGCAGTATAAGTTTTCTGTAAATATACTAATATACTAAATATACGGACTATTATTATCGGAAATGATATTACTGGCCCTACTATTCTGCCCCACTGTGTCATATTTAAATTTTCTGATGAATGATCTGCTTGAATTATTATCTGTATTAATGACAAATAGAATGTGGTTTCAACACAATAAAGCACCGTCGCATTTTGCTGTTGATGGTAAGGGGTACCTCTTGAAAACATACGGGCATCGATGGATTGGCTGTGGTGGTCCACTAGCGTGGCTACAAAAAGAACCTGACTTAAATCGTTTGGATTTTTATCTGGGGTGCATTCAAAGGAGTTCTTATACAAGACGCATTTGAAGAACTTTTAGAACGCATTAAAATGGCATTTGTAACAGTTCGACAAAATCCTCGTATTTGTACCAGAGTAAGAAGATCTTTGCGCCGACGATTGAGGGCTTGGAATGAAGTTGATGAAACTCGTTTAAACTAAAAAATTTTATTTTAAGAAAAAAGATCTTCACTACACAAATAAATTGTAAATTTTTTCAGCCACTAAAAGCCTACGTAACTAAACTAACAAAAAATAAAAAAGTCAGTGGCGTACATGTTTTTTTTAGAAAATTATTTCAGCAACAGGCCGGATACACGCCCCTGGTGAAGCTGTTCCCGCATTTTTTGTCAATGAATTATGTGGTAGTTTACATACATTTCCATCTCCAAATTCGGTTTGCTACAGTCGTTTTGAAGAAATTTAGAATAAACCAAAAAAATAAAAAATCTCAAATACAAAGCGGGATCGGAGCCATATTGATGCGGGCTTTTAGTTTTATTATTGGGTGGGGAATCTCCCCACGAGCGTTATTTGAAACACTATTATACGTTTCTTGAAACACTATTATACATATGCATAGAAAAACAGCAATACAAGATGGCAAAATTAAAATGATTAGTAAAATCGAACTGTGCTCTGAAAAACTTTGAAAACCATATAAAACTCAATATATTTAGATTAATTTATTAATTAGTCTGCCCCAACTATCCAGATGCATTTTAAGTGACATGGAGTTTCCTCCCCTGTGTAGTGTATTGTAGGTGCCTATTTAGTCCGCAGTAACCGGTCAGTATGCCCACCTTGTCCGCAATAGTCTTACAGCTTCTCGACAGCAACCAAGTCGGTTTGGTTTGTGACTGTCCTGGAAGCATGACTTGGACTGTCTGGAGCCTTCTGTCCTCCAAGTAGTCTTTATTTTATTCCAGACCCATTTGTGCAAGGTCTTGTGTCTTGTTTAGTCATAGATAGAGTTTTGGGCCCGAAGAGAGAGGTATCGAGCCTTGTCTTGCCAAGTTTTCGACACCCTCATTCCCCTCGACACCGCTGCACCCAAGACAGTTTGCCTACTTTCTTTCTTGCTAGTCCATCGAGAACGTCCCTGCAGTTCTGATTAAGCTAATAGTTTATCCTAGATTTTTAGATTACATTAAGGGATCCTTGACCATCAGAGCAGATATACATTTCTTGCTCTAGTCCTTTCAGGACATCTTGCCTAGTACGACCACTTTGAGAATAGTGGAAACCTTCGTTTGGAAAATAACAACATACCTTCCCAGTGAAAGTATTCGCCTAGGTGTCTGTCTATCTTGTAGACTCTAGCCCCAGCAAGCCCTGTACTAGTCTGCCTGGAACCGTTCGTGTACCAGATCTGGGCATAACCCCGACGATGGATATATGCCCTTCTCCTTGCTGTTGATTGCTCTAGATTTCGTCCCATATCATCCGCCTGCAGTATGCTATGGCTTACCTCATAATCCATAGTGAGAGTTCTGGCAAACGTAGAAGGACGTCCAGGGCTATTCCTGGTGTTATCTTCATCGCACCGGTTATACCCAGACATATCAATCTTTATAGGATACTCAATTTTTCACGGTGGTCCACAATACCATAAGTAAGTGATCCTGTAATGTACTAAGTAAGTAGTTCTTCATAGAGTCAAATTTCCAAGATAGAATAAAATATTATTTGTTACTTTCAGTGTTTTTTTTTGGAATAGGTTTTATTGTTTTTGTGAAAATGTTTATTATTGTTATTTGATTTGATTTTTTAAGATTTTTACTTGCTTGTTTGTTCTAAATTATCTCTTTCTACCTGTATGAAATCACGATGAGAACTACAACCTGCGTCCCCATAATATCTTAAATCGTATTATATTTATGGACAGAAAAATGAATATAATTTTTTATTGCACTGCATAATCCTTGATGAAATGCATGCGGAAGAATGTACGCCATAAAGGTTTAGGAATCTATTTGCACAAAAGTTAATAATGCTTTGGTACTAATCCCACGGATTTTTTTCTGAACTTCACAATTTATTCCTGGCATTAGGGCAACATAAAAAACTGAATGTATAACTATTATAGTTCCGGTAAAATATATATAGTTTTGTCGGTGCTAGTTTTTTCTAAGATCAAAAAGAAATCTAAAAGAGCACCTCCAATTTCGATGTTTCTATTATAACATCTAGAAAAGAGTTTTTGTTATGATAATAAATTTTAATAACACACTCGTCGGAATTGTGTAAACTCATAGAAAATTAACTTTAAGACAAATTTATAAGACGTGTTCTGAAACTAGGAAATATGGAGGGTAGTAAAGTGAAAACACGATATTTTAAGAAATACAATAATGAGAATAAATAATGCTCTGTCACCGGTAATAACTAATTTGGTTGAGACATTAATATATAATTATATTCCATGTAATAATGAATTAAATATTGTATCGTAATACATTCCAAATTTTTGAGAGAGGGAAGAAATTAAACCATCACGTTTTATATTTTTATATCTATTATATCAATAACTGTTTGAAAAATGTCGGCAATCGCTTACGTAAAAATAGAACAATAAAAAATAAAGCTAGTTTGTCATAAAATTTTGCTGCAAACTTCTCACCAACTGAGATAACCGAAAAATATTTTAGTATTGTTCTATGTAACTTAATTATATTTAGATAGTTGATGTGTTCTTAAGGTTTTCACATAGACATAATGTGATAATGGCTTTCACGTCCTGGAGACCTGGGATAAAATACCTTACATTTTACGCCATCTTAGATTCGTATCAAAATTTTGCCCAATTTCTACATAGTACTTGATTTGTATGCAGTCGGGTAATTAATTTTTTAGCCGCGAACATACAGACCGACAGACCGACTGACCAACAGAATAGACAGGTAGACCGACGGAATTGAGAAAACATGTTTTTCGGCATCTAGGGCCCCTGAAACTAGAGATCTGAAACATCTCTGAGCGTGATTTTTTTCACGATTACAATACTCCCCTTTTACGAGGGAAATAATAATATTCAGCAAGATATGGGGCAAAAATGTTTTATGAACCGGAATTCAGGTGTTTTTGTCAATTATCGCTTATTCATTTGTTTAAGAAGAATTTCAATAGGACCTTTTTTCGAAAGACCTAAAGCTCTATCTAACAGATAATTGAAATTTAAATTTTAAATTTAACGGTTTATTATAGTTTTGATTGCAATCTTTCCTAAAAGGTAATTTTCCTTAAAAAACGCTTTAATTTTTCGAAATTGATTGTAACTAAGTATAATCGCATTTTTATGTACATTTAATAAAAATAATTATTTAAAACAGAAAATACCAAATTTGGCGAATTTTTTAATTAACTTAAAATTAGTAATACAATAATACAAACTATACATGATTCAATTCACAAATTAAATTGCAGTTTTTAAACATTTTTTTTTGATACAAAGATCGAAAAATTGGTATTCTTCTTGGTGACAACTAGATTCATTAAAGACAAGTAAAGTAATGTCGAAAATTCTTCTTTGATTCATTTTTGTTTTTTTTGTTATGTAGGTTACGTATTACATATATGTTGTTTTATATGTATCCAATACGTATTACGTATTGGACATAGCCCTCTAAAACCAGTGTAGTTTTGTAGGAAATTTGAAAACAAAAAGAAGGTTTTTTTTATTACAACCGGCTCAACAGAAGCCGCTCTACTGTACCGCTTTGTTAAAAACAGAATTGTCTAAAACGCCTTTTTTCTAGAAAGTTAAACAAAATATAGCTTTCAGTTGTCGTGATACGATACCATGTAGATTAAACATTCGATTTTACCCTTGTTTATATTTCAGGTGGCTGCTACTTATTTAATTGTTATTTCAAAACGACAAAAATACTTACAAACATCCAAAAAACTGAATTAAGTATGCAGTCCAATAATATCTATTGGGATCAAAAGGGAACCAACTAAAAACTATAAAATGGTGATTTTTCACTCCTGTAGCATTATTAACACCCAGAGGAATTAAAACGTTGCTTACTAACGGTGTGATGAAGTAAAGAGAAATTCCTGTGGTTCCCAGAATAGTGTATAATAATACATTTTTTCTATTACGTGCAGCATTTTTCTTATATATCTGAATAAACTCTGTATTATTACTCTCAAATATTTGTTTTTCCTTCTCTTGCACTTCCTGAATAAGAGCTTTGAATATTTTTGATTTGAATATCAACACCTAAAAAATAAAAATTAATTGTTATAACTAACGTAAGTTTAGTGAAATAACACTTTTTCAACCCGATTTCAGTTTGCACTATACCAGTCCATATAAGTCACATACGGCACATTTCCTCTTCATTTTCGATAATAATTGGGGACTAAAAATTGTTTACAATTTTTTTTATTCTTCGTTCATTCAAACAAAAAAAACTATTCTATAATGTGATATAACGTTCAAATGTAACTTTTAATTTTAAAGTTTTGTGTTTTCTAAAAAAATACTTAATATTTTTCATGATCACCTGTGTTTGCAATCAATCAGCAGTTTCATTTCTAACTAAAGATTTGTTAGTACATAATTCATTGGTTCATTATTTTTGAACCGTTTGACCGTTAAATTTCTTTTTAATTTATTTTAATACTAATAACAAATGAAAATAAGGAGCTAGACATTTTTCCGCAGGTCTATGAAAATCCCCAAATCGGTAGCTGTTGTCTACATTATGTGAAACCTCACAGTCAAGTGGAAACAGAACAACTAGCAAGTATAAATACCACGAAGTTTAAATATTATACGTTTAGTTATCAGAATGTAAACAGGAGGAACACCGATACAACTATAACGAAAAATGTGTATAGAAGCTCCACGATTTGCAACATGTATGGAGAGAGTCCCTAAACCACGAGGCATCGGTAAAAGCATTTTACACCAGTTCCTGGTGCCGTAATATGGGAGGATGCGAAATATGTTATCCGTATTTCATTGAATTACATCAAAAGTTACACTGTGATGCACCACATTTGCACATTAGTGTGAATCGCAGCAATATGCATTTTTTTGCTGCAGAAAATTAATTTTTTGGTAAGAGAGGAGCAAAAGCAAAATCACTGTCCCACAATGTTTGGTGTGGTATTTACCACAATAAAATTATTGGACCAAATTTATTTAACGAATTTATGGCTTCAACTATACCTTTACATCTCACGTGGGGAATCATCGCCACTTCTTGAAAAACTTGGCATAGGTAAACATGGACATGAATTGGTAACATTTTGTAAAAATCCAAATGTACGAATTTAAGATGGCGAAACAAAATGGTGGCTTAATAAAATATTTAAAAAGCCAGCTTGAAAAACTACTTGACAGATTGGTTTCAAGTTTTGTGTAAGAATTAATTGTGGTATAGAGATGAATGGTAAAATTTTGGTATGAATTCAAGATAGCACGACAAAATGACGGCTAAATAAAATTTTTGTAGGTATTGTAAAAAATATCACCCTCCCAGGTTTTACATATCTTCACGTTTTAACATCCCCAGATGCCAAAAATATGTTTTATATCAAATTTTGCACAAAAACCAAGTGCTATATAAGAATGAATTGGTAACCAAAATGGCGGTCTAATAAAATATTTAAAAAATAAGCCTCAAAAGCTACTTATTAGATTAATTTAAAATTGTGTGCAAACATAAGGGGTAACATAGCGAAAAAATTATGAAATGGTGGTACAAATTCAAGATGGCGAAACCAAATGGTAAGAATTCAACATGATAGAACGACAGTCTTAAAATAATCAGTGTAACAACTACTTCTAATTATTAAAAAAAATCAAGTGTGGCATAGGTAGAAACTGGTAAAATATTGGTACGAACCCAATATAGTGGAACAAATTGGCGCCTAATGAAAATATTTGAAAAGACAGTATATATATATATATATATATATATATATATATATATATATATATATATATATATATATATATATATATATATATATATATATATATATATATATATATATATATATATATATATATATATATATATATATATATATATATATATATATATATATATATACTTATATATATATATATATATATATATATATATATATATATATATATATATATATATATATATATATATATATATATATATATATATATATATATATATATATATATATATATATATATATATATATATATATATATATATATATATATATATATATATATATATATATATATATATATATATATATATATATATATATATATATATATATATATATATATATATATATATATATATATATATATATATATATATATATATATATATATATATATATATATATATATATATATATATATATATATATATATATATATATATATATATATATATATATATATATATATATATATATATATATATATATATATATATATATATATATATATATATATATATATATATATATATATATATATATATATATATATATATATATATATATATATATATATATATATATATATATATATATATATATATATATATATATATATATATATATATATATATATATATATATATATATATATATATATATATATATATATATATATATATATATATATATATATATATATATATATATATATATATATATATATATATATATATATATATATATATATATATATATATATATATATATATATATATATATATATATATATATATATATATATATATATATATATATATATATATATATATATATATATATATATATATATATATATATATATATATATATATATATATATATATATATATATATATATATATATATATATATATATATATATATATATATATATATATATATATATATATATATATATATATATATATATATATATATATATATATATATATATATATATATATATATATATATATATATATATATATATATATATATATATATATATATATATATATATATATATATATATATATATATATATATATATATATATATATATATATATATATATATATATATATATATATATATATATATATATATATATATATATATATATATATATATATATATATATATATATATATATATATATATATATATATATATATATATATATATATATATATATATATATATATATACAGGGTGGTCGAAATTGGTCTGTTTTAACAGAGAAAACCTATTTCCTGACTAGATAGAGCAAAACTGACTTAGGTGTCATGGGCTCGATTTCTGAGAAATGTTTAATGGCAAAAACCGCCTGCCGATATTTTCACTGCCAACTGAGATATAGGGCGTTTTTCAATTTTCGGCCATTTTGAAAATTGTCCATAACTTTTTTATTTTGCGGAATATTAACATTCTGTAAAGACATTCTAAAGGCACTTTTTTATGTGCAATCCAGTGGCATACTCAGATTTTTTCTATAGTTGTCCGTTTTATCATAAATAGGCAAAACTTTTTTTTTCAAATGGAAATCATAGTTGGCTATAAATTATAAAAAATGCTCGCGTTTAGCCCTTTTCAGTGATATAAAGTTGTAGGTACTTATTTTCAAAAATAACGAAAATATTAGGTGTTTTTGGTTTACATCGAAGTAGGCTTTGATTTGTGATGACAATATCTCAATTATGTATTGTTAAGATTTATAGTTTGTTAGCAACTTAAACACAACTTTAAATAACACTAGCTAACGTTATTTTAATTATTTATTATTAATTTTTTTTATTTTTTTTTGTTTACATAGCAAAGTTGAACAAAATTAACAAACTAAACTACTATTTACAGCTACAAGTGAAAATAAAAAATAATTATGAAAATCTAGGTATTTAGTTAGATAGGTTTCTGATAAATATATTTAGAGAAGTTGTTCAAATTGAGCCCCTCCCTGTTGAATACAAACTAAGCATCTTTTGCGTACCGAGTTGCAACTATTTATTAGTTCAACTGGGCTAATAGATGCAAAAGCTTGCCTAGTGGCCTCTTGCAATTCTTCTTT
This sequence comes from Kuschelorhynchus macadamiae, assembly GCA_030620095.1. NCBI lineage: Eukaryota > Metazoa > Arthropoda > Insecta > Coleoptera > Curculionidae > Kuschelorhynchus > Kuschelorhynchus macadamiae. The sequence continues at coordinate 521,575 of JAUTXW010003516.1, read as the reverse complement.
TGTGTGAAAGGTTCTTCCTTTAAATATCAAGTCCTTCAATCTTCCCCACAAAAAAAAATCTAAGGGAGTTAAGTCACAGGACCTAGCAGGCCAAGGTATGGGGCCCCACGTACCAATCCAATTTTCTCGAAATTCGAAGTTTAAAAGATCAGTTGTGATCCTTGCATTGTGCGGGGGACAACCATCTTGTTGATAGTAGATATTTCTGGCATCAGCTAAAGGTATGTCTTCCAACAAAGGGACAATATATGTGCGCAAAATATTTACATAATCATCTGCAGTTAAATTTCCATCGTAAAAATAAGGTCCCACAAATCTTCCTCGGAATATCCCCACCCATATATTGAATCCACACCGACCTTGCCGGTCTTGTTGCACAACTACGTGTGGATTTTCAGTGGACCAGTGATATGAATTATATCTATTAAATATACCAGAAGTATCTACTCTGGATTCATCACTCCAAATAATATTTAATGGAAAATTCTCATTCTCCATGAATTTTTGCTCATACCACTGACAAAATCTCAATCTTCTAGCGGCGTCCCCTTCACGGAGTTGATGAACTCTTCTCGTTCTGTACGGTTTGAATTTATGTTTTTTGAGTATTTTTAAAACGGTGGTCTTTGGAACATTCGTTATATTAGCCAATGTTCGAGAGGAGGTGCCAGGATGATCTAATACCTCACCAATTATATTTAGCTGCTGGATTTCCTTTTCTTCCTTTAGTTCATAATGTCTTGTTCTTAACTTTTTAAAACTTCCGTAATTTACTAAATTACTTTTTAATGTTTGATAAATTCGGTTATCCGGTTGACGTCGCTCGGGAAATGTATTAAAATATAATTCACTAGCTGCTTCAGGAACTTCGTTAGATAATATGTAACATTTTAACATATCATACTTTTCATAATTCTCAAACATATTTTGTCAGCAACTTAACACAACTTTATAAAGATAACACCAAAACGCAATAATTACACCAGACTACAGTAATCTGACAGCAATATATTCAAAATATTGAACGCGCGTCATTATTCCAAGGCCTACTTCGATGTAAACCAAAAACACCTAATATTTTCGTTATTTTTGAAAATAAGTACCTACAACTTTATATCACTGAAAAGGGCTAAACGCGAGCATTTTTTATAATTTATAGCCAACTATGATTTCCATTTGAAAAAAAAAGTTTTGCCTATTTATGATAAAACGGACAACTATAGAAAAAATCTGAGTACGCCACTGGATTGCACATAAAAAAGTGCCTTTAGAATGTCTTTGCAGAATGTTAATATTCCGCAAAATAAAAAAGTTATGGACAATTTTCAAAATGGCTGAAAATTGAAAAACGCCCTATATCTCAGTTGGCAGTGAAAATATCGGCAGGCGGTTTTTGCCATTAAACATTTCTCAGAAATCGAGCCCATGACACCTAAGTCAGTTTTGCTCTATCTAGTCAGGAAATAGGTTTTCTCTGTTAAAACAGACCAATTTCGACCACCCGGTATATATTTATATATATATATATATATATATATATATATATATATATATATATATATATATATATATATATATATATATATATATATATATATATATATATATTTTTTTTTTATTTCAGTAATAAAAGGAGAAATTCTGGGCAAAGGAAATTTCCCGATTTTTTAAAGAAAAATATATTAAATTTGAGTGGATGGATAATTTGATAATAAAAACAATGGAGCTATTATTATTTGTTATTCTGGATTATGTAAACTTGCAGACTAACGTGACTGGAAAGTGAAAGTATTCTTTTTGGGAGACGTATTAGTACGGCTCATTGGCAAATGATTTGGCTATATTACCTATCAGCCAAAACTCAGTAATTTACGAGTTATTTTAATTTTAGTTTTATTATAGTCTCTATTAACTATGTTTTTACTACTACTAAATTTTTAATTTCCCTCATTAGTTATGTAGCAAAAATTATGTCAAATATTGTATTAAAATTGAAATGAAATTGGTAAAACTTTTACTTGTAAAGAAAAACTCCGAATATTTCTGAGTCTATACTATTTAAACGTGTAAATATTCTCAAAAGTCCTCCTTCCATGTTATATATAGTACGAGTGTAAGGGAACATTGTTTTCTATCCTTTTAAATCATGCATTGTATTACCGGATATTTAGCACGCTGGAACATCATCATGTGCCTATTTATTAGAGGCATGTTTTCTAGTAACACGAAAAAATATGTTGGTCTGGTCTGTTGATTTTAGTTTTGTAAATGTTGGGCATTAATAGTAACATTTACAAGAAAAGCAAAGAAGCAAAAAAACTATATCACTGTCCCTCAAACGACTATTTTCAACTCTACTGATACTGATGCAGGTTTCCGTAACATACTGGATAAATTAGTAATTAACCAAATTTTGCTGAAAACTTCTTAAACTTAAATGAATTATCTCCATTAGGTAACATACCCAATACAAGTAAGAATAAACACACATAAATAATGCACAACAGAACCCAAGATCGCTTCTAGTTTTATTACAGGAAAATAAAAGAGACAGTTTTATAGATGATTTGTACGCTTAAAGAGTTTTCGAATTTTAGAAATGTTTATAAACATTTTTTAACTCACATAGAAATATATAGTTATGTATGAATTAATTTCCTCATAACTGAACATTTTACCTTTAGTATTTCTACCAAATTTGACATAATTTGTTACATAACATGTAAATTGAAACAAATGAGAAAATTAAGAATTAAAAAAAAAATCTGTTTTAATGTAAATTTCGTAGTAGTAACGCTAAAGGCGAGCGTAGCGCCAACGGTTGTGTTTGTTTTTGGCGCTCAAGGTTTCCGACTCGATCCAGTTAGGCGATTGCGCGCTCCATCAGTAATACGTTAAAATTATCTCAAATAGCGTCGTTCGGATCCGTCGATAAACTGTAGCTCCTATATACCTGCGTCAATAACAACTAAGACACACCCAGCAAAAGTATTTGCGAGAGGTAGGCCGATATCCAGCACGGGATGAAAAAGACTGATGTCGATGATGAACATTAAAAAAATAAATAAATATAAAAGTAATATAGTCAAATCAGTTTACGATCACTTACCAGGCACCCTGTCTAAAAAAGTAATGTTGATTATAATTATCAGTTTTTTATAAGAATATTTCTCGTACGTTTAGGATTTATATTGAATTTTGTGTGCATAAATAGACTAAAGAGCTTAGAATATTTGTTACAAATATAGATTTACGGAGGAGATATTTGGAAGGTGAACATGAGCTTAAAGAATTTTTTAAATAGCACTTAGTTTTTCTTTGAATTCGACATCATGTAACTAATTAATACCCAATTAATTTTAAGACTCTGCGTATATGTTTTACTGTTGTTTAAGTAGCTGGGGTAAAAATTACCTTATATGCATTACTAGCATATTCTATATTTATACCCATGCTGGCTGCAGTTGTGGAATAATTATGAGACCATGTTAAAATTGCAAATATCAATCCGCTTATAACAAAGAGAGCATAGTAAGCAAAACTAATCCAGAAATATAATTCATAGAACATTTTCATTGAATGTCTTGGAGTTATAGGCCAGATTCCCAAAAGAAGCATGGTCCTTCTAACAAATCTCATATGATAATTTCGAGTTTCTAAAAACCAATTAAGATTTTAAGTTCTACCTTATAAATCAGCCTTATATAATACATACCACACTTCCGTCTTTTTATATTTTCCATTGTATTTTTGCACAAGTTCTTTTTCACAATGGAATAGAGTACGATACGCAAGTTTATATATTCCACAATATAATAGCTTTTAGGCTAAATTATATGGTGATCTTTTATAGAGGATGCTTATTATTACCTCATTTGTGATTATATATTTCCTTCTAATAAGCAAACTTGATTTGTTATTACATTTAAATAATTATAAACTCTGTTATAAGTGGTGGGTGTGTCATTGACATATATATTTGACATTGGACGAACCTCTTTTGCTAAAACTGAATTTTTTTTATTAATTCTCATTGACCTTATTCTTAACGGCTCATTTGGACTAATAACTATTTGACATTATAGACAACATAAAAGACTAAAATAGAAATGTGCAATTGGTTAAATTTGACAGCATCTGTAAAACTCTGTTTAAACGTTTATCTCTAAAATGTTTAAGATTTTTTTAATTAACTGGGGCGTTTAATTTTTTCATTCCATGCTTTAGAGACTACCAAGATCCTCAAAGGTTTTCGTCCGATTTTATCCGTTATAAGGAAATACGTATGGAGCTTTTGTTATGTTCTGTTGATTCGCCATTGTTCTTGCTTCCGCTCACTTTTCCTGCTGTTTCATGGCTTTTCTAATATGGATTTCTTTAAAGTCGCTTTGTTCAAAGGCCGTCTTGATTTGTTCTAGTTCCTGTTGGCGTGTGTCTGGTTCTGTAAGGCGATAAGTTCTCGAGATAACTGTGCTAGCCACTGATTGGGCTTGCCATGGGTGATGATGCGATTCGGAATTTAAATATCTGTTTGTATATCGATTCATTTTCTATATACCGTAAATTTTAATTTTGTATCGGATTTTCACATCAGCGTAGCCATATTTTTTTATTTCCGCATCGTTTATGTCATTATGACATTCTAAGTTTAACAGTTTAACTATATGACAACACAGAACTTTCGTATATCATTGGTGTTTAGATATTGTTTGAACTTAAACTCATATTATTTTCGAAAAAAAAACGTCGTTGTTGGCGAAACCCATTAGATCGACCTAGACCTATGAAAATTAAAGTTTTGGCAGTAGTATCCTCTGGCCATATATCTGTATTCAATATGGTAGTTTTATATTGTGAATCCACATATGCAACATATTTATTTCGGAAATTATTTTTTTACATTTTAACCCTGGAACTTTGTTCACATTCAAATGTCATCTTAACAGTTCAACTGTTGATTCAACCTCCAGACTGCTATCAATTCAGTACTGGCCTTGCTTGCACCTTTTATGTCCGGCTTAGAACCTTTTCTGAAACCAACCAACCAACCTGGTTGCACGGAAAATGCACTCATTGGGATTTCACTGCAACTTTATTAAATTCCTTTCATCTTATCTTATTAATATAATCCAATTTGTTGAATATAATGGATTTAAATCAGATGAGTACTTAGCCTACAGAGGTTTCACAAGGTAGTAATCTTGCTTCCCTCATATTTTCTATATTTATTAATGATATCATAATCAATATATCCAGGGAATGTTTGCTTTTTGCAGATGACTTCAGGCTTTTTAGGATGGTAGAGAGTTTGGATTACTACCAAGGCTTGCAGAAAGATATAGATAAACTTTTCGAATGGCGTCACAGTAACAAACTTCCGTTAAATATTCGGAAATGCAGTTTGATTGCCGTCTACAAATTACTTCTAGTCAAGTCTGAGTTATGGTATGCTGCTTTTGTAACATATATGTGAACATGCTCTAGCGTGTTCAATGGAGATTCTTAAAATACTTGGAATTTAAATTGGATCGCGTGTATTCGTGATCTGAACATGAGTTGCTACTGAGGTTTAATTTTCTATTCTTAATAAACTGCACTATCCGAGCAAGTTAATTATTCCATTCATTTCAACTTGAATTTTACGGTGCCACTTGCTAACATACCTAGACATAATACTATTTATTTAATTAAAAAATCCTACTAACCGCACACAGAAAGCATCATTAACCGAGGCTGTTCATGGTTTAGTCGTATTAGTGACCGGATTGATATTGACCTGTTTACTATTAACTTGAACAGTTTCGAAAAAAAATTACTGAATACATTATAAATTTTAAATCTCTACAATATTTCTAACATAGTCTGTACTTTTTTTCTAATGCTATTTAAAGTCGGTAATTGCCTTCTATTTATTCTACTTTCTAATTTTAATTTTAATAATTTCAAATCTGGGTAAAATTGTCATAGTTTTTGTCAATGTAGCCGATTTTTTATATTTTTAACCGTCTTCAAACAAGAAGGAGGCTATCGATCCTATGTACTTTTTTTATGTATCTACATCGATTACTCCGCGATGGTTTGACCAATTTGTATGTTGGTTTGACCAAAAAGTATGTACTGTACGATTGTATATTGTATAATAAGACATGTTATTACTCAATGATGTTGCATAATATGCAGCGAACCCAGTGGCCGTTTGTTAAACTTGACTTTTATAATAAATCTCGTATAAATAGGATGAAATAAAAATTTAAAAAAAACAAAACTCACTTCAAAAAAATGCTCCAAAAAGTCAACAATAATATTTTATTTCATCGGGAAAATTTTAATTGTCTTGTTATTGCGAACATCCCGTTAGAATTTGAATATTATGGCCTAATTTGTCGATTTTTTTTAACTGCATATTATTGTGTGGTGTCAAATTAATCGCAAAATTTTTATTTTTTTGGCCTCCTTCGTCCCATTAAAAAAATTGCTTAAGTCATATGTATATGGGTATATAAGATGTTTAGTGAATAAGAGGAGAACATTTTTAATATCTTGGCAAAGAAAAAACCTACCAAGGTTTAAATTTAGATCGGGTCTGACTGGATAGTTATAGGTTTAAAGTGACATAAACAACAATTGAACAAATAATTTTTTTTAAATCTCACAATTGCAAAATGACAGTGACAGCAGCAAAACATAACTGGTGAACTAACAGTTTCAATTGTTATGGCGATTAGATCTGGTTTAACTCTTAAACCTTTTTAGTGAATACTAGGGCAAAAATAAGTAAGTTTTAATAGTGATATTGCCACAACCCGCAGAAGTTGTAGCAGTGCTATAAACAGGGGCGGCAGGATCTAAAATGTTGACGTCGCATGTCATTATATTTAATTTGAATTTTGACTGTGAAAGAAATAATTGTAGGTTAGGCAGAACTAACTACAAGAGAGAAGAAAAAAATTAAAACAACTTAAAAACACTGCAATTAAATATATATATATATATATATATATATATATATATATAATAAATAAATATATATATATATATATATATATATATATATATAAATAAATAAATATATATATATATATATATATATATATATATATATATATACTTAGGTCTCCCTTTCTTTTCATTGATATTTAATTGCAGTTTTTATGTTGTTTTAATTTTTTTCTTCTCTTTTCTAGTTAGTTCTGGCATCTCTCTAACCTACAATTATTTCTTTCACAATTATAATGAATTCAGTAATTTTTTTTCGAAACTCTTCAAGTTAATAGTAAACAGGCCAATATCAATCCGGTCACTAATACGACTAAACCATGAACAGCCTCGGATAATGGTGCTTTCTGTGTGCGGTTAGTAGAATTTTTTAATTAAATAAATAGTATTATGTCTACGTATGTTAACAAGTGGCACCGTAAAATTCAAGTTGTTACGAAGTTCAATTGAAATGAATGGAATAATTAACTTGCTCGGATAGTGCAGTTTATTAAGAATAGAAAATTAAACCTCAGTAGCAACTCATGTTCAGATCACGAATACACGCGATCCAATTTAAATTCCAAGTATTTTAAGAATCTCCATTGAACACGCTAGAGCATGTTCACATATATGTTACAAAAGCAGCATACAATAACTCAGACTTGACTAGAGTGATTTGTAGAAGGCAATCAAACTAGTGAATTTTCCAATTCGGATGTTGAATTAATAATAAAACCAAGTGTTTTTAGGGCTAATTTAGTAACTTCAATGATTTGATCATTAAGGCTTAATTTTGTATCTATTACCACCCCCAGATCTCTGAGCTAATCACAATTAGGCAGTATTTGGCTGTTTAAAAGATAGTAAAATTCAATTTCGTGGTGAATAATAGATATAGAAATTTTTTTGCATTTCCGAATATTTAACGGAAGTTTGTTACTGTGACGCCATTTGAAAAGTTTATCTATATCTTTCTGCAAGCCTTGGTAGTAATTCAAGCTCTCTACCCTATATATATATATATATATATATATATATATATATATATATATATATATATATGTGTTTTCATTCCGGGTGTACATCCATTCACTACTGTCGTTCTGAAAAGAACAGTTTTGCTGACGTTTCGCCAAAATCACATTTGGCATTTTCGAAGCTTTCTTTCTCGCGTCCGAATAAAGACTGAAGTGTTGGTGACTGCGACGCTTCCTTTTATACCCCCACTCGGGGCCGAAGGTTATATCTGCGCAGGCGTTGGTCGTTATTTATGTTTTCCGGATGGTGCTGTTGTTGTTGCGCTAATTGCGCTTGAGTTTTTGCGATTTTAGATTTGTCGATTATTGTTTTCCATACTGTTGGTAGTTTTAATGATTCGTCCCTTTTATTTAAATCACCTTGCTTTTCAATTTCAATGGCTTCTCGGATTATTCTGGTCTTATAATGTTCTATATTGGCAATCTCCCTACACCCATCGAAATTTATTTTATGGCCGGTTTCCTGATGATGTAGGAATAAAGCTGAGGTTGTTTGTTTATTTCTGATGCTGAGTTTATGCTCTTCCACTCTTGCTGATATTCGCCTGTTAGTTTGCCCTATGTACAACTTTTCACAGTCCTGGCACGGAATACTGTACACTCCGTGGTTTTCCAGTTTGATTTTATCTTTTGGGTTTCCGAGTAGTTTACCTATAGTTGTTTGTGGCTTGTGTATTGTTTGTATGTTGTGTTTCCTCAGAATTCTTCCGATTCTGTCTGTTGTGCCTTTTACATATGGTAAGACTACTCGTTGCTTTCCCGGTTCATATTTTTGTTGTTCGTTGTTCGGGAAACTTGTGCATTAATAGCTTTCTCTATGGTGCGATTTGTGTAGCCATTTTTCTTTAAAGCACTAGATATTACCTTTAGTTCGTATTGTTTCGTCTGTGTTTCAGTTAGTCGCACAGATCTAGATATTAGAGTATTTGCCACAGCTTGAATTTGTGCTGGGTGATGATGTGATTTTGCATTTAAATATCTATCTGTATGTGTTGGTTTTCTATACACGGTGTATTCGAAATGTCCGTTATGTAGTTTTGTGACCAAAACATCTAAAAATGATAGTTTGTTGTTTTCCTCTAACTCTAGAGTAAATTGTATTCTGGGGTGGATTGAATTTACGTGAGTCAGAAATTTTTCGAGCTCTGCATGACCATGTTGCCATATAATAAATATGTCATCCACATAAGGAATCCATAATTTGGGTTTTAAACTTGCTTTCTCAAGAGCTTCTTTCTCGAAGTATATCATAAATAAATTCGCGACTACTGATGATAGCGAGGACCCCATTGGAGCACCATCCATTTGTCTATACATTTGCCCGTTGAAAGAAAAATAAGTATTTTTGAGGCAATGCTCCGAGAGTTCTATTATATGTGCCTGGAAATCCTCGTTCATAGCAATCTTGTCCAATGCTTCGTCGATGGGAATACTGGGATATAACGATTTGACATCTAGGCTTGCTATGATATCGTTTTTTTCAAGGACGATATCTCGTATAATTCGAGTGAAATGCTCCGAGTTTTTTACAAATGAATCAGCTTTTTCTACAGTTGGTTGCATAATTTCAGAAAGGTATTTCTCCAGTTTTTGTAGCGGCGAATTAACAGCACTAACAATAGGTCTGATAGGCGCCCCCGGCTTGTGTATTTTTGGTAAACCATAGAGTTTAGGACATCTGCTCGACTTTTCCCGTGGTATGATTTTTTGTTGAATTTCGGGGTTTATTGGTGAACTTTTTATTTTATTTTTAGTTGTTTTTTCCAGGTACATTGTCGGGTCCCTTGGAACAGGCCTATAACAATTGCCTTGTAGGATATCCTGCATTTTTTGTACGTAATCTTGAGTATTCATAACCACAGTTGCGTTTCCTTTATCTGCTGGAAGGTTTGTTGTTAAATGCCACTTAACAAAGGGCCCTAATAAACCTCCGAAAAAATAAAGACATTACAACCCAAATTATGGATTCCTTATGTGGATGACATATTTATTATATGGCAACATGGTCATGCAGAGCTCGAAAAATTTCTGACTCACGTAAATTCAATCCACCCCAGAATACAATTTACTCTAGAGTTAGAGGAAAACAACAAACTACCATTTCTAGATGTTTTGGTCACAAAACTACATAACGGACATTTCGAATACACCGTGTATAGAAAACCAACACATACAGATAGATATTTAAATGCAAAATCACATCATCACCCAGCACAAATTCAAGCTGTGGCAAATACTCTAATATCTAGATCCGTGCGACTAACTGAAACACAGACGAGACAAAACGAACTTAAGGTAATATCTAGTGCTTTAAAGAAAAATGGCTACACAAATCGCACCATAGAGAAAGCTATTAATGCACAAGTTTCCCGAACAACGAACAACAAAAAATATGAACCGGGAAAGCAACGAGTAGTCTTACCATATGTAAAAGGCACAACAGACAGAATCGGAAGAATTCTGAGGAAACACAACATACAAACAATACACAAGCCACAAACAACTATAGGTAAACTACTCGGAAACCCAAAAGATAAAATCAAACTGGAAAACCACGGAGTGTACAGTATTCCGTGCCAGGACTGTGAAAAGTTGTACGTAGGGCAAACTAACAGGCGAATATCAGCAAGAGTGGAAGAGCATAAACTCAGCATCAGAAATAAACAAACAACCTCAGCTTTATTCCTACATCATCAGGAAACCGGCCATAAAATAAATTTCGATGGGTGTAGGGAGATTGCCAATATAGAACATTATAAGACCAGAATAATCCGAGAAGCCATTGAAATTGAAAAGCAAGGTGATTTAAATAAAAGGGACGAATCATTAAAACTACCAACAGTATGGAAGACAATAATCGACAAATCTAAAATCGCAAAAACTCAAGCGCAATTAGCGCAACAACAACAGCACCATCCGGAAAACATAAATAACGACCAACGCCTGCGCAGATATAACCTTCGGCCCCGAGTGGGGGTATAAAAGGAAGCGTCGCAGTCACCAACACTTCAGTCTCTATTCGGACGCGAGAAAGAAAGCTTCGAAAATGCAAAATGTGATTTTGGCGAAACGTCAGCAAAACTATTCTTTTCAGAACGACAGTAGTGAACGGATGAAAACAAATTGTATTTTTCCATCCGTGAAGGAGTAAAAATCAACATACTGTATATATATATATATATATATATATATATATATATATATATATATATATATATATATATATACAGGGTGTCCCACGACGAAATGCAGCGATCGATTTCTCAGAAAGTAGGGTTTAGAAAAATTTGAAATTTTGGCAGCTAACTAAAGTCGATGGGGGCAATTCGCGCAAAATATTTTCAAGATGGCGGCACTTCCGGTTATACCGGAAGTTTTCTTATTTTAAATGGAACACCCTGTATATAATCGAATTTTTGGATTCCTCGAAAAATTCTAGGTATATTTCATGTATAATATTCTATACCTAAGTTCGACTCTTTTTGAGATATTTTGAATTTTATGTAAAAAATGACGTTTGCAGGTCTAGACATAACTATAAATATCTGCTTATCGAAGTCTCTATTATTTATTTGCGGTTGACTTCCTTGTCCAAAAGGGTACACTTTAGCGGTCTGTGATGATATTTTTATATAAATATACTTTAAAAAATCGTTAAAAGTTACTTTTTTCAAAAGGACACCCAAATTTTTATAATTTTATCTTATTTAACACTTAAAATAAGGGTGACTTTGTATAAAGTTGTCTATTCCAAAAATTTGTAGTTTTTGAGTTATTGACGATTTAACATTTTTTATTCTAATAATACCAGACGGCTTCTAAGTTTTCTTGTTAGTTGGCGATGACGGGGAGACCTGGCGAGAACAAAACCAATCGGTTACTATAGAAACGTAATATTTGTTGTCGTTTGACAATTACCTACTAAAATATTATTTATTTATTATAGTAATTATAATAATTATTAAACTAGTAATCATGCCGGGGCGATCAAATTACACACACGAGGATTATTTGAATTTGTTTATTTTAACAAAAACATGCCAGATATTTGCTGATAGATATCCAGATAAATAGAAAGCGTCACCGAACAGCGTTAAACAAATGTTGGAAAACTATAAAATTGTTAAAACCGTGAAGACAAAAATTAATTAAAGAAAGCCTATTCCCATTATAGTCTAGTCTACACAAGAGCACAATTTATTTTTTCAATAAATGTTGAAAATGTCCACCTTGTACTTCCAAACATTTTTCGCATCTCCGAATAAATTCCTCGTGGGTGGCCGCTCTAATTGAAGCTGGAGACAAACTTTCGAACGCGTCCCTTCCCCTTGCCATACAGTCCTCTGGATTAAAATAAACGATTCCTTTTCCCCTCGTTTCCCATATAAGATAGTCTAACATTGTCAGATCGGGGGAACGACGAGGCCACAGGAAAGGTCTATTGTTGGCAATCCACTTGTCGTAAAACGTAGCTTGTAAAAAGTTAGTAACTGCAACGGTTCTATGTGGTGGGGCGCCATCGTGTTGGTAGAAAATTTGACTACGTTCTGCCAAAGGTAAATTACTTAAATATTCGTTGTCCAACTCTTCAAGAATATTCATATATCTTTCTCCTACAAAAGTTTATAGACATAATTTTACGGAAAGAAATGCTTTGATAATATTCATCGATTTATTGATTTAAGAAGAGACAAAATACATCAAAATTCAATTAATTTAATCTGAGTGCTCAATAAAAAAAAAAGAAGGTATAGTATTTTATGACTTTCTAAAGTACCCTGTATAAATAGCTTGTAAATATCATATATATATATATATATATATATATATATGATATATATACGATATATATATATATATATATATATATATATATATATATATATATCATATATATATGATACAATATATGCCAACAATAGACCTTTCCTGTGGCCTCCTCGTTCCCCCGATCTGACAATGTTAGACTATTTTATATGGGGAACGAGGGGAAAAGAAATCGTTTATTTTAATCCAGTAACAACGAAAGAGGACTGTATGGCAAGGGGAAGGGACGCGTTCGAAAGTTCGTCTCCAGCTTCAATTACAGCGGCCACCCACGAGGGATTTATTCGGAGATGCGAAAAATGTTTGGAAGTACAAGGTGGACATTTTTAATATTTATTGAAAAAATAAATTGTGCTCTTGTGTAGACTAGACCATAATGGGAATAGGCTTTCTTTAATTAATTTTTGTCTTCACGGTTTCAACAATTTTATAGTTTTCCAACATTTGTTTAACGCTGTTCGGTGACGCTTTCTGTTTATCTGGATATCTATCAGCAAATATCTGGCATGTTCTTGTTAAAACTCTGTTAGATTCCCTATAGATAATAAACAAATTTAAATAATCCTCGTGTGTGTAATTTAATCCCCCCGGCATGATTATTAGTTTAATAATTATTATAATTACTATAATAAATAAATAATATTTTAGTAGGTAATTGTCAAACGATAATAAATATTACGTTTCTATACTAACCAATTGGTTTTGTTCTGGCCAGGCCTCCCTATCATGGCCAACTAACAAGAAAAACAAGAAAACTTAGAAGCCGTTTGGCATTATTAGAATAAAAAATGTTAAATCGTCAATAACTCAAAAACTACAAATTTTTGGAATAGACAACTTTATACAAAGTCACCCTTATTTTAAGTGTTAAATAAGATAAAATTATAAAAATTGGGGGTTTCCGTTTGAAAAAAGTAACTTTTAACGATTTTTTAAATTATATTTATGTCAGTTTTTGATCATCCTATATTTATTTATTATAAAAATATCAGCACAGGCCACTAAAGTGGATCCTTTTGGACAAGGAAGCCACCCGCAAATAAATAATAAAGACTTCGATAAGCAGATATTTATAGTTATGTCTAGACATGCAAACGTCATTTTTTACATAAAATTCAAAAAATCTCAAAAACAGTTCAACTTAGATGTAGGATATTATACATGAAATATACCTAGATTTTTTCGAGGAATCCAAAAATTCGATAATATGCAGGGTGTTCTATTTAAAAAAAGAAAGTGACGTCTACTTCCGGTATAACCGGAAGTGCCGCCATCTTGAAAATATTTTGCGCGAAATGCCCCCATCGATTTTAGTTAGCTGCCAAAATTTCAAGTTTTTTCAAAGCCTACTTTCTTAGAAATCGATCGCCGCAGTTCGTCGTGGGACACCCTGTATATATATATATATATATATATATATATATATATATATATATATATATATATATATATATATATATATATATATATATATATATATATATATATATATATATATATATATATATATATATATATATATATATATATATATATATATATATATATATATATATATATATATATGTCTATATATTATCATTGGCAAAAATAAGACCAAGCTCATTTTTAAGTCGTTGACTTTTTGAAAATACTTTCCCATATAACTGTAACAAATTTTCAAACGGGACAGTCGGAAAATTTAGCAGAACCTGCCAAACATGAAAATGTAAATTTTTCACAGTCTTGAAATCTTATTGTCATTTCCATTAAAATATGGTCCAATATTTTATAGAAAAGGGTTCTATACTTAGCCCTAATTTCTTCAGGTGAAAGCTTAGCAAACTCACTGGTAACGATTTATATCTGTTATACAATTTGCTTTATCAAACATGGTATTAAAAAAATATTCATTTCTTTCTTGCAGAGCGTTTTATATTGGATATGCAAAAACGAATGTCAAGCGATTTTTTTTTTGAAGAACGTCAAATAGTATGTCCGTGATTGAGAAAATGTCATTAAACACTAATGCCAGAAACGTGAATTCAAAATCGTTCATCTCACCTAAAAATCCTTTCAGATGAGATTTGTCACAGTTTGTAATAACTTCAAAGACGTCTTTTAATTTATTCTAGTCTTGTACAATCACATTTACTAACTTCGAATTTGAAATTGTAACAACACTGTAAATAAATATAACACAAAACAGTCAAGTTAACTGCAAAGGAACTCACCGGTTGCAGCGAAATCCGCGAAAATAAAAGTAACAACCACCACAAACTGAATGACACGTGGGTGTAGTGTACTGCGCCTGCAATTCACCAAGAGCGTTGTATGGCGCTGGGCTCGACGTCATCGGATACGCTTTGTCATGGCAACATAGTAAAAAAATCGTAAACTGAACATAGCACCTCCAGCAAAGTCAAATCCGTTTGCGCCACTGTTATAAAATAAATATAATAAATATAATCAATTATCTAAAACTTGATGTAAAATTAGAAAAATTGTAAATCTCTTATTATTTTCCAAATAAGGGGATAGAACGTCTTATCTGAAACAATATGAGTTTAATATTTTTTATACTTTGTATTTTTTGATAATATATAATTAAAATTAAATATTATTTATTTAATGGAAATCAAGTCAAAGTACATTATGCTCTATTTCTTCTTAATTATATATTAAGTGATTTAAACTGATTACAGGGTTGTTACTTGCGAAGCATTTATTATCCTTTAATTTAATGTTCAAAAAGCAATCTGTAATACCATACAAAATAGATATATTGTATTTCTTTTTATTAATAAAAGGCTTCTGTTTTTCCGATTTGTACTGGATATAAGTGAGTTTAAAATAATTTCTCAAGCGAAAAATTTTCTCGGGTGAGTTTATCATTTTAGAAAAATAATTATTATATTTAACATTTTGTTAACGTGGGGGTAAGTGGTATATCCATATGCCCAGGCCGTAAAAACACGAACAACTTTTGACTTATTTTTCATAATGTATATATATATATATATATATATATATATATATTTGATAGGTATTGGTCACGCCTATATATATTTTTTTGGCGCAGTTTAGACAGGAAATGCTGTAAACTACGTTTTTGTTTTTCAATTGGTAAATCTTCGCCGGACTTGATACTATATTACCATGGAGCAGCATGTAGCCACCTGTGGCGAAACTGAAAACCCAAGAGTAGTAAATCAAAAGTAGGAAAATATTAACGGCAAGAACTAGTATATAGTAGAAAATAAATTTTATTTGGGATGACCGCTAAAGCAATGAAATTTGGCTAACTCTAGACACGTGTTTCTGACTTAAGGTTTTTATCAGTAGAGTCAACTAGTTGAAAGACTAGTACAACTACCGCCAAATTTAATACACAAAACCACTCCAGAATCACCAACAAGAACAAAACTGACATTTGTGGTTACCAAGAGAACATCCGAAATCTTTGCCGGACTTGATACTCTATTACCACGAAGCAGCATGTAGCCACCTGTCGCGAAACTCATAACCTAAGAGTAGTAAATCAAAAGTAGGAAAATATTAACGCGGCAAGAACTAGTTTATAATAGAAAATAAATTTTATTTGGGATGACCGCTAAAGCAATGACATTTGGCTATCTATAGACACGTGTTTCAGGTTCCTTACATAAGTTCTTCATCATTACAGTCAACTAGTTGAAAGACAAGTGCAACTAGCGCCAAGATTAATACACCAGAGTCACCAACAGGAGTAAATCGACATTCCTATATATATATATATATATATATATATATATATATATATATATATATATATATATATATATATATATATATATATATATATATATATATATATATATATATATATATATATATATATATATATATATATATATATATATATATATATATATATATATATAATATATGTCTATATATATACAGTGTGTCCCATATAAGATGAAGACAAGTCCATATTTTCTTTCGTTTTATAGCTAATGAGTTGAAATTTTGCACAGTGGTAGAACTTGACAAGATTCATCTTTCGAAATGTAATTCTAACCTACTATACCAAGTTTCAGCGATAAATTCGCGTTTTTACTTTTTCACAAAATTTGGTTAATTACGGATCAGACCCGGTATAATTCTGGTTTTTATCTTTCCATTTTTACCTAGGGCGTTGGATTTAACAAGATTGCCCTAAAATCAAAATCTGACGATGTCAGATTTAATGAAAATTTAACTGCTAATCTTATTTTCAAAGTATTTATTGCATAACGAGGAAAATGCTGTTCAGTATTTAAGTTTAACAGAAAAAAATCAAAATAATTAAGCTTTTTGGTGCAGAAAAGTAGCACAAGAGTTTAACGTAAGGGAAACAATGCGATTAAGCGAAATCATATTCATTACGAAACTGAAGCCGCTTTGTTTGAATAAACTTTTTTACGAAATGGCAGTGTGTTAAAAATCGTTAAATAATAATTTAAGTAAAAATATATGATGCGCGTATCTAAGAAGCAGATCAAAACAAGTCCTCATGGTCTACGACCTCTAGGTCCGGATCCATAATTATCCAAATTTTGTAAAAATGTCAAAATACGAATTTGATGCTAAAGTTTCGTATGTTTTGTAAGAAGTAAATTTTGAACAACTTTTTCTAATGACTTTTTTGATATCTTTATCGTGAAATAAAGCAACTATGGAAAATTTGGACTATTTGCAGGGTCGCAGTAGGCGAGCCTTTAACGCGAAATTCATTCTTGCATAAAAACCCTGCCTACTACGACCTTGTTAGTAGACTAAATTTTCCGTATTTTGCTTCGCGATTAAGATAGAAAAAATTCATAAGAAAAAGTGGTTTAGATTTTAATTTTAAGCCACTATACCAAATTTTACAGTAAAATTAGTTTTTTTTTTCACTGCGAATAATTATGTATCAGACTCTGTACAGATCGAGTTTTGATGCACTATTTTTAACAAAACTGCCGTGAAATAAAAAAGAAGATTTTAAAAATATATAAAACACTATTATTTATTTAACAGAAAATAGAATTTGAATTTAAATACATTTACTAAATATAAAAATTATCGAATATATCCTTTTTCTACAAAGCCGCCTCCAACTCTTATATATTTTTCAATTATCTTGCGGTTATGTTCAGCTACTATCCTTAATTCACGTATGTTAATTCCATTGCAGGCTTCTCTAAATTTTGTACAAAGCTCCTCTGTATTTCGTGGTCTAGCGGTGATAAATCTGAGGACCTTGAGGGCCACTGTTCATAAGGACTATTCCTGCATATCCAACGTAAATAATGATTTAACCATCGGCGTACCACCTTAGCATTATGGATTGAGGCACCATCCTGTTGAAAGTACATTTCTCGACGCAGATTTAGAGGAATCTTCAATAATGTCCCAAAGTTCATTTTCATAAAAGTTGAGTAGCCGTTCAGCGTTTAAAGTTATTTCGAAAAAAAAGGATCAATTATTCTTTCACATAATATTCCGGCCCATCCATTGACTTTTTCTGAATATTGCTATTTACAGTTAATAATCCAATAGAGATTTTCTGTTGCCCAGTGTCTACAATTTTGTGATGAAACCACCCCATTGGTAATTTTTTTTAGAAAAATTTCTGTCATTTAGATAATTTCCTTGGACCCAGTAACAGTCTTTTGTTCTCATCACCTTCTTTTAGCGTATGCAAAAATGTTAGCTTGTAGGGTTTTATTTTATTACGTATGAAACACCTTTTTACTTTATCTTTTGAAATATTTAATTACAAACCTAGAGGTCGTAGACCAATTCGAGAATTATTTTGATTTGCTGCCAGTATATGTGCATCACTAACATACCTTCGATTTCTACGTAGATGACCATTCAATGGTTTTTTTCAATACACTTCCCGTTGCATTGAAAAGTTTATTCAAAGCGGATGCTGTTCCGTGATGTATAGGATTTCGCAGTGGATGTCTTGTATTAAATTATCGTGCTACTTCTCTGCAATTTCGGTTATTATCACCAAATAATTTAATAATTTCAATTTTTTCTGTTAAACTCAAATTTTGAACTGGCATTTTTACTATTATGCAATAATCAATTTCATAACAATATCAATAATTACGCTGTCATTAGCTCCGGCGAATATAGTACAAAGATTTTGTCTTCATGGCTATCTTGATAAATTTAAATCAAAGCCGATGCAGTTCCGTGATGAATAGAATTTTGCAGTGGATGTCTTACGTTAAATTCTTGTGTTGAACTAGATGGCTGCAAACTATCATTTTTCAGTTGCCCAAAAGCCAAAAAATATTTTTGTTTGTCAACTAATAGGCCCGTTGAAGACCGGGTTTTTACGTTCGATTGAGAGATAGATCTTGTGAAGCTCTAAAATTTTAAATAGCAAGGTAAAAAACTAGAGAAAATATAGACTAGTACTGAAAAGTTTTATAATTTCAATTTTTTCTGTTAAACTTAAGTAAATAAACTAAAAACAAGATTAGTAATTATTAAGTACATTTTTATTTAATCTGATAAATGTAATCGTCAGATTTTGTGCTTAGGGCAGTCTGGAAAGATAAAAACCAGAATTTACCGGGTCTGATACGTAATTATCCAAATTTTCTGAAAAAGTAAAAATGCTAATTTATTGCTGAAACTTCGTATAGTAGGTTAGAATTACATTCCGAACCACTTTTTTTGATATCTTTATCGCGAAGCAAAATACGGAAAATTGGGACTACCTGCAAGGTCGTAGTAGGCGGGGCTTTTAAGCGAAATTGAACAGTAATATCTTGAAAAATGTATCTTGTCAAGTTCTACCACTGCGCAAAATTTCAAATTATTAGCTATAAAATGAAAGAAAATATTGACTTGTCTTCATTGTATGTATATATCATTCCATGCTGTTATTGTGAAATGTTGTGGGGCAAACTAATAGGCCAATATCAGGAAGTAGTAGAACATTTATCTCGACGGTATTTTATCATAATCGAGAAGTGGGTCACAAAACAAATTGCGTAAAGTGTAAATAGATTGCCAATATAGAGTACCATAAGACCAGAATCATCCGAGAAGCTATAGAAAAAGATGAATTAAATACAGGTGACGAATCATTAAAACCACCGACAACACGGAAATAAAAATAAGCGAAAAACCACAGAAGATGAAGCGGAAATAATCCAACAACAGCAACATAAAAAAATACTTTCAGTCCCATATATATATATATATATATATATATATATTTATATCTCGATTATGATAAAATACCGTCGAGATAAATGTTCTACTACTTCCTGATATTGGCCTATTAGTTTGCCCCACAACATTTCACAATAACAGCATGGAATGATATATACTCCGTGGTTTCCGAGTAGTTTACCCATGGTGGTTCGTGGCTTTTGTGGCGTTCATACATCGTGTTTTCTAAGAATTCTACCAATTCTGCCGGTAGTGCCTCTCATATATATATATATATATATATGCTATTATATTTGCATTTATGCCAAAAATTAAGTTCTATTCAGAAAATTATATTTTTTGTAAGCTTCAAGAAGAATTTGCACGAGTTTATTTTCTTTTTTATTTGAAACCGAATTTTCAAAATTCAAGGCAAAAAAGAAAATAACCGAATGAGTTTTCTGTAAAACAAGCTTGTTTGTATTGAATTAACTGGTAATTTTGAAGACACGATTGGTATTCGGTGGAATATTTCCCGAAAAATAATTTTACACTGACAATGATTAATTTTAATTCTAGAGTAAGAATGTATTTCAATGTATTATACATATACATATATGAGAAACCATGAGTCAGTAAAGTATGGCACACGAATCTGAGACTATGAAAAGAAATGTGTCTATGAAAACGGTGCATTACTTAGTAGTGATTGGCTAAAACTCTACATATCCATAGAAACACTCTGCTTTTGACAAACCTCCCCCTTTCGTCGTGGTTTCAGATCCGTGCGGCGCGGCGTACTGTATTAGGATAGTTTGTTTAAAAAAAGTAATACTTCATGGTCCATAAGTATTTTTTCCTGGAAAATTGCTTTTGTCTGTTTTCATAAGCATTTTTAAAAGCTCCTATGGAATTATGGCTATAATCTTTGCTACTGTAGAATTATCGCTGTATTTCTGCGAAAATCGTACACCTCTATAGTAATTTTAACATAAAAGGAAAATATCCAACTATAACTAAAAAACATTGATTTTGAAATGAAATTGAAAGTAATGGCCTAGGCATAAAAAGCTATCGACTTTTTATAAAAAGTTTTTATTTAAAAAAGTCGTCTAATATCACACATTATACAAAAATATCATAAAATGTTTAATTTCATGTTCGAATTATACGTATCCAGGATTCTCAACTCCTTGAACACCATTGTTGTTTTCAACTTTTTCTGATGTATCGCTGTAAACATTACTTAATGTACCGATTGGCTTAGATTTAGAATTATCGACATCTGGAAGTTCTTTTTTATATATGTTCCTCGCTACAAATCCTAATATTACCATTTCCAAAACGACTAATGAGTTCTGAATCACTGAAATAAAAAAAATTGTTTTATCTATTTATAAAATTATATTGATTAATTTTTTCACACTTATCCATCTAGCCAGAAAAACAAACAATATATCGATAGTTACTCGCTGATTTATTTAACTACAAAAAAGTTACTCTCTTGGAATATCTCCCGAAATCGATAGGTCGCAATGAATATCGATAAGTATAGTCACAACTATCGATAACTAACATTTATCGATAGGTAAAGTCTATTACTATTAAATTGATTATTTGTTAGCCAAAAATTAAAAACCGGTAAATTGGCTTTACCTGGATCTTCCCTTGTTATGAATTCTTCCTTTTAGGAAAGTGCAGCATGAACCAATTTAGTTCCGCAAGTAGGTACCTACTTGTATGTCCAAGTTGTCTGATTATGTTGTAGACTGAAGCCATGTCAAACATGCGGCATATTGAGCATTTTTTCTGCGTCCCAAATCAGTTTTGAAAACAGCCAGATAATGCGGCCCTCGAACAAGTTGAACCGTTTTTGAAAGCGCGCGCCGCTGCAACAACGATTGGTATAATAAAATGTACAATTGTACATAGTGCCATCTATGTTTAGGAGGATGAACTACACATACTCAACCTAAAGCCAAACGTTATCTGGCTTGTTCCATGAAATTCTATCGCGCAAAAACATAGATGACGCTATCTGAACATTCTGGAAAGAACTCGAGAAACCACAATCCGTATATAAGCCGTGTTCGATTGAGTTCAGTCGTTCAGTGTTTAGTCAATTATGAGTCAGTTGCGATAGAGTTTCGAGTTGAATTGCGCACTTATTGTTACAACACTTAACAGTACTTATTATAATTTATTTCAGATATAGTTTTTAACATGTCTCTTTCAAAACCAAGTGGAAGTAAGAGGAAACTTGTAGATGAGCATCGTATCTTTCAATAAAAGTGGGAATTAGAGTTTTTTTGTTGTGAAGTGAAAGAAAAAATTATTTGTTTGATTTGTAATAGTACAGTCGGTGTCCCAAAATTATATAATATAAAACGTCACTATGATATTCATAAAACTATGTTTGACAAGTATACAGGCATGGTCAGAAACGAAAAGTTAAATAAGTTAAAATAACGGTTGAAAGATCAGCAGCTTATGTTTACACATCCAAAGCAAGAAAATGAATCTGTCCTTCAAGCGAGCTACGTACTGTCGGAGTTGATCGCGAAACACTCAAAACCGTTTGTTGAAGGTGAATTTATAAAAGAGTGTAAAGGCCGCGGAAATCGTCCCGGGAGCGTGAAGGCATTTCAAAATATAGCCTTGTCCCGGAATACTGTCGCTGAAGGAGTTACTGAGTTGGCTGTCAGTATAAGTGATCAAATAAAAACAAAATCAGACTCTTTCATTGCATTTTCTATTGCCTGTGACGAAAGTACGGATGTGTGTGGTGTGGCGCAACTCGCTGTTTTTCTTCGTGCGGTTGATACAGATATCAATTTGTATGAAGAATTACTAGAATTAGTACCATTGCATGATACAACAACATAATCAGCGACAGTTTTCTGCATTTTTACGTGATTTAGAAAGTGAGTACACTGGTTTACTATATTATGCAGAGGTGCGATGGCTTTCGTGTTCTATGGTACTCGACCGGTTTTGGAAACTCAAAGAAAATACGCGTTTTCATGGAAACAAAAGGAGAAGGTGTCAGCTTATTATCCGATGTACCTTTTTTACAAGATCTTTCATTTATGGTAGATATCTCAAAACACTTGTCGGACTTAAATACGAAATTGCAAGGGCCACGTCAAGTTATTACAGATATGCATGATCATGTGAAAGCTTTCAAGTGTAAGATGAAAAAGGGAAAAACAGTTAGCAGAGGATAATCTGTCACATTTTCTGACTTGTAAGGCATATCAGGAAAGCACAAGTGTCCCAATAACATACAAAATATATTCAGAGAAAATGAGAAGCCTTCTGGCAGAATTTGAGAAGCGTTTTCAGGATTTTAAGACCCCAAGAAAACAATTTTTCTCTATTTACTGGTCCTTTAACTATCGATATTGATAAAGTTCCCCCTCACTTGCAAATGGAAGTAATTGAGATTCAGGTCAGACCCATTTAAAACAAAAATTTGATAGTGTGAAATTCGAATTGTATAAGTACTTGCCTGTTCAATACCAAGAAATGAGAAAATTTGTCTGTAAAATCCTGTCAAAGTTTGGAAGTACCTATAAGTGTAAACAACTATTTTCTTTAATGAAAGGAATTCGCGTCAGAAATAGGCAACTTAATTAAAAACAAAAGATGTCAAATATCTGGCAAAAGAATTTAATGTTTGTAGTTTTTTGTAATGTCCTTTTTATTGGAAACTTAATAAACAGACTTGTCCTATAAAAGTACTTTTTCTCAAAACTTTCATTAGTTTGTCTTCTTTAAGATAAGGTTTTGCGGCCCACCTAGTCGATGGTCTTCATGCTTTTGGCCCACCAGTAACTTTGAGTTTGACATGGCTGTGTAGATAGTACCCTAGAGACTTTATTTATGAGTTATCTAAAAAACGTTAAATACAAAAGTTTTTGGGATGTGTTATTTTTCATGTTCTTTAATAAATGGAGTAATTTATGACCTAGGGAAATTTCGCACTTTTCTTTTGGAAAATGGCCTTCGGCTAAAATTTCAATTTTTTTTATATGTTGGTATAGCCGCTTCTAGGTTGTTTAATTGATTTTTATAACTATAGTGACAAATTGTATTAACTACAATTAAAATTAACAACAAAGGTTATTTGTATTCAGGGTAAATCACGAATATGTAATTTCCAATTTTTTTTAATTGGTTTATTTATTACTTGGAGTGCATATTCACGAAAATAACTTAAAGAACTACTAAAAAATGCTTATTTTTCAAGATATAAACTAAGTAATATTAAAATCAAATAGCAGGCTCACATGTTTTTAAATTCAATATACTTTTATAAACTAAGTATTTCGGCATATATATATATATATATATATATATATATATATATATATATATATATATATATATATAGGGACATTCCAGAAATATTTGTTAAAAAAATGCCAAAATGTACAAATTCCTTTAGCAAAACACATTGAGTCGGTTAAATTTAAAATTTTATAAATAAAAGTTAATGTAAGTAAAAATAATTGATTAAAATAAATACAGAAAATCCGACTGCACAAAAAACTTTTACGAGATAAAAAAGTCCTAGATTCCTGGTCGAAAATTAGAAAATGTACTATTAAATGTTCCACCTAACTAAAGGAATAAAATGATAAATGGTATCGCAGGTGGGGACAAACAAAAGTTACCTAGTTTGATTGTTGAGTGTTTATGCATATATTATGTTTAATCACTTAAGTTATTTTACATCATTTTTAGTTATTTAAATATCCAACCAGAATACATTTCAGGGTGTATTTAACTTTCCTCAAACAGGACTCTAGAAGTTATTTTTCTCATTTCAGTTTTTTGCGAAGTCGGGTTTTTGGTATTTTGTTTAATTAATTATTTAGAACAAGCTTTTAGCATAGTAGAACTAAACTAGTAGCGTCACTCTCCCAAATATTTTCTGCTTGCCGACAAAATTCGGCAGATTGTTGGCAGCATATAAAGCGCTTCAGTTGAGATCCGTGGTTCGACCTGCGAGGTTCCAGCGTTGCGTCCCAGAACAAAGTCCGATTAGCGAAAATGAGTATGTTACTGTGTGCTGCTGTTAGGTGTCTCAACACGTCGAAAAAATGGTTTAATATTTTGAAGAAATTCCTGTTTTAACGTCACGTAACCGATACGTAAATGTAAAACAGTAAAGCTGAGTATTCTTAACCATATGGGTTACAAAAATGAAATGAAAATAAGTAGTATTTTAAAATATGAATATCCAAAAAATAATAAATAATTATTGAAATCTTGAATTTTTGTCACCTCTAGCTTTTAGCTTTAATTCTATTAGGTGATAACAATGGAATTTATACATCAAAAAAATCCCCTAACCGATATAGTACTAAATACATATTAAATAAAACATTAAATGGGTGCTAAGATTAAAATTGATATAAGTAGTACATCTTTGAAACAATAACATATTAATAATTGATTTTAAAAATACTCTATATATTTTTTCCTCTCCTTTTAAAACTTCTTGCAATTTCTGAATTGAAATGCTAAATAAATTGTACAACCTATTTTTTTATTTAAATGGAAAATTTAACGTGTCAAATTATAAATCTGTTTTTGGGTGCCCAAAATTCGTAATTTAATTAATTTTATATGCTTATTTAAGTCAGAATTAACCAATTTGTATTTCTATTAAATCGTTACCAAAAAAAAACTAACTTAAGAATTAAAAGTCTGTATACCCAAAAAATCCTTAATAAGAAAATACTACGCGATTTTATCCTAAAAATAGTTTTTTTTCATTTCATATCCCTTTTAAAACCTTTATCTACATTGATTATGTCCAAAACCAGTCCGGTTAACCCGTGAGCTAATAGACATACCAAGATATTCTTTGATAAAAAACGTTGTCAGAAACTTGAGACATTCAAAACGATTTAAGTAAATAAAAATAATATTTTGTTCTCATCTTGCAGATGCAGAAGCACTATCGCTTACATGAAAGGTTTTACAATATCCCGTTTTCACGTAATTTTTCACCCGATGATCAAACCATATTTTTTATTTTATAGTATGCCCATATTTTCCTAAATACATTTCGTTCGGAAACTTCCGCAATAATTCGGCTATATCCATAGGCACCAGTGATTATGCGACGCGAAAAAAATGTGGCAGAAATAGATCAAAGGATTTGTCGAGGAGTGGACCTACTAGTTTATTTCTACTATGGTTTTAGTTAACAATGTTTAGTATTTCATATTCTGTTTGAAAATGAGTATTTAATATGTATTCCATTTCCAATAAGTGTGGCGGGATACCTTTTGGAAATGTTCGTTTTTTACTTTTGGATTCCCCCGTATTTATACGTGACAAAGTCCACCTGGTTCAAAGAGCGTGTCGCAGTTTATTTTAACGTTAGTCTAGCTATAACCACGAGCAGGCCTGCATCTCTCAAAAACCAGCCGCTGGAAGCCACGTGGACGTGAGTCCGTATTCGCATTGACTACATTGACAGGTTGGACCTAGCTGAGTGCCTTTGGTGTATTTAATATGGGGATAATTGTTTATTTAAATTATCTGGCTGATATAAAGACCGCATTTTTTATTCGGTCAGATTTACGCATTTATTTAATTTTGGTTACTTAAACCCGTTTAATTAATTTTAAATTCAATATTTGATTAAGCATTTAATGATACAGTCCATCTAATCGGTACAATCTTGAGCTAGAATAATCGTAAAATTATTCAACACTTATATACCTGCAAAATTTTGGACAAGATAATATTTAGTTCTGCTTTACGTATTTAAATACAGTCGGAATAAATAAAAAGCAACTGCGAAATAATTAGTTTTTATACGATAGTGCGGGAAGTAGGTATTTTCCACCTGTATTTCAATGCCAAAAGTTACTATTATTCCGAATTAGTGAGAAAAATGCGTAAAAAATCGTCCTACATTACTTTTCCTCCTAATTTTGAGAAAAGGTCAAGGCTAAATCAATTGTTGAAAAAATTGCTCCATACACGTGCTGAAAATAATTTTTCCTCAATCAACTGCTGGCTAAGTTCCGTGATCACACTCCGCTTTGTAATTTTCAGTCGAGTGTGTGTACCTGAACTGCACTGGAAGTCAACGAGAAGCCCCTATGTGGGAGACATTCTCTATTACAATGGTATAGTTCAGTACATTAAAGAACTCAATATACATCTTGATAATAGACGTTTCAAGCGTATGTTTTAAGACACGCCTAGTCCGTGGTCACCATCCGAATATCGGTAAGGCGCCGGAACTTTTTGAATCTAAATTTTTTGTATTATTTTATTTGTTGGCATCTACTGATCTACAAATTTAAATTTGGTTAATTTTTAAAAAATAATCCAATCACCTAATTGTCGAGTACCAAATAAGTGAACTAACGCATACTATTCAAATTCACATTTTACTCAAAAAATACAATTTAATCATTAAAAAGGTTTAAGAGTTAGACCAGATCATATATATA
This sequence comes from Kuschelorhynchus macadamiae, assembly GCA_030620095.1. Taxonomy (NCBI): domain Eukaryota; kingdom Metazoa; phylum Arthropoda; class Insecta; order Coleoptera; family Curculionidae; genus Kuschelorhynchus; species Kuschelorhynchus macadamiae. Next base: position 494,082 of record JAUTXW010003516.1, on the reverse strand, counting down.
ATAGTAGGTTTACGGACAATATCTAATTCTTATTGGAAATTAAAACTTTTAGTTTGCCAGTTATGTTCTGCTTATGTCACTGCCGTTTTTTAAATTGTAACATGAGCATAGAAAAACATTGCATGTGTAATTTTAACCTATAACCTGACCGAAGTTAGATCTGGTTTAACGTATAAACAGTAAAAAGACAAAATTACTTGCCTATAGAATAGACTTGTGTGGTTAAAGGAAGATTACAAGGTAACACATCAAACCAGACCAGAGTTCTAATAATCAATCCCTGAAACTTAGCAAATATAAGAACCAATTGGAGAACTCCAAATTTGCGTACAATCAAAAATTCTGTTTGAACCACATTTTTCAAAAGTTTGACCATCATTGATATACTCCATATGCCACATAGGATGGATAATATTATAAGGGGTTGCACGTACATATAGGTTTTTTGATATAAATCCTGAAAAAACAGATAATTGTATAGTTAATCATTTTAAAATAATGTTCTAGGTACTTTGATAATTTAATTTGCTACGTTTTTAATAGTCTACTGTCTATATAGTTATATTAAATAAAAATATTTGAAAATTATATACCCAGTGCTGGCCATTTGAAGTGTCCCATTAGTTTTTTTATTGATTATTTAAAGTCAAAATGTTAATATGCACTTTTCGGCATTTGTTTACACAAGAAGGATACATACCCTAGTCGGAAGAGCTTTCGCGTCCCTGTGCGCGTGTCCCATAGAGGACGTTATTTTATAGGGTCTCCTTATTTTATCAAATGTTTTGTTCATCAGAACCTTTTTAGAAAGCGTTTTCTCTATGATTCCCTTTTACCGAAATATTCAGGGAATCAATACGAACAAATAATTTCTTGCGATCTTCAATTTGCCTTTCTATATATACAGGCGATTTTATACCTACAGGGATTTAAAAAATATGCATTTTTTTATAAACGATTATCTGCGCAGATTGCGTTGCTGTTAAACAAACATTCACTGACAAATTTATAATAAAAGCATTGTTCCAAAAAGCTATAATATGCATATAGTGTATACAGGGTGTGAGAACATATAAATAGCGGCTTTATATGATAATTTTGGTGATAAAATACTATAGGTGACAAAATATAATTCAACGAGGCAAGTAAGTAAAATCAAAATTAATTTTGTCACACCTTGTACAATATATGCATATAATAGCTTTTTGTGGCAATGTTTTTGATTATAAAATTGTCAATGAATATTTGTCGTATAAAATCGTTTATAAAAAAATCAATTTTCTTAAAAAACCTTGTATATCGGAAACAGAAAGGTAAATTCAAAATCGCAAGAATTTGTTTTATTCGTTTTGAGGCCCTGAACATTTCGGTCAAGGGAAGTTCATAGTGAATGCGATTTCTAAGATGGTTTTGATAAACCAAGCATTTGCAAAAATGAGGAGCCGCTTAAATACCTTGTATGGGACACTCGTAAAGGGAGTCAGAAGCCGTTCCTGCTAGGCTATCTATCCTAAGTCATATGCAAACAAATGCTGAAAAGCGTATATGAACATTTTGATCCAGATTGAAACTATTTAACTTTAAATATTCACTCAAAAAAGTTATGGCACACTGCGAATGGCCAGCACTTTAGTTACTCTTAAATAATGTGATATTATGCATAGGAACCTATTTGTTCCTATGGTAGGCCCCCAATCCGGGATTTTTTTAAACCTAAATTACACTGATTGATTTGGAGAAGTTTTATTAGGCAAATTATAAAGTAATGTTTTACATTTTTATTTGCAAATGAATAGAAAATATTGGTCTTTGTCAACAGATTTTCAATTTTGCCAAAATATTTTAAACTTTGCCAACATAATACTTATTCAATGACATAAAAATATAACCCGATGACAAAAAAACGGTCCCCACGCTTGGCTCACGACAAAAAAACAGCTGTCAACAGCGCTGCATATTATATTACCAATAAGATTCTCCTAATAGGATAAAATATTAGGGAGGACGTCCCTGACTTGAAGTCGTGTAACTAAATAAATAAATAAATAAATATAAATTGTTTCATTGTAGATATGACAGCAAAATTACAATTAGCGAAATTAAAGCCAATATGCCTTTCTCAACCAGAAGATATTTGTCGTTAAATTAAATGCCTTTTAAAAACGTAACATAACTTTACCAAAGAGATTAATAAAGGCGACGGATATGTGAAAATATTTTAAGAATACTACTACTACTTGAGTATTTCGAATAAAAAATCACAATTTATTCTGGACAGTTATTGTGTTTTATCGATTTTTTGACATTTTGGTCTTAATTACAATTTTAAAATTAAAAATCCAACAATTTGATCTAACATAATTATTTAATTGAAGGAATTTGTGACAGAAAAATTGATTGGTTCTTGTGACAATGGTAGCGGCAACAACAGAGAAAAGTTTTTCGAAATTAAAGTTTACATAAAGTAAAATGTCCATAGGAATAATTGTACATTTTTCAGATTCTAAAAGAAAAGAAGCATTTAACAACTAAAACATTAAACCGTATGGAATATAGTTGGTCATAACAGAGCTTTGGAGATCAAAAAGGAGGACAAGTTTTTTTTTTTTCTATTAGTCTGAGAAAACAATTTTGGGAAGATAACAAAGAAAAAAACTGGGTCATTCTATAAGAAACTTTGTTTAAAATACGAAATAAATAAAAAAATTGACGAATTATATTCCACCTTATTGATTCTGTCTAAAAAAACAGGCTAGTCATAATTCCTATTCAAAGGCATTCTATGACAATAACTTATACGACATATTTATATGAGTACCTATCCCCCACTTTCAAGATTCGGGGCTATGTATAGTGGCTCGCAGCTTTGTGAAATAATTCATTAAAAAAACAATAGGATTAATAAGTAAATATGTTTAGTGGTCCCGTTATAAAATTTTAGACAAAGTTCAAAGCAATTATCTGAAGATAGATGCCATCCACTTTACGATATATAACATTTTTCCGAAATCGTGTAAATAAATCACTTTTTCTTACTTAAACAATCCATCTTAGTTTATTAAAGGCTTCTTGTATTTATTATATGATATTGCACTTTAAAATTCTTTGTTTCTATTTTGGAAATATGATATTTAACTTAAATATGTTTTTGGTAGGCTTATTACTTACCTCATTCTCAGACCACATAACTAACATAATAAAATATATGAGCCCTTGAATTATTGGAAGCTGAATAACTAGAAGCTTCAAGCATTTTAAAGTCTTCCTGAAACATAAAGTTGAATTATTTGTTTTCTTGGACAAAAAATATTAATTTATTAAAGTGCCTACGAAAAAATCGAATGTGTTATTTTATATTTAATTGTATATTTAACTTCAACATATAAATCCTATACGAACATTGCAACACGGAAAACGGCAGCAGAAAGTTGGCTCTTACGTATTATTGACGCTCACGCTTTGATGGCGCTCACTTTTTTATTTTCCAAAAATTTTACCAACTTTTTATTACTACCCTTTCTACCGTTTTTACTTCGATATCAGAAGGAAACCGCAAGTCAGCGAATTTATTTATTTGCGAAGATGATAAATATTAAGATGTAGGTGGGGTTTAAGTAGTAAGTTAGTTAAGTAAGTAATAAAAATTTGACAGGAAGCTTAGTAGTATGTACAGGGTAAGTCAACAACACTGCGTTATTTATGCTTTATAGATTAAATTCGGCAAAATACATTAGAAATATTACGTAGTGACCAATTGTGCATCATGTAAAAATAATTCCGCGTAAACTGGTAGGTCAAAAAAATAGTGCAGCAAAAAGTATTATTCTTTTAAATGGAATTCCCTGTATATCAATTATTTTTGGAATTCTGGGCATAATTTTTAAATTTTTTTCTTTAAGGACAAATAAATGGCCACTAATACTGAATATAAACTGGACTCCCATTTAACTTTTTTGCTTAATGAATCCGAGAAAAATTGTAGATATAAAGGTTGCAAAGTGTGAAGTAGTTTATTTATATTTTAGGAGTAAAAAAATCCTTGTCATCAATTGCTATGTTAAAAGTTTTATTTGATTGAGTAATTTGTTTCTGTTAATTTATTTACTATTCTGCCATTTTCAGTAGCTACTGTGATTACAGCAACTAAAAATAAACAGAGGGATTCAAAAACTAACAAAATATAAATATCTCAAAAATGATTATAATTTGATATCGGATACCAAGATGGTAGTTTATAAGTTAAAACAAAAATATAGACAAGTGGTATTTGAAAAGCTTATTTTTTTGCTGTAAAGTTTTTTATATTTGAACACGTTTTATATATCACTATAGCAGCCACTTTTAGCTGACTGATGCGTGTCTTTAATTATAGTTTTTATTCACTGGCGTATTGCTAGGTATATTTTGTTGATACCCTTTTGTTAACTTATGTCATACCTACTATAGATATCAAACAAGTACTAAGTAATGTGTTTAATATGGTTGTACTACCTATGTTAAACCCAGAAAATAAAGTCTCTTTTTAGAGAAACTAGTTACTTTTAAAAAGTTCCTTACGGTTATTTTAACGTAATTACTTTTTGATTAGATCCAGATACATTTTTTCAGTAACTATTTCAGCGCTGTATACAGGGGTAACTAAATATGTGAGTAAATAAAATAACAATTAAATTATGTATGTATGTCTTTGTATGACTTGTTAATATCGTAATATTCTGGCGAGAAGAGTTTTATAGGTTAACCCCTGCATTGTCAATTTAGAATTTCTTATTCAGTTTATGAAAGATTTTGAATCATATCATATGCTTGCATTAAATCTTCTGATCTCATGTTGCAATAATCCCTGAAGATGAGGTTTTCTTCAGTTTTAATAATTCACATGCAATTTCAGTTGATATTGTAATTCAGCGGGTACTAATTCAAATGATGCAATTTTAACTTGTTATTTATCCATATTTTTACTTCCCTCGTAAAATGGAAGTATTGTAATCGTGAAAAAAATACCCTCCGATATTTTTGCAGATCTTCAAGTTTCAGGGTCCCTAGATGACGCTGCATAACTGAAACTGCTTACCCGATTAATTTCAAATTTTGATCAAAAATTAAAGGTCATATGAAAAATGCATTATGAACGAACAAAATGGCGGCATAGTGAAATGTAACAAATATTACTAAAAAACCAATTACAAAATTTACTTCAAACTTTGCATAAAATTCAAGTATTTTGTGGAAATCAACTGGTAAAATTTTTGTACGAATCTAAGATGGCGAAACGAAATGGCGGCCTAATAAAATATTTAAAAAATCAGTCTGAAAAACTACTAAACCACTTACTAGATTGATTTAAAATTTTGTACAAGAATTAAATATGATATAGAGATATATCATATTTAATTATAGTACAAATTCAACATGGCGTAACAAAATGACGGCCAAATAAAATATTTGTAGTATTAGTGTCCCTAGAGGCCAAAAAACCATGTTTTCTCAATACCGTCGGTCTGTCTGTGGTGCGTCTGTCATTCTGTCAGTTCACGGCATAGCTAAAAAACTACTTACCCGATTGATTTCAAATTTTGGTAAAAAATTTAGGCTTTTCCTTACATTTTAGATAAAATTAAGTGTTTAGAACTGAACTGGTAACATTTTGGTACGAATCCAAGATAAGAAAATAAAATGGCGACCTAATAAAATATCAGCCTGAAAAAAGGGTTTATTAGATGATAAAATTGTGGTACGAGTTCAAGATAGTGGAACAAAATGCGGGCTAAGTAAAATGTTTAAAATGTAAAAAAATCCGCATAAAAAATGTCTCTTTATTCAATAGACTTCAAATTTTGCACAAAAATTAAATGTGATATCGGTGATATAGGTATAAACTGATACGAATTCAACATGACGGTCTTAAAAAAATCTGTGCAAAAACTAATTATTCAGTTTATTTTACATTATGCCGAAAACTTAAGTGTGGCATAGGTAGAAACTCTTTAGCACGGATCCAATATAGTGGAACAAAATGGCGCCCAATAAAAACGTCCGAAAAGACAGTATATGAGTGTTAATACTGTCTGACTATGTGCCGAATTAAATTGGGTGACACTTCACAACTCCCCATAAAAGGAAAATGCATAACGAGGGAAGTGCCAGGTAAAGAGAATTTACCGATTTTTTATAGTAACACTGGGATATACGCCATGTTTCTTGAAAGTTCCTCACAAGAAAACTGTTTACAATACTCTGTTTAAAATTTTGGACGCCTAACTATTTTGAAAATGAATTTTTTTGTATTATAAAGAGGTTTTAAATTTTTTGAAAAATAATTTGTAAAAATCACGGTCAAATTTTAGACTAGGCACTAATTACATTAAAAATATTACAAATATTATAAATGTGATTGGGTTGCGTTACTATCACCACACTGCATAAAATATTAATCTTAAAATAATAAAATTCCATGTTTGTGTATTGTATTATTAAAAACAGGTAATCTTTCAAATATATATTTCAAATTTTTCAATTTCAGTGGGTATATTTCTTTACAAGAACCATAATTAGCATATAAAGAAGTAACAGTACTTAAGATTTTATTTGCAAAAGTGAAAATCCTGCATATTTTCCAGTAGCAATATTGATGAATTACGATTATATATTTCACTTAATAAACTTTCTATAAATGCTTAATGTTTAAATTATAGCTGCAGCAGTAACATTACTTTGCAAATATAGTAATTAACATTACAGAATCTGAAGTATTACGCTGCATGGAAATTACGAAATTAATTGTAATGTAGGAAAAAACAAATGTTAATATTATATTGATGATGCCGTCATTTAAATATCAGTTTTTAAAGATCTAAATATGTGATACCATTATTGAGTAATATTTACGTAAACTAGAGACAGATTGTACAATTACGTTAAAAAGATCTTTACATAAGCCTGGGAACATGTATAACATGTTCTTTCGAGTCTCCTGATTAAAATTTTATAGTCATAAAAAATAGAAATTTAAAAATGGGGACATGACATTTGGCCAACTCTCCCACCACAGGCTTGCTGTGAGTTTTTATACTGGGTACGGAATCTATATGGCTTGATCGCTTTCTGTGAGTACTTGGTTTTAAATTTGGGTACACAGCTTAATTCACAATATTACCAAATATTGGTTTCAAAGCATTTCATTTATTTTGATCCTGTTTGTAGGCAATTTCTCCATACCAGTACACACCTGATATTACTAATAGAGACTTGACTGTTAGATATTGCCCTGAAGATATTAGGATCCTTACTTTGGGTTACACTTCTTTCGATCTCGTGGAGTAAAGATTCCTGAAGATGCCTCATGGAATCGAAGGCAAAATATTGGTAATTAATTTCATTTTAACACGGTTTTCCTTACGCAGTTTATTTGCCATACCTCTTAGTGAAAAAATCTAAAAATGTTTCTGTGATAGAGTCCAACGGTAACATGGTATCTTCACTTGGATATAAGAGTAAAGAAATCATATATCTCATATGAATAATGGTCGCATGACCACGCACTGGGCACAATTTTCACCAAAACAATATACGTTAATATGAATTCCTCCACGAAAATCAATCCGGAGATAATCAAAAAGGGGGAGAATAGGGAACGGATGAGTTTTTCGAAAATATTGTTTTAAACTTAAGTTATTCCGGTTTTAATAATAATAATAATAGATAAGTCTGACCGTCTGGGTACTGCATCCGGCAGTATTGAGGACGCTACGGTAATTTCGTAGTCCGTACTGTCAGCGGCGTCCAGCTGTTCGCTGTCCTAAATACCCAGTATCCCTGCCGTCTCCACACCCTAGCCACCCTAAACCCCTCCTAACCCTTGAAACCGCACGGAGAAACTAACCTCGGTTAAGTTGCTTGGGGAGTGACGACTCCACGGACACGAGTTACTTCGACCATCAGGGTCAAATGGTGGCACACCCATGAAAATGGAGAATGCATCTAGCCTCGAAAAAGAGCCGCTGTCTGAGGATCGCCAGGGCACCTTTGGAGCCACTGCTGAAGGTGACAGCATGCGGCACGGTGGCAGTGAAATGCTGAACAGGCCGGCCTTTGCCGAAAAAACTGCTACAGCCGAACCTATTCCCGAGAATTTCATCAGAGCTGACATTGTTGGAGACAGAAGTTGTCTGTTCCAATCAGTCAGATTGCACCATATACGGCTATCAAAACAATCAGGCCAAACTTCGAGAAGACGCATTGAATACCTACGACAAAACGGGTCGGAACTTCAGATATTTTGGTTATTTCACGACGACGACATGAAGGACTTCGACAACTATTATAGGTCCATAAGCAAAACTACTACATACGGAACGAGCCTAGAAATATTTGCTCTCTCGGAAACCCAGAAGCATATCTTCCATATCTTCTCAAAACCAAGAACAACAAGAACAAAACAGATGTGCATTAAAGAGAGACCAACAATAATAGGCAAACAAACACACAATACAATTATCTACCTTCTACTACCAGGCGATCCAATGTCGGGACACTTTGAGCTTCTAACACCACAAAACATCAATCCAAACAACAAAGCATCGGGCGAGCAGCGTAAAGGTCGGGAACGCTGCGGGAAAGGACATCTCGACCGAAACGATCACTACCAGGCAAAGGAAAATAAACCCACCGAATGTGTTTCGTCGGTTAAGCTAGCACCCACCAAGGCGGGAAAGGCAGGGCAACGCATGAGCCGCATTACAGAATCGAGCGACCCGATCATGCGCTGCCCAAATGGATACACAAATAAATCTGACACAGATGCTAACCAAACAAAACAATTTGAGCCCATTACAACATCGGATATATCGCAACGACTACCTGCAACTACCAAGGCAGGTAAACCAAGGAAGAGGTTAAAATGGACAGTACAAATCACTTATTACAGAAGAGTAATAGATAAAAAAAGTCATCACTAAGACCAGTAAGCTCACCTCACTCGCATTGCAAAACATCAAAGCTATGGTAGCGGCTGAACTAACCATTCATCAACCAAACATTGAGGACAGCGGGGCAGATGCCGAATCGATCCCACATACAAACCAGCCCAACTTTGTGCAAGAGGATCTGCAACCTCACTCAGTACTCAGTAGAGGCGAAGCACCCAGCAACAACCCACGACAGATGACAAGCACTATACCGCGCACAGGACAAGTGAATCATTCGCCCAAAGCACCATACACACAGCTACATCTCGGACCGTCTCTCACACAAGCAATCAAAGTAGAAATGAAGTCACATCTTAACAAATGGTCAGGCTCCGATCCTACAACAAGAGATCCTATTCCACGTGTAAAGTTCAAACGGGACACACATAAAATCCTAAAGTCCATCAACAAACACATAATTCCCGAGTACATAACCAATGCGAGCACAATTGAGGACATTCATACAGCAGTGATCTACGCAGCAGGTATAACCGCGATAACACAGAAAAATCAGAAACTCTCGTCACGACACAGAAATACCAACCACATGAAACCAAAATTCAAATGGCAGATAAGGATCGAAAACAAAATTAACAAAATTAGAAAAGAATTAGGACATCTTACCCAATCCATGAACGGCAACAAGTCGAAACGTATCACACAAAGTGTAGAGAAAATCAAATCTGCATCTCCTCATCACACGCTTACAGAAATCTTTGACACTCTGAAGCAAAAATTATCCGTGTATGCCGCAAGACTCCGAAGATACAAATAATCAAATGAAAGAAAGGACGCTAACAACTTGTTTCGAAGAAGTGAAAAATAGTTCTACCAAAAAATCATGTGCAATGAGGAGGCACGAGTAATAGAATCACCGACCAAACAAGAGATCACAGAATACTGGAAAGTATTTGGTCAGAACCGAAACTACACAATAATAACGCTTCGTGGATTAAAGCGGAAGAAGACAGACACAAGTGCTTGGAGGAACAAGAGGACTTTGCAATGACAACACAAGAACAAATTAATGAAATTATTTTAAAACCTAGCACACCCCAGTTTTCTCACTCAAGGAATAACATACTTTAAATCCAAAAATTCAGACAATAAGGACCCGTCAAATTACCGACCTATTACGTGCCTTCCAACCCTATATAAGATCATCACAGCCACAATTACCAGGAGAATAGAACAACAGATAGCACACAAAAACTTTCTAACGGAAGAGCAAAAAGTGTGCAGGAAAAACAGCCGAGGATGCAAGGAGCAGCTAATTATAGACAGCGATATCATGGAACAAACCAGGAAAAATTATAGAAACCTTCATACTGGTTACATAGATTATAAAAAAGCCTTTGATTCGATACCCACAGTTGGCTAACCAGAGTGCTAGAATTATATAAAATCAATAAAAACATCAGGTAATTTCTTACACATATCATGAGTACGTGGAAAACTAAAATCAACCTGAGAACACAAAAAGAGCACATCGAAACAGAAGAGATCTACATCAAACGAGGTATATTCCAGGGAGATTTACTCAGCGCTTTGTGGTTCTGCCTCTGTCTTAATCCACTCTCAAACACACTGAATAACACAAACTTCGGATTCCAAATTAAACACCAAAAAAATTACGTACACAAAATAAACCATGTCTTGTACATGGATGGCATAAAATTATATGCAAGCACAAAGGCACAGCTAAAAGAACTGCTTAAAATCACAGAAATGTTTACCCTGGACATCAACATGGAATTTGGTATAAGTAAATGCAAGCTACTTCATATCAACAAAAGACAGTGGAAAGACCACCCTACGAGGGAAACAATCAATAATGAAACTACAGATAACATGCTTAACGAAGAATCGTACAGATACCTAGGCTTCCATCAAAGCACCAAAATTAACCACCCTCATATCAAATCAGAGCTCAAGACGGAATTTAAAACCAAAGCTCACAAAGCTACTAAAAACAAAACTGAATTCCAGAAATCTAACGAAAGCTATTAACACCTTCGCCATACCTATTCTTACGTATTCGTTTGGTATCATTAAATGGTCACACACAGACATAGAAAACATTTACATTCTCATACGCTCTGAATTCACTAAACACAGGAAGTTACATCCCAACGCATGCAAGGAAAGACACACCATCGAGAGAAAAGAAGGAGGGAGGGGAATTATAGATATACAATCGCTAAATAAAAAACAAATTTACGAACTCAGAAAATTTTTCCACAACAAACAAACTAACCTCCACAAGGCAATAGTGAAAGCATACCAGAATTATACACCGCATGACCTGTCTCAAACGAGCCACCCAGCAGACGCACACAGTCACAACCAATCACGACTAGAAAAGATGAACACCTGGTCTGGAAAAACACTTCACGGAAGACACAGATACCACATAAAACAAGACCATATACATAAAAAGCTTTCATAAACGTGGTAACAAGAAGGGCAGCTGTTCCCCGAAACAAAAGGCTTCCTGCTTGCCATCCAGGACAAAGTCATAGCAATCAGAAACTACCGAAAGCACTTCATTAAGGACACAACCATTGAAGACGAGAGGTGTAGGAGATGTCACCAGCAGAGAGAAACGATCGATCACATAACGAGTGGATGTAGAATAATGGCCGGAACTGAATACACCGCGAGACACAACTCAGCAGCGAAGGTCGTTCATCAAGCATTACTACCATTATACACCAACATCCATACTTGAAAACGAATGCACCGACTTGGCAATGGAAGTAAAAGGGCTGTGGAAACAGGAGTCATCATTGTTCCTCTCGTCATATCAGTAACAGGTCTCACCCCAACAACGTTTACACCGCATTTGGCTCAATTAGGACTTAATACAAACATTCACAGGAACATCCAAAAATCGGTCATTTTGAAAACATGTAGCATGGTTAGATCATTTCTTAATACACAATAGTTGTTTTTTTTTTCATTTCCTTTTTTTTATTTTTATTTTTTGTACTGACTTGATATAATGCCGTCAGTATAAAACATACAAACACAGGAATACTGGGTGACAACAAGTCATAATTATAATAATAATAATGGTCTCACATTTATAATTAAATGCATAGTCCGTATTGACGACGTATTGAAGTTTAGCTTTGAGCAGCTTTTCATACTGAACTTTCTTTTACAATCCAAACAAACAAAAAAACTTATACCTACATATAATAAGAGTTTTACCAAAGTTTACAGAATTAAATATTTAATTCTGTAAACTTTGGTTCTACATACTAAGTATTTACAGTGATATAATCCCTAAGCTAATAGTATGCAGAAAAAAAAATAAAATGTAAGAATTGTTCACGCATATTGATGGAAAAACACACAAAAGATTCTTTTAGATCATGTGGTTAGAAAGTAACTGAATTTTGAGTGATTTTTTTGGAAATTAGCAATAGTATTTAAAGACTTTAAAGCGACATATAACTATTTATACTGTTTAGCAGCATTATAAGAAAAGAATTTTTGGAAAAGGGAAGATTTATGTGGCCGCATTGACAAGTTGTTAATCCGTAAAGTCCTGTCGCCTATTTCATTTCGAAACTTTAATTTTGACACTAAATATCTAAGACTTTTTGAGATAAGGAGGCGCTTTACAGAAGAAGGAAAGTGATAAATAAATGAATTTTTATATTCAACCATTTTAATTCACTGAATGTTTCACTAATATGATCGTATTTGCGAAGCACGTATATAAATCTAACACAAGTATTTTGCACTTTTTGAAGTATATTTTAAGTAATGACATCTAAGCACGGAGAGTATATCGGAAGAGCATAGTACACGATTGGTAATAAACCAGTTTCGCATAGCTTTTTTCTTACTTTAAAATGTATCTATTCGAATAAAAGATCTTTAAGCAGATAAATGTCCTTTGAGTTAAGTTTTTATGTGTTGCTGAAGAGTTTGCAATCAAATACGAGACCGTTATTTTTTGGGGATTGAACAAATTCTAAGGGCTGCTGATTTATTACTAAATTTAATACATTTTGTAGTTGTGTGTGGTTGCCGGATGAACAGAATAGCAGAGTTTTGTTTTTCTCGGTGTTTAAAAATAGATTGTGTTCTTTGCAAAAAAATGTCATATTCGCAAGGTCTCGATTGATGTCTGCGGTTGTCTGATCAAGGAAAAAAACTATAAATGAGTTGTGTATCATCTGCGTAGATGTAGACAGCGGAAGATGTTACAGTGCTAGGCAAATCTGCAGTGTATATTAAAAATAATAGCGGTCCCAATATTGACCCCTGTGGAACAACCGATAGAACATTACCCGCATCAGACACCTTTTCACCAATATGAACAAATTGGCTTCTTCTTTGTAGGTGATTTTCAGAGAATAACAGAGAACGTTCCGATAATCCGTAATACTGTGTATTGTTTGACGCATAATAAATTATGGTCGACGGAGTCAAACGCTTTTGAAAAATTCAGGAATTATATTGTTTATGTTTAAATAAGCAGAAATTTAAAGTTCCACGGCTTTTTCTAACAAACTAATAGGTCGTAGATCTTTTTGGCATTCAGCGTATTATAGCAGTTTTCCAAACACAAGGAAAATATTCCATTTTCGAGGCAACAATTAATTATATGTGTTTAATATTTAAGGAGAACAGTAAACTTAATTTAATAGCAAGTAAACTATTTATTTTTTTTTATTATTTTATTATTATTTATTATACAAATTTTATTATACAAATCCTGTCCAGTAAAAATTTTGATGAATTAAATCTTTTTTGTTTATATTCCTGGATAACATTTCCATCTGCTTGATTTGATGAAAACGCTGAAAGAAATAATTGTTCAGTAATGGGGTACCTTGCAGAAAATTGGTATACATTTTATAAACCGTATTCTCTATCAATGTTTTTTTTTTGAAAAAAACTTACTTGTCAGACTTGCACTGTCGTTATTGTTGATTTGTTCACAACGTTTTGACTAGTGTAGTACTTATCAAGCGAAAACTACTTACTTTTTAATTTGCACTTGATATGGACTGGAGATACTACAAACGTTGTAAATAAAACAACAAGAGTGACAATACAACTTCAACTAGTAAATTATTTAGAAAATCATACATTGTCTACCAATTTCAGAGAAATATTATTTTTGTTCCTATGCCATTTTTGACCTTGGAGATGATTCATGTGTCATGATTTCGGGCGTTTGATTTAATCAATCTTAATCTTTCGAGTTTTTATTTTCTTGAAAATTTTGGGAAAACTATTATTAACGTATTTTTTAGCTTGCTATTGTTGCAAGATTTTAAAAACCGAGATTTCTGAAACTTAAAAAATTTCTTCAATGAAAAATAGGTATTCTATTGAAACTAAAAAAAAAGTACCTTAAATTTTGCATTAAATAAAATGATTCTATTCAGTTCTATAACGTCTGATATAACTATAAGTAATTGGATGGAAACTGTTGGGGCTTTTCAAATTTCGTTATAAATAATTTGCTCGAAAAATGTTTGAAAAAGTAAAAAACAGAAATGGGAAAAGTTTAGCAAAGTTAAACAGTTTTCAAATGTAGCTAAGAAACAACATCAAATATCAGTGTAAATAAAAAAAGATTAAAACACAATATTGAATATTTTTATTTATTTGTTACTTACTTGGTAACGGTAAATGTAGGTAATATTGAACAACATGCCAAACAACATAACGGCCTTGATTTTAGGCTCAGCTTAGTTGTTCCTACTTTTTTAACCAATGCGGCATCCCCTCCGCAATATGAAACAAACAGACAGAATATCTGATATATTCCGGTCATTAAAACAATCTGTGTTAATGCTTCTGACAGTAAATATCCTCTGGGAACAAGAAGAGCCAAATAACTTCCAAAGCATATTACCTAAAATGAAATTATATCCTCAAGTTATGTGGAAGGTTTAATAGGTATAAATTCTATAACTTGAAAACTATTTATAATTTGTAAAAGCTGTTTTACCCGTCAAATTGATTATTTGACTCCGGATCATATGGTAATATTGATTTTATCACGGCGTCATTTATGTAAGAATTATGACGCCGTATACTTATTGAGGATATTTCGCAGGTTGCATACTCTATTACCGTTACAAAAAATGTCACAGGTCGGTATACTGCCTTTAAGCAATATTTTTATTGTTGGCATAACACGAAAACAAAAAAAATTATATGATGGCTTCTCTCATTCAACAAGAAACACCGATTTTCCATCTGCTGTGACAATTATTTTGCATGCTAACAAAAAAAGGTACCAAAGCAAGTGTAAAATGCAGAATGAATTATTAGAACATGAGATGTGAAATTGATTTGAGACTGACCCACAATTATAGCCTTGGTAGTGCTGCCTCATTGCGTTTTCGAGAGTATCTAATGAGATCAAGAAACAATTATTAAGCTTATTTTCCAAAAGGCATTCACCTGCAACAATCCTACATACCATAAAAATGTATATACATACAGAAGAATACGATATACAGATGAAAGATAATTGTGCACAATTATTAGTTCAAGACTTTGACAATGTCATATCTTTGCACCTTATTTATTTATTTATATAACGACATTTATGTAAAATTTCAACTCGATTTTGTCACATAACAAACTCAAACAGATTAACAATTTGAAAAAGATATACAATGATCTATTATCTAAAATTTTGGAACACTAAACTAAACAGATCTGTTAATTAATTAGGTACTACAATCATAATATGGGAATATCACTTTATTGGGTACTCTGTTCTTATTTTCTAATATTTTTTTTATTTTTTGCCCACCTCTATCAAAGCGAGTCTATCAACTTTGTGAGTTTTCTTCAGAAATGGTACTCATGGATTTCTGTGTTACTTACACACAGTGAAGCGGGTGGTTCGCCACATGCAGTCATTATAAGTTCATGTGAAAGTAGTAACATCATCCAAGTGGATTTTCAATTTTTAAAGATATGTTGGGGAATATGATATTTGGAAGCAATGGACCAAAAAAACTGATGACTCAAAGACAGAACAAGTTGCTATTAATGCAGTTTGGACAAGGTCAAAATGCCTACTATGCATTTTCCACGTCTTACAAGCAATATGGAGGTGGCTAGTAAAAGCAAAAAATAATATTCCCAAAAACAATATATTTATTTTAAAAATTTTAAAACTTTTCTATATAGCAAAACTGAAGATGAGTGCATTCAAAATTATATTATATTGAAGAATACTGGCAAAGGAAAGAACTGTGAGTTTTATGTTACAGAAATTCTCTCTTGACAAGAGGAAATAACGCTAATAATATACCCGAGGCAGCAATGAGAATTCTCAAAGATAAAATTTTCAACCGAGTTAAAGCATTTAATGTCGTACAACTAGTTGATTTAATATTAACCAAATTTGTTAGTTATTATGAAATTCGTTTGTTAGGTCTTTCTATAGCAATCATCACCAAAAGCCATCTTTAATGAAAGGCACTATAAACCACCTTCAACAGGCTTACTGGAAAGAATTAGTATTCTTTCGGAATATATTCGTATAGTGCCTATCGAATCAACGAAAGATTTGATGTATATCGTAAACCCTGATACCTTGGTATGCTCCTGCCTGGAAGATATCATTGGAAAAATGGTGGAAAAGACTTACATTGGGCAACCATTATAAAACCATCTTATAATTACAACAGATGTAAAACTGTATAAGATGTCACAGAGACTAATCCATCTGAAATTGGTTTTTGCCATTATGTAGTAATAAACAAAGTTTAACTGACAATAGCAATAAAAATATAGAAGATTTTGAAATTGACAAGCATGATTATGGGCAGTTAGTCGAAAATACGAATTAATATAGTCAAAATATAGAAGATATTGAAATTACTAAGCAAGATAATGTATTAGTTGAAGACACAAAGCAAACGGCTCAAATACTAATTAAAAAGTTTTCTACCCTCTGTGCTCGTTATATAGAAAAATCTGCTAGCCCTGTAGGACCACCCTTAGAGAAAATGATGGAAAACATAGAAACGCTTCGGACTGTGTCAACTTTTACATCAGCGTGCTCTACTTGTGCCTCAGTTACATAATTTTTTAACTATATTCTATAGCATATAGAGGTTTTTTAGATCATTGTCAAAAAAATGGCCGAAATAAAATTCCGGTGCAACCAACAGCCATAGGTTGCCGAAAAACTCTTCATTCAGGACGAAAGAGTAACCTAGGAGGTTCATAGTCTAATTGGCAATAACAAGGACTCATTGGTTCTTATGTAGGTAAATACTGGATTGTAAGTCTTCAATTTTTATTAAATCAAGCTACGCCACTCACTGCCCTTAGAGATAAGCAAAAACTTACCGAGTTAAATGTAGGTAGTTACCATAGAAAAAGTACTTTCATATCATTAAGAATAGTTCCTTCTATTTTATAACAGTACATATTTAAATAATAAATATAAACAAAATTAATTAAGTGTTTGAGTTGAGCGGAGAACAGAGCAATAACATATAACATTTGGGGTAGTTGTCCCTAATATTAGCGTTTGATACACTTTGTACGTTTTTTTCACCTAATGAGTTAATTAAGTTTAGCAGACAAGGTGCTGGGAATGATCAGAATGACTATAATACATTTTTAGAAACATCTACAGAGGTTTCGGTCTAACCGAGTATTACTATAATGTGATATTTTCCACTGCGTAGACGTTATTTGCCAAAGCGTCATCTCGTGCAATGAAATCACTTTCTCATATTTCATCTAAATCTATTTGCATCTATATTTTAATTTCCGGTATTTATTTATAAATGATCCTGTATACCTACAATGTGTCCAAAAAAGAATGCAACATATGGAAAACATTTTTATTAAGAAAATGTGAAAATTGATAAAAGTTGGTGCTTGAAAAAAATAATTAACCATTTGACCATTTATAATTATTATTTATTCACGATGGAAATTATTTGCTATTATGATTTTTAAACAGCGCACGTTATTTGTTGTACCATCCACTTATCATTTTATTGGTCACGTCACTCCCGGAAATTGCGATTTTGACATGAAAGATTCCATTTTCAGATGTCAGAAATGAGCATGCTAGAGCATGTACAATATAAATAATGACGTAGCTTACATCAGCGTATGTCTTTTGATGCCAGTGACATTGGAGGACGGGGTATGGGAAACAGGCCATATCTGCACTACTTTTATAGTAAATATATTAACTTGTAAATGTAATTCAAATATAGGTATTTTAACGCCCCAAATCTAATTAACTGGTAGTATAAATGTTATAGAAGGACACTTTTAATATTCAATATGTATATTTTCATGTCTACCTGGAATTTCCAGTGGCTCTACTACTAATAATAGTTAAATACTACTGCAACATTAATGCCATATTTACCGGATATACTGCTACCACAACAGATGTATAAGTTTTAACTCTTGAATGTGATCTTCTTAGTACATATCGAAGCGTGTCTATGCAAAATAATATTGATAAAACACAAGCCGCTGCTCCCACAGAGGCAGAAATTATACCATATGGATTTGTAGCTGAAAAAGTATAGAGTAAACCAATATAAATAATATTTCATCAATAAAAAAGAAATGTTATTGACAGGTAGCCTGAAGGCTGATCTGGAGAACTAGGAGTCCAGAGACTCCGGCGCCAAATCTGTGTCAGGACCCAAAATCGTAAAAATTCTTATTTCTGACTTCTAAAGAAAAATAACTAAAATGTTAAATAATAATGAATTTTGAAACTGGCAAAACTAGTAAGTTATTGTAAGTCTACTAAAATTTTTTTAAAGATGCTTAAATCACTTTTCACTTTCCTGTCTAATTTTTAGTGTATTGTTTCATTGTAAACAACTTTAGTAATAACTGCTATTACAAAGAATATTTTTAATAGCGATTAATTTCTACGATAATGTTTATCCTTTTCTTTGTTTTATTTTTATACACTGCCCTACGCAAAAACAATTAATATTTTTAGAGCGCGTTAAATCAATCCAGAAAAATGCCCGATTGCAATAAAAGCTTATAAAATAAATAGGTCTCTCAGATTGTGTGCATTTTAAACGTTTTATAGAAAATTTAATTTTAAGAATTTAAAAGCTAAAGTAAGGAAAAACAATCGAATATTTTACTGAATTTATAGAGTAACTAACTATTAGTAAACAGTGGGAAGACCTTTGAATGGGTAGACCTAATTTAATGACCGGCGGTAATTTGATGACCGCCCGTAGGTTTTAAAAATCCTAGAGCTATTAAAATTGGCACAAATCTTTACTAGAGTAGGCAGCATAAAACGGCTGAGTTTCAACTTTCTAGCCCCTTACATTGAGGCACTTCCGTGGGAATTTTTTATAAAAAGTAAATGACCGGGGGTTTAAAATTATCCTAAAGCTACCAAAATAAATTGAAATCTTCACTAAAGCAAATAGCATAGAATGGACCAGTATCAACTTTTTAGCCACTCAGAGTGAGGCACTTCCCTTTTGCAATGTTTCATAAAAAGTGAATGACCGGAGATTTTAAGTAATTGCAATCAAAATTGACTTAAATATTTACTAAAGTAAACAGCATAAAATGTACCCATATCAACTTTCTAGCCTCTCAGACTAAGGCACTTTACTCTTACAATTTTTCATGAATAGTGAATGACCAAGGTTTAAAGTCATCCTAAAGCTACCAGAATTAACTGAACTCTTCACTAAAGCAAACAGCATAAAATGGCCCAGTATTAACTTTCTAGCCTCTCAGATTGAGGCACTTCGCCTACTGCATTTTTTATAAAAAGTAAATGACCGGGGGTTAAAATCACCCTAAAGCCACCAAAATATTCTCAAAGTGCTAACTAAAACAAGCAGCATAAAATAACGCAGTATTAACTTTCTAGCCTTTCAGATTGAGGCTTTAAAATCATCCTAGAGCTTCAAAAATTGACTGAAATTTTTACTAAAATGAGCAGCATGAAATGACCCAGAATCAACTTTCTAGCCCCACAGATTAAGGCACTTCTCTCCTGTAATTTTTCATAAAAAGTGAATGACTGGGGATTTAAGTTATGCTAAACCTACCAAAATTGAAATTCTAGACTAAAGCAAACAACATAAAATGGCTGAGTATGAAGTTTCTAATTCCTCAAACTGAGGCACTTCCCTCTTGGAATTTTTCATATAAAGTGAATGATCAGGGTTTAAAGTCGTCCTGAGGCTACCAAAATTGACTCGAATCTTTATTAAAATAAGCAGCATAAAATGGCCAAGTATCAAGTATCCAGCCATATAAAAGTTACTAAAATACCTAAATTTCATAATCTAGTTTTTAAACGTTTCGACAATATTCAGCAAAAACCATCTTCAGAGAGGCTCATTCTCGAGGTTGTAGCCCCCTAACGCAATTTTCGATATATATTTACATACATAACTCTAATTGCGGGACACCCGGTTTATATTGCTGACTCTTTCGCCCTGTTCTAATTTTACGTAGGCATTTTCTGTTTAATATAATAAATGTGTCATAAGGGACGAGAAAATCTTAAGACTGACGATTTGTATTTTAAAGTTTATCTCTTTACTTAGTATTATTCGCTTTAAATCAAAAAGAAGGAAGTGTATTACTTTGAGGCCCTAGAAAGCCGATTTAAAGCCATTTTACGATGCTTACTTTAGTAAGATACGCGTTAATTCATTCACTTTATATGAAAAATTATATGAGGGAAGTTCTAAAATCTGGGGATAGAAAGTTCATTCTAGGTCATTGTATGTTGCTTGCTTCAGTAAACATTTTAAGTCAGTTTTGGTAGCTTTAATATCAATTTAAACCTCCGGTCATTCACTATTTATGAAAAATAGAAAAATTGCAGGAGGGAAGTGCCTCAATCTGAAGGGTTAGAAAACTGATCCTAGGCCATTTTTTGCTGCTTGCCTAGGTAAAGATTTTAGTTAATTTTGGTAACTTTAGGATGACTTTAAATGCCCGATCATTCACATTATATGAAAAATTGCAAATGTGAGGTGCCTTAACCTGAGGGGTTAGAAAGTTGATACTCGGCTATTTAATGCTGCTTACTTTAGTAAAAATTTTAGTTAGTTTTGGAGGCTTTAGGACGACTTTAAACTCCCGGCAATCTGTGGGGCTAGAAAATTGATACTGGGCCATTTTATGCTATTCGCTTAACTAAACTTTTGAGTCAATTTTAGTAGCTTTAGGATGACTTTAAACCCCTGGTCATTCACTTTTTATGAAAAATCGCAATAGGGAAGGGCCTCTATCTGAAGGGCTATAAAGTTGATACTCTCAGGTGTTTTATGCTGCTTACTTTAGTAAAGATATGAGCAAAATCCTCGATGATCCACTTTTTATGAAAAATTCCAGGAAGGTAGTGACTCAATCTGTGGGCTTAGAAAGTTAATACTGGGCTATTTTATACTGCAAAAGGGAACTGCCTCAATCTGAGGGGCTAGAAAGTTGATACTACGCCCTTATATGCTGCTTGCTCTACTAAAGATTTGTGATAATTTTGGTAGCTCTAGAATTTTTAAAAGCTACGGATATTCGTTTTTCTTTTTTGCTGGTCATCAAATTACCGGTCATTAAATTAGGTTAGGTTCGGTCAGCCTAACATAAAACTGGAGCAGCTAGTTTTTAAGCCAATTTTGATTGATAACTTGGCCACAGGTTGTTTGTCATCACTATATAGGTCGATGAATCAAGGAGGTTACAAATATCATAAAATTGAAGTTTATTATGCAAATGTTTGGGGCTATATTTCGAATATACAAGGTACTTACATATAAGAATTTTATGTTAATAATTGCAGCGTGTCTTTTTAAGACTCCTGTATTATAACTCATTTATCGTTAATACGATTTAAATCAAATTTAGGGAAAATTTATTATAGCAGCTTGGGATTATTTTGCTATTACCCAAATTTCATTTTTTTTTCCAGTGGCGTGCAAAGCGATGGAATATAAATATGTTTTGTAAAATCGTGTTATTTTGAAAGATGTAAAAAAAATTATACGAATTTTGCACCTCAAAAATCCTTGTAAATTAAATTTGTAGAGTATGTTTGCAATAAAACTTTATGAAATGTTAGTTTTTTTGAACGAATATTGAGCTGCAGCATTTTAATTTAAATAAAATGTTTTTAATAATACTTTTTTTATTTAGCATATTTTGTTTTATAATAATTGTAACTGAAAAAAGTATACTGGATGACATAAAAACAGTGGCTCACCTCTATTATTTTTAGTTTTAAAAGATATTAATATGAATTGCAAAATTCTGTTGCGATAGTATTTAACTAACCCAGCACAGCAAACTCTGCACCAGTATTAATGTAGTCGCGAAATGACTCATGTTTTCTCATTTTTGTAGAAATATTTACTTCTTTCCTTGTCCAGTTAGAGTTTATTCTAAAATCGGCTTTATAAAATAACAAACGTGGGAAACAGTACAATAAATTTGTAATTTCACCACCACATATACAGTCATTTTTTTCTAAGTTTCTTTTGAAATTGGGCTTTTCGTTCTTAAGCTTGAGTTAATTTTTAATTCGGCCAAGGGCTGTCCAGCTTTTTAATTTTTAGTTTATCTGCTACTGAAAAAGTGTCGAAATGTGTTATAGAGAGATAAGGTAGTCACATTTTGTCACTTAAGCTTATTACATTTAACTCGACCAAAAAACGTTCACACATTATTTCCAGAAACATATATCGCGATCTCAAATATTGTTATGGAAAATGGATATTAAAAAAATATCGATATATCCGATGAATGATATTTTTTGTCAGGTTTATCAATATTTTTGGATGCCACTGATGAAACATCACTGAATTTAGGTTCCACAAATAAATTTAGGTTAAGTTTGTAAACCGTTTGGGAAGATGCATGTTTTATACATGGTAAAGTGGTAATACTACAAATTTGGCCACTAATTTAAAAACTAAGCTATAGAATGCTTATTTAAAATTTAGTTTGGGTAAATGGTTTAACAAAATAACTAGAGAAAAGAGAGTTGTACATAAGACTGAAGAACAAGAATCGTTTGTTCAGATAAAAAAATATTAAATTAAATATCGATATTTTCAATTGCACCGACATATCAAAATATTGATTTTTTCCGATATCAACATCCCTAATATAGTTTTCGCTGAGAACGTGCGACCAAACCCATCCGAGTTAAGCGCGATTCCCACTATACGTAACGTCACCGTCACGTCTCCGCACCGTCACCGAACAGAAAATATGACGTAAATTCACACTAGCCGACAACCGGCAAACAGCAGCCAGTTTTCTGTCTGCCCGTGGAGTGTGAAGTCGTAAAAATTCGAACATGAGTGAATTTACAAATGAAGAGCTTGGAAAAATTGCGCTTATTCTGGACATGGAAGAAGAAGAAGAGTTTAGAGTAAAGAAGAAAAGGCAAATATGGGTGCATGATATATTTCTTAGAAGGAAGAACTAGATGTTACGTATTACTATATTATTCGCTAGGTCTCTCATTTATAAATAATTGTAAGAATTGAAACTATGTTAGGTGAACATCTTGTGAAGGGTTGCACAAGCGGCGTGACGGCCCCACGGCGCTAAAGAGCAACCGATACTGTTAGAAGTATCAATGTGAAAGCCTATTTTTTGGAATTTATTTTAGACTAATTTAATACAAAAATCGGATAAAACAATATTATAAGAAATAAATTATAAATATATCCAATATAACTAAAGTCTAGCGAGGACAAGTAGAAACAGTCATAACAAAGCCATTTTGAAATGCAATTTTATCTTGCTTTCTCTGTTAAAAATAATAATTATATATTAAATAAAAAAGCCAAATAAATCTATATCTGATTTAATTTTTGACAACTTTTCCTCCCGTAATATGAAAGTACTAAGTTTCATATTTTAAAATTTTTATTCAAAAAAGTTAATTTGAAAACGTCAATAACGTAAATATTTCCTGTTTAAAATAATTCTATTTTGCTATATGTTTCCAAAAATATTTTAAAATATAATTTGATCATTCAAATCATTAAAATAGTCACGAGTTTCGTCATAAATGCATTTATTTATACTACACGAAAATACTGTACCTATATTACGTATGTATAAAATTATCTTCGTTGGTAACTTTCACTGCCGATGAAATTACGTCTAAGTGCATTAGACGAATATGTTTACCAAAAGAATACTTTAGTTTCTTAATCAACAGCAAAATTAAATAGTACAAAAGATTGATAACCTAGCCCAGAGGATAATGACAGGCCCATAACGAACTTCGATTTGCTAATGACCCTTTCTTTTATAAAAAACTCGGTTAACCGCACCTGTCAGATATAGCGATATAAAGTGATATGACAATAAGTTTAGAACCAAAACATCCTAGCAAGTGCGCCTCTTGCGGTCAATTTAGAAACTTAAAAATATTTTCAGTTAATTACTCTTGGCCACTTTTGTTATAATTTATTTTTTCAAGACGCTAGTATGAAGAACCTCCGAATATGGATAGGTGAACAGCCTGTATAAATAATTCAAGAAAGCGGCGCCAACATGCCATCAGATTTTGTCATTTGTCGAGGATGCTTTATTTGAAATATTAGGCTTTTTGCCTGTGTGTTTAACCTAGGTTAAGCTAAAATAATATCTCCCCACCCAATTTCTATAATTAATCTAAGTCAATCCGTTGTATATCGCGAAAATAACTACGATCCAAACGTAACTACTGGATTAATGTCAACTTTGCAAAAACGATAATTTCAAAAAAAAATCATATTTCCATTTTTTTACAAAATTCGCCTAACCTTAAACTATTAAACGTTGTTCAGAAACCGATTATGCTTGTTTAAGCAAAATGTCAAAAACATTGCTTTCATCACACAACCACTTCTCCTAGGAAAGTTTCGAAAATGGGCAATATGATTTTGACGAAACGTCGGCAAAACTGTTCTTTTCAGAACGACAGTAGTGAACGGATGTACACCTGGTATGAAAACACATCATATATATATATATATATATATATATATATATATATATATATATATATATATATATATATATATATATAAATTTTAAAAAATCAGGGGCTTACCATTTATAAGGTATAGTTACCTATACCTACGTCTGTGATTGAAATAAAAACCGTTTAATAGTGTCAAAATGTAACTTTTAAATACAATCAGGTTGTATCAAATCTTAATCAAATAGCTCATACTGTTATGGAATTACTGAAAGAAATCGTAGGTAATTTCTTTTTCAACTTTAGCACCCTGTATCCCGAAACTAGACTATTTGGGGACATATTTATATAAACTTTTTTTCTTAAAATGATCCAAGGAATCACCTTGTTATGCTCGTTACATGCTACATATGGAAAACATTTTTATTATTAATATTTGGTAAAAAGTAAAAAGTAGCATATCTACAAATAGCAACTAAAGCCCAAGCAGTGGCAATTTAAGAAATAATCATTTACAGGTCAACACATAATACAATAAAATGTATTATTCCGGAATATTATCTGATTAGACATATGTAAAAAGATTATTTAGCAAATGAAATAAAGCAAAGGCAACTCAAACGAGCGAGATTTTAAAAACAAAATTTTCCACAAATGTTGAATAGTCCATGCAAGCCGTTAAATTGGTAATAAGCAACTAAAATAGGCAGTACTCGTTTTTTTTGTCAATTATCTGCCCTAACGTACCAAAATATTGAGAAATTGAGAACAAACTGTTTTTATTTGACATTCGCAAGGCCACTCATTTTTTCAGAAATTTAATTTTGGTTTTTTTTTAAATCTTTTTTTCGTTGCATGCTGAAATCAAGGATCAAGAGTACCAAAATATTTTAATCATTTGTTTTTGACTTGGTGTATTTCAAGGACTTTAATTGATAAAAGTACTTCAAATGAGGTTTTAGAAACAAAAGGAAAACAAAAAATAGAATTACTTAAAATGTCATTTAAACATTTATTGACACTATACTATATATTAGTTGAGAAGAAAATATTTAAAAGGACTTGTACTTAATTGACCATTGAGCTCTTTTATAATATTGGAATCGTTCTTTGTTCATTTTGAAATTCTACATTTACAATTATTCGATAACTCCATGGTAGTCACAAATGTATTTCAATAACTTGAACAATTGTTGGTACAGCAAAAGTTTGGCGCAAAACGGCGCTGGAACCATACTTTTAGGTTTTATAAATTAGTTCGCGACATAATACTAGTTCTTATTTTGCATACTAAAACAAATATATCTCATATTACCTTTTAAATATTCTTGTATGGAAGGAATATCGTATGAACTGCAATTTGAAGAATTTGATATATTCCGTATCATCTGCTCAAACAGCGTCATCATAAAATATGTTTATATTGACATCTGCGCTTTAAACCTTGCCTTATCACTATACTATATCACTTATTTCACCTTTAATTTCATTCGACAAGTTTCGCGTGAGGCTACTGCAGTAGCGAGAAGCCAATATGAAAGTAAAAAAAACTAATGCAGCAGAAGGCAAATCCGGTAAATATATCACTTTGCTTTTCACTCAATTAACTGTTGCTCGTAGGCTGTGCAAATTTATTTAGGCCTAATCGTTCATATGATGGGGAATCAAATTATCTTATATTTGTTTTACTGTTGAATTAAATCTAGCTCTTATCTTTATTCTTTCTGATATGCTTCACTACTAATTAGTATAGACATACATTTTGGAGTACGCATTTAGCAGTTTCTTTTATAAATATTTTTTTTCTTGCAATATTCGGTCAAGTGATGACGTACGCGTCTTCAGATATTTATAGTAGCGAATTTCAATTAAACAAAAAGAGAAGTAATATTATGTAAACAATAAAAAAACTAATTTATTACAGACACTTCATTTCAAATAACGGACATGTTTCGCTACATAGTAGCTTCTTCGAACGTTATATCTCGAACGAGGAACCCTTAAGAGTAAATGTCTGTTTATATAATATGTAAGTTGTAAGATAATTATTATCGTTCAGACTTTTTCAGTAATATAAAAATTTGCCTGTTTGACCTTTTGTCTTAGTCTCTACAAATTGTGACAGACTGTGCACTAAATTTGCTATAAAAACTTAAGGAATTTCGTTTCATTCGTCTCTACCTGTATTCACCAAATCATAGAAATTATTAAATTCATGTTCGCCTTGACTCTCCTGAAGTTTTATTCTACTCCACACGTGCTCTATTACATTCGTATTGGAAGATTTACCAGGCCAGTCCATTCGTTTAAGATTATGCTCCATCCAAATAAAATCATTCCCAAAATTTTGAGCGGAACGGATACCAATTTCGCTTATACACAAATGTCTGTACCTAAGAGCATTTATACTTCCCCCTATTGAAATCAAAAAATTAACCTACATAGTCACCCCCACTTCAAGCAATTTACTTCTTCAAACAAAAATAAGTAAAACTAATATTTTTAATATCGTCATTTACGCCATTCGCCTGGCTTTTAAATACTTTGCATAGTAGTGTCCACGCTGATGGCCGGTACCTGGTACTAATGCAATATGTTTATTAACTCGGTTACCTCTTTAACAAAAAAATAAAAAGAATATACTATTATGATGAATTTCATTAGCTTTATGACGTCTTAAAAAACCTACATTGTGTCTATAACTACTTTTGACTAGAGAAAATAAAAAAATACAATTACTGCAGTAAAGGCAAACGAGTAATTTAGAAATGACAGATTTTCAAAATATATTTTTGTATCTTTCTTTAAAAAAAGTAGATTTATGGAATTCTTTTTTCGTTTTTATTTAAAATCATACTAGAGATGCTTAAAAAAATATTGGAAAACTTGAAAAAATTTGGAAAACAACGAGGGTCACTGTCCAAAAATGAATGTAGACAAACATTTTAGAAAGATAATAATAGTGACCAACAGAAGGGTAATGACACAGACCAGATTTTTCGGTAAATAAGGAAACCGAAGACAAAGATGGATGGAAAGAAGTTCAATCTCAGTTAAGAAGGAAAACTTCTAGCTCTGGCCCTTTTAAAGGAGAAACTTGTTACCTGGCTTTTCAACTGCAGTTGTAGCTGAAAACATTGTTAATTACTTGGGAGGTCAGGACTTGATAAAAATTGTTACTGGGTGAAAAATGAAATCAAAAAAAGAAATGCAGATGGGTTCCTTTAGGTTGAGAGTTCTCAAAGAATTAAAGGACAGAGTAATGGACCCTAATTTGTGGCCAGTGGGAATAACTATCAACCATTTTATGAATATTCAATGTCGATAATTTTCGAGGCTCAACAAAATACTGACGGATTTGAAAAAACCAAAATTATATACAACATTTAAAGCTTGCGTAATAAGGTTTTTGACCTTGAGGTATTTCTAAAGGATGAAAATTTTGACTGTTGTTGTGTCAATGAACACTGGTTCATGCCTGATAATTTACTGACGACGAGAATCCAGGGCATTGGTTCCATCTCTGGCTTTTGTAGGACACATATGTGCCACGGTGGCGTGGCTATTTATGTTAGCGAAAGTGTGCTTAGTAATGATCTTAACATCTCAGGCTTTTTTGAGGGGGTTTACTGTGAGGTTGCTGAGGACTTTGAGACACAGATTGTTACCGTTTACCGATCCCCTAATGGAGACTATGGGAGGTTTCTTGAAATACTCTCGAACATTTTAAGTAAACTAAATTTAGATTTTAGAACATTATACTTTAATATTTATTTGGATACAGAAAACTACCGAGATCTTATGGTCTCCGAAAAACTGTAGAATTTTCAACTCTTATGAATGCATGCATTGACAATGTATTTACAAATATTAATGGTGACTTCGGGACTGCAAAATGTGATTTTTTTATTTTTTTTTGATCACGACGACATTATAATATGTAGCTTTCGTTTCAGTATCTCAAAGAGGCATATAAGACTTGTCACAGGCGATGGACTCTTTATGCTTTACAACACCATCGAGGTTGACTGGGGTTTTGTCTGCTGAGAGGCCTATGACCTAAATGCAATGTTTGAGAAATTTACTTCTCTTATTTAGGATATTCCAAATGTGTTTTATCCTACAAAATCGAAAGTCTTTGATACCAATATGCATCGTTGAACCCCTACTGGTTTACTGAACATCAGATATGAGATATAGACTGAAAAATCTTTCTAAAACGACTACAAAAGGCAATTGAGGCAACAAATATCCAGGTGTAACAGTCTCATGATAATTTCATATTTCAGGCAGCAAATCCACAATCTGCCATGTGGAAAATTCTAAACTCTCCTTCATCATCCTCTCTGAAGCTTTCTCAGTTACTATCAGCTAACTCACTAAACTCATCCTTTTCCAACATTCCTGATGATTTCAGTTATTATCTAAATAATAATCAAGAACAGAACATACGTTTTGGGTTTAGGGCTGTAATTTTCAATGAAGTTAGTTAAGGTTTTGAAAAACAGTAAAAGCAGGGACTGTTATAAGATGGGCATGAAGTTTGATAAAAATAATTATCTCTGTTTACCAATGACCAATTTCAACGGTACCGAAGATGGCTAGAGTTGTGATTCTGTATAAAAAAGGTACTGTAAATTAAGAATTATTTTGAGATCAACAATCTGTTTTTCAAAAACAGTTTGGCTTCCGCAATGGCAAATCCACAACTCTTGCTCTTAAGTCATTGTCAACAGATATTTTTGGTTCCACAAGGGGTTAAAAATGTTAATCTTCTTCCTCTCGTAGATGACACTACTCTCTACTTTCAATGTCATCTTTCCAACCTTGTTTCTCATTTATCTTAACGATATCGCTAATGCTGTTAAAAATGTTAATCTTCTTCCTCTCGTAGATGACACTGAGCAACGATCAGACATAACAAACGCATGTATACTCTTTTTTTTTTAACACAAAATACAGAATGTATTATACTCTACTTTCAATGTCATCTTTCCACACCTACTGCCAATATTATAGCTGATTCCAAAATTAAAGCCTTGTTCACTTCTAATAGACTCAGTTTAAACATGACAAAAACTCAGAAATTTTCGTAACAATGGCTAGGCTCCACCTCCTGATGAACCTTTCTTGGGAGTGTATTTGGATAAGATAATGATTTCGACTGGTCATGTGGCAAAGCTCTGTAGGCGGCTTTCCAGAATAATCTTCTTGTTGAGGAATAGTGTGTTTCCCTTCAGATTTTACTGACTGCTTATCTTGGTTGCTTTACGTCCAACATGGCATATGCACTGCTTGTATGGGGGGCACTCAGCTCATGAAAAAAAATCTTCGGCGTCCAGCGTAGGTGTGTACGTATACTGGCGGGCATTAAAGATTCCTACCTTCCCATGTATCTTCGAACACCTGGTGATATTTATAATCACTTCATCAGGAATAGACAAAATATTGTCCCTGACCCTGACAGTGTTAAATTTAAAAACAAGATCAAAACTATCTTTTGTAAAAATTGTTCTACTCCGTTGAGGAACACTTCAGTAATGTTAGAGTGGTGTATTATTTGGGGATAAAATCCAGTAAAAAAAAATCTTCTTTTAAATTACCGATGTTTCGCTACTTTATTGTTCCATCCTCAGGGCACTCAAATGCCAGAAAGGAAAAACATATTTATCGGTTAAAACTAAATAATTAAAACATTTTTACGAGTTAAAATTTACAAAAATTGTTACACAAAGGACCCGAAAAAATAAGGTTAGTTTTATTAAAATGCAATCAACTGTTTAGGAGACTCGTAACACAAGTTATTAATACGAAATTAATTGTTATTCTTACAATTAATCTTTTTTCAACGTAACGTCGGCAATTTAAAAAACAAGACTTGTTTTTTTTTACTAAATCCTAACCCCAAATAATACACCACTCTAACATAACAACAAGAGGATCGTTAACGAAAACCATTTGGATACTTCAATAATAATTTTAATGACATTGGCTGTGTATAATGTGCACATTAAACACATTAAAATTAGGTATGTATTTTAAATTAGTGTTTTTAAATTTCAACTTACTGAATGTTTTGTAATATTATATATATAGTAGTGTGTAATGTAATATCTTTATTTGTTTCTCTTTCTGTTAATAATGAAATGTTTATGTAGTTCATTTTATATTTAAATGTAAGTTATTTTTGGCATGTAAAAACAATGTTATTATATTACTACGAATAATTGAGTTATTGAGTAGTGAGTAAAACATACTAAAACCTATTTGATGCATATTTTCCATGGAACCTGACAGTCTGTACTGTCAGTACGTAGTAAATAAACAACTAGAAGATGTTTACGTATATTTTTGAAGAATATGCGAATTATCTGAATTGGTAATTGTACACAAAATATTAATTTTATACTATAGGTATAATATTGTTTTCCATTTTTCCGGTTGTCTAACAGTGTTCTGCCATTTCTTTTTAAAATTTATTGTATCAACGATGGCTTACGATGTGGCTTCTTATATAGTGTTTCTGACTGGTTGATATCCTTCTAGGACTATGCTCTAACAAGGCTATGACATCATGTTTTTTTTGACTTTGAGTAATAACCTCATAAAATTGCGTAAAATCTAATGCAGCGGCACCACAGAAGCGAGTTTGTATTATAGCATTGATATTGGGGTGTTAACGTATGTTTCTTTTGTGTGTAATTTTAAATGATGGGTTTGTTGTCATTCACTTTATGTGATGATGTAGTATCTTTAGCACCATTTTTCTAGACAAGATTTTTTGTTTGTTTAAATATGACCTTGTTATATTAAAAGGGGATATCGCCCAAACTGAACATTTTTATTTTTATTTATCTTATCTTGTAAATATGTGAAAAATGAAATCACAATCTATAC
The DNA here is from genome assembly GCA_030620095.1 of Kuschelorhynchus macadamiae. Classification (NCBI taxonomy): domain Eukaryota; kingdom Metazoa; phylum Arthropoda; class Insecta; order Coleoptera; family Curculionidae; genus Kuschelorhynchus; species Kuschelorhynchus macadamiae. The sequence goes on along the minus strand of JAUTXW010003516.1, from coordinate 462,255 downwards.
TATAAAAAGCATTATTATAGATATTTAAAAATAAATTCATTAGTCATTAGGTACTTCCATCGTAAACAACAGTCCGAAAATGTATATATGTGGATTGTAGAATTTGGCGGAACATTAATAAGCACCCAAGCTGACAGTAAACAAAACAAACGTACAAAACTAATAGTAGACAAAAACATATTTAGATAAGGGTTTTTCTCTAATGAAATGAATATGCGCCAAAATGACAAACCCGACGATATGATTATGAACCGATAAAATACACAAAAAATACTCACCTGCTCTGCCACCGCGTCGCGCGCTTAATTCCAATTAAATAATTTATCTAAATTATCAATTGAAAACGATATGGCATGACCCATCTTATGTTATAAAACGATTCGCCAATACGCCTGGGTAAAACGCAGAAAAAGTTTTTCAATTTTTTTTTACGTAAGAATTTGGTGTTTTGTTTTGTAATACATTTTCTGCTTTAAAATTATTCAACGTTCTCTTTTTCCAATGTAGTCGAGTAACTGTTAAGAAAATTAAGCCTTTTTTAAACTATGAGGGGACCCTCAAAAATTCAATTGGTCTAGAGACTCGTTCACCACATGTTCCTATATATATATCGTTCATGACTCCCCTTCCATCGGATTGATACAGATTAAATCTACATTTGCCGCTAAACAAAAGTCTTTTTCACTCTTGTACTACCCAATTAGCATGCATTTGCGCGCATCTTCTTATTGCAGTTCGGTGAACAGGCAGCAAAAGAGAACAGCTCTTTTCCCAGTCCAACAGTCTGATTGGAAGGAAATTAATTATGACACCTATAGCTGCGCGAAGTTCAAGTTACGGTGCGGCGCCGGCGCACTGCTCTCCGGATAAATTCGGTTTGTCGTTTGTGGCTCTACAACGATCATTAGGCCCCTGTTGCGAGACATAGGGGAACCATGAGCCTCATTCCTAGCAGTTGCTCTAGATTTTGCCGACTTTGTTGAGCCAAGCCAAGCTAAGCTGGAACTACCTAAATGCATTTTTTAATTTTGCTGATGCTTTCTTCGCAAAAAAAAACTAAGACAAAACCTTATGATGTTTTCTTATTCCGACTGACTGAAAGAAGTAATTTTCTTGACAGTAGCTAAATGACAGCATTTCCATAGCAACAAATCTTTCTTATATAACAGCCTGCTACTCTATTTTGGTAAGACTTGCTGTAACTTTCAAATTTAGTGAAATTCTTATACTGAAATATATTTTTTAGGTTACACATGACTATTGATACATGCCTCATGAATTTGTGTTATGTTATGTATTTGTGTATGTGTTATGTCATAGTATTTGGTTAATACAATTCCCAATGAGGAGGCAGATGACATATCATACTTTATAACACATAGTTACTAGTCAGTTTTAAAGTATATTTTATTTTTCACTAAATGAAGATCTACATAAAGACAGGACAGATCCAAAAACCAGTGGATGAGTTGGTTTACAAGGAACACTGATTGATCTCTTCGCCAGTGAAATCCTTATACAACTTTATTTGTTTTCTTCTGATTTCGATTTCCAGATTTGTTTTAAATTGCTCTCGAAAATTACCTGTCATATCTCTCTCTAAACTTTCCTAGGCCAGTTTTTGAAATCTGTCTTTAACTAAAACAAAGCAGCAGTTCAGGTACTCAATTCTTACGAGCTAGCATTTTGGTTTATTTTCAATAAAATCTCTGATTCATAAACTGTGCAGAAAAATATACACTCCCTAGTCTCTAGATGAAAGTTTTACAGACAGTTGATGTTTAAGATTGGGATCTTATCGGTGTGTATTTAAAAGAAAACAAAGCTTGCCTTGTAAAAGAAAATATTTTCACCAAAATGTTTTTATATGTTGCATTTATTCCCATATGCTGTTGATTATTACTTTATTTTAATTATTCATTTCTAAAACAAGTATACTATAATTAGATGTCCAAAATAAGTATGCAATAATTAGATTTTTACAATCTATCCATCCTGAAGCCTAATGTAATAAAATAAATATTTTAATAAAATACATTTTACTATGCCACTATGGCAATCAAAGTCACAATTATCCTACGGTTACAAAACGTACCCCAGAATAAGTTTTCCTACATTTATGTTATTTTGGTTTAAACCCTTTCTACTCCAGCTGCAATTAAAATAAAGCTTTGCACATATCAAACCATATTATATTTAGAAATAGTGTTATGTATTCAGTTACTTACGAAATTCATTCCCTATGATTTTGTTTCAGAACAAATTAAAAACAAATACAAAATTAAAACAACTTTATTTATAGTGTTCTTGGAAATGAAATGTGTAGTATAGCCCTGGGTTATCTGGACATTGAAGGTAAATATTCCTCGTGAGTTTTCTTGTACCATGTTTTCGGCAAGTATAACATACACTTTTCGGAGTGCACGGTTTTTCCTCATTTCTTTTGACTAACTCGTCATTACATGGTCTTGCTTAGCTGCATTTTTTGAAGTTGAAGTCTCAGGTTCAGGCACTATTTTGCCATAGCCTTGACTGGTTTTGTTCAATATACTATTGCGACACAATTTTATGAAGTCATACATTATACATCTGTAGCAAGCATCAACAGGAAAGCGATTTTTGTAAACCAAGTGTAGCTTTTTCGCAAATAATTATATAGTTCCAAATCTTGATCCACGTATCCAGAGCACCCACATACTGATTATAATATTCAATAAGGGAAGGATTTTAAAAACTAATTTTCCGCCTACGATATTCATTTCTTTTTTCATAAGAACCTAAATTTGTTTTGCTTGTCAACAGGTATACATTATTTTTGTTTCTATTTCCCACAAGTAGTTCTTTCGAACAAAACATTATTGATACGGTTTCAGTGACAATTTACATAACTGCTTGGGAACTCCTCGGTTAGCTCTTATTGTTCCTATCAAATATGTTCCTTGAGAAAGTAAAAATTCGGCCCGTCGTACTTAAGTATATCAGTAGTACAGAATAATTTCTCAGTCACTATTTGATATCGTTTGAGTTAAGGAAACTATAATTCTTTTAGAGACCGGCTTTCAGTACCTTGAATATGAGATACAATGTATATCTCAAAAGTGTCTTTACCTATCTAAAAACTGAAGTTCCAAGTATATCCTCACAAATTTGAAGAACTTGCACACAGTGTAAACATTTTGAAGCCAAATCGGCTTCTTTTCGTTTTTATATCTATTGACGAAAATGCAGTCTATCTTTGTAGAGCATCAGGTGTTCGTCGCTAGCAAAAAGTGATGCTGGGTCAACTAACGTCATACAGTTATCTCTGAGCATGGCCATAAAAATGCCAAGTCTCGTCGTAGGAACTAATCGGGCTACTTCTGGTGGATGAAATCGAATAAATTTGAGGATTGAAAGATACCTGGTTCAGCTCATTATGGACTTATCAAAAACTTTTGGTGTAGAACACAATATAATTTTACTCAAGGAATCTGAAATGTTTAGAATGTCCCGTGAGAAAATGAAGTGCTATAAAAATATACATTTCTTCTTTTTTCTTCCACTGAAGATTAATTATGGAAACTGTTTTGTTTTTTCGTAAATTCATATTCAGAATAAAAATGAATCGGTGGTCTAGGTTGTTGATCTGTGAAAGGAACACTTAGAACCTGCCAGTAGTTTATGCTTATATTTTCAATGTCCTCATCGTCATCTCATTCTGAATACGTCATCTAATTAGGAATATCAAATTGTCACTAAATTCATAATCCGGTTTCTCACTACTACTTTTAGACCAATTAATCGTTTATATCCATAACAACTTATCTTCAAAATATTGAGAATACAAATCGCAAAAATACCCAAAAAATGCTGATATGTGAGCACTGATATGCGAGACCAAGTTGTCGCCAATGACTGCTTTGGACTGTGAAGTTTTTTCAGTGCTAGTAGTAGGGAGTGCTCAAACCAGTCTTCGAAAATATTGCTCTCTTTGTAGACAACATACGGGCCTATGAGTTTTCCGCTCGCTGTGCTACAAAACATCAACGAAATTGATTGTTTTGAAAATTTTTTTACGCGCTCTGGATATTTACATCCACGTCTAAAAAGCACTTATTAATTATATTAATTCACCACTGTTAGTTTTTAGGAAGTTTCGTTTTTTGTATAACATGTAATATAATTTTAAACATATATAACACAAATTCGTTTTTCTACGATACTTTGCACAAGCAATTGGGTTCCCAAAATTTTCTTTTGCGCACAGTGCGCAAAAGGTATAAATATTCAAAACATTTTTGACCAATAGGAGCCATTCCTTAATAAATAATTTAATCACTCATTATTTATTTCCATACATCTTTACGCTCGTAGAAATAGTACGGCCCCTAACTCGAAAGTGTCCTTTTTTTTCACTCGACTGATTGGTCAACTGCAGCTAGCGTGCGAATAAGATTGACCTTGCGCACTAGTTAGGAAATATACTATTTTACCCATCTTTAGAGTGCATTGTTAAATTTCGTTAGCTTTTTGCAAAGATAAAAAATATAATTATGAAATGGTGAATTCGCTTAATTTAAAATTTTGGCATGCTCCTTTAAACCTCATCCTCAGTTGAAATTTCTCCTACCATGATCACAAGCTAAATTGATCATCTAGGTTTTGTTTGGTCTCAGTTCAAATAGCATTTATCCTTAATTCTCCATAAGAATAAATGTAATTGGTAAATTTCAATACATTTTCTTAAACAAACATGATTATTACTGCTTTTGTTATGAAGGAAGCCAAAAATCTATTCAGATAGAAATTTTGACTTCATTGAAGCCCTACAAGCCTCTACAGGTATAGACTCGTCTTGTGTGCATGTAGCGAATATAACACTTAGGCACACACGGATTCAGATCATTGCCTTCTCGATAACCGCCTCTGGATTGTAGCCTCAAAGCAACATACATATGGAGTTATTAATTTCGATCTATACTGAGAGTACGTGACCCATCTGCAAACTTCGTCTGTGTGGTAATTCATTAGTCTCAGATGCGTTAGACAACGGCCTCTATGAATTGCACGTGAATGGTTACCTTTAGTACCAAGTTTTCACTGTTTCATGTAACTGATTGGCTGTCCCAATCTTTATCTTCATGTTGTCTCGGTCACGAGTCAAGCTTACTTTAGCATAATATTAATTCAAATCATCAATAAAGATCGTGTGATCGTTCGATGCCTTGCCGTCTTCAATCTACATGTCTAGGCTGTCTAACCAATACATATGGCCATTCGTGTAGTGGGCCCTCGAAATTCATATTCATAATTTTGTCAAACTTTGACTTTAATGAAAATTTGGTCAATATTGTGTACGGCCTAATTCCAACTAATCGTGTTTATATGCTTCGCTATACAGCATACTGTTGATTCCCAAAGCTCTATGCCTAACCTAACCTAATCAAGCAATATCATTATTACTCATATTCTGCAGTAAAACAAAATTCCTAACCTTTGGGTCATCGATGGTCAGAGTGTACGAAAAAAGAAACCATAAGAGCTATTTAGTATTGCAATTTACGAAACGAAAGTGTACGCAACGAGACAATAGCTTTTGGACCTATAAGAACCGAACCACCAGAAAACATGGAACAGAAGCTTTCACGGCTTTGGTGTTAAATAGCGAATATCAACATAGATTGTTTAAAAATCTGAGAATCAATATTTTTACTGATATTTTCCGTGTAGATGGGTCGTATTATTTAATATTTTAGACATTTGAAAATACATTTTCAACAATAACTTATAAATGCAGTTCTGAAGCTATACGAAATTTTAAAAGTGGTTTATCCTTTATCCCGCTTACAAAGAGGGGAAACTATATTCAACAATATCCTGCGGTCCAATACACTTGACATCGATTATAGGGTGCTCACTGATATTTTTTTATTTATTAATTTAAAAAAAATGAGAGTTAAATGACAAAACTCGGCTAGAAAACGCTCTATTTCACATGTTCCATGTCTGAAAACATTTGTATTCAAGACGTGTGTTGAAATAGTATATTAAAATACTTCGAGTCGTAGCTCTTGCTTGTGGTTCGTTTTCTAAAAGGCGAGGGAGATTAAATTTCTTATAAAACAAATATTTTATATTATTTTTTTATTTTGTGCACTATATTTTAAAAATGTATTAGCTTTTAAAAACATTATTTACTCTTGAACATTTTCAAATTAGTAACAATGCACGCCAAGAGTGACAACTATATGCGCGCCAATTTTGTTTTTCAATTTAAAATTCTGACCGTTTTGAAATTCGAGGTAGCCACCTGAGGTAAATGTGATAATATCAGAGGATCTCATTAATATAATAAGCTAAAATCTATAAATCTATATATTTAGGCTTGTTCTATATATAGACGTATCATCTCTACTTTTTATTTATTTTTATTCTATTTTTCAGGTGTAATTTTAAAAATATACTTGCCGTAACAATTTTTTCAAGAACTGTAAGCAGACGACATTTATAATGGTAAACTGGTGTGTAGCGTAGGTATATATGCCAAAATAAATATTTTAAGAGGCAGCTAAATTTTTTTGATAGGTAAGTACACAATCAACACAGACATTTTTATGTAAACTAAGTAGAAAAATAATCTTATTTGTATAATCTCATTGTCTTATTAAGCACGGAAATTACCCTGTTGTTGCAGATTGCCGTTAAGCATCATCCCGAAATACTGAATATCTAGGAGAATTTGTGGAGAACATTTTCTTTTCACATATTACATAGATAAGCCAGGGACAACAAGTAAGATGATACAACTGGATGCCGTTCTAAATATTTTTTCATTTCCCCAATATTTATTGCAATTTTAGAAACTTTAGCAGTGTTACAAAGATGGTGGTACTATGGTTACAGCCTTTCCTTTCTGCTGAAATATGTATAGTTTTTGAAAAACACAAAGGCAAATTCTCTCTTTGTTTAATTACATTTTATTGCATGTGACAAAAAGTTACTAGAAAACTGAATGTCGTTTCTTAATAATACTAAGATTCTAATTATTATAAAAGGACAAATTATTTATCAGGTTCATTCAGTTATTTCTTTTTAATTTTGCTCTACTAAAATGATAGAACTACTAAACGATTGAAAAAGTTATTGTGAAGATAGGGCAAAAATATCATATCAACAAGTAGCAGCTGAATCCAGAGCAATGCCCTACATAACAAGTTTTGAAAGAAGAATACTCGTGCAAATGGCTAAAAAAGATTATCATTTGTGTTTTGATTTGGCGTATTTTTAAGACTATATGTATCTTTATTTTCTGGAGTGTCACAATGAAATCATTTTGATCGTCATTTTTAGTGTCAAAATAACACAGTTTTTTCTGACTGAGTACTCTAATGGATTCACTATAGTCCTAGGACTGCAATGGATTCATTATTGTCCTGAACCAATGAACTTATCAACGAGAAAACGACTGCCTTTCGGAAATATTTTTAACAGAATTTGCCTCAATTGACAACAGAAGATAAAGGTTTGTATGTTCTTTGGATCGAACACAATCATTATGAGACGCGTAATGGTATCAGCCTCGGCTTACGCCTCGTCTCATATTATTAACGGCTGGTCTCATAATGATCGTTATTTCGATCTTTATAACATAAATAACTATTTTCAATGAGTATGAGAACTAATCCTTCCATAAATTTTATAGAACATCAAGACTAAAAGTGATGTTGAACCTATGACCTGCTCTTCAGTTTCATGTGTTGGACATTTGGACGGACAAATACAGAACGTGTCAGACAAATCATCTAAAGAAACAGTAACCATGTTGCACAGAAAAGTTAAAAATCTGAAACGAAAAGTAAAAAGAAGAGACATCAAAATTTCTAATATGAAAGATCACGTAAACGAAATTTCAAAAAGAGGACATAGCAACGAGACCCTGGATGCAGTGGCGGCTCATGGTTATATATATATATATATATATATATATATATATATATATATATATATATATATATATATATATATATATATATATATATATATATATATATATATATATATATATATATATATATATATATATATATATATATATATACATACATACATACATACACCTAATTTCCTAATTATTATATTTTACACCACAGAGTCATCCGAAATAATCAAAGACACGAAACAATAAGATGCCCTTATCCCTTCGCAAAGACATATCCAGTCACATAAATCGTACATATTTTTACTAAAATAACAATTTAATTTTTTGTTTTTGTCTTTACTTGTCTCCCGAATTTTAAGTTCCGGCAAAGGTCGACATCTGGCTTTAAATTCGAGACATTTCTCAAAGTTCAGCTCACTGGCGGCTTTTGAAGTCTTAAGATTCTAAATCACTGTGGCTACCATTATTTAAAAAAATTAATTTTTTTAATTAATTTAATCCACAAAATTAACAAACAAGTCTTGAAAATAAAATAAATTCTATAAAAATACGCAATCGTAACCACAACCTATCACACGATTCACATTAAACGTATCAACTGACAAGAATGTTTAAGTTTCCTCGGCTCGGCTGTTGCCAAAGTAAGCCGTATATATAGGCCTATGGGCCTCTATGCGAATTCAGTCGGGAAAAACTCGCCTCCGTTTATAACCACGAGGACATCATGGGCCGCCAGTCTCGTGATCCAACGAAACAAAACCTTCGGAGATCGCTGTGCGAGACATCGATAGTGCGACTGCCGCGGAATAGACATGAACTTTGAACGAGTTTACACGCTTAGAATAATAGAAGGAATTTCCAAATTTAAAAGACATTAAAAAATATAAATTCATTATTATTTTCTGTTTGGAAATATTTATTGGGGGGTCATTGACTATTTGACCTAATGGAGGAGCCGCCAATGCCTGGATGCTATACTGAAACAATATTTTGAAGGTATAGCAATTTACGTTGTAATTTATGTTGGCAGTCTAGTAGATCTGGACTCTCAAATTAGTTATATAAACAACTATATAAGAGACAGTGTGAAATAAAAAACTATTAATTTATATTTTTTAGTTTAAGTAAGAAATACATTAATATGTCGGCTTTTTCTTTTAAGTTAGACTAAAGGAATATGTCCATGACTGCGTAGATATTCCACATTGATGAAGCAATTTGCCCACACATTGTATTTTTATTCCCCTAATGCTTACTAGTTTTTGCGCCAACATTTTGTGCTGCCTAATGGTAGGACTATTTGGAAGTGGTTGAGTACTGTAGTCTAAACTGTGAGCGTGGTATTTTGGGGAAGTCTTGGAATTTTTGAAAAAAGAAGTAGGCCAGAAGCCCTATTTGAAAAATATACATAGTATTTTAATCAGGAAGGAAGTTTTGTGGGTCACTAAGGGGGAATTTGAAATAAGTGTTAATTATGGTGGTATAGTTGATGATGATTTTGAAATGCCAGCTTCAGAAGCACTAGGTTTGCAAATTGTTAGCTACAGCCAAAATTTCCAAGTCCAGTACCATTTTTCTTAACCAATAAATTTAATTAATTTTTTGAAACTCAGCATGTATAAGTTTGTTTAAGAAACTTATTTGACATTGATGTGGCAATACGGTCAATAACTTCAAGACTATATAGCAACCTATAAAAAAATTGGTTTCAATATTGCGGCTGATAAATGAATTTCATGTTTTACACATCCTTGTAACAATAGCGTAAGTGTGTATTGCATGTAGCACATCTGCTATATGCTAAAATTGAACAGAAATGTTCTTGCTGAAAAAACAATACAATCAAATTCTGGCACAATTAGTTGGGAGTTTGTAAAACCATTGGATAAGACTCAAAATTATGAAAAATTAAAACTCGCAAATTCCCTTACTTCACATTATGTAAACTATAAAAACAAATGAATAGTGGAGTAGCCGAAGCTATTGAATGAACTTGGAAAAATGTGGTTATCCTGATTTTAAAGGTAGTTATGCTACAGTGGAATTCCTTCCGTAATTGACAAAGTGTTTGATATATTAAATAGCAGAAATCCTTAAGAAAAGGAATATAAAGCACATATTAGGTCAAACATATTAAAACATTTTGTTTTCTCCAAAACCAAACATTATTTGAACACTGTATCTATTGAAGGAGGACTGGTAAATCATATTAGAAAAACTTTTGCCCTTAGTTTCATGTTAACAATGGAAACCATTTTAGCTTTAGCAAAAAAATCTTTCTAATTTAAGTGAAAATCCAATGTCCTATGTTTTTACATAAGTGTTCCCAGAACCATCTAGAACTTTTCAATGGACATTAAGGCAGTTGTTTTACAGGAATTCAGTAACTTCAAGTATGATGCAAATTACACTGCTTTTGGAAGGTATTGTATTCCTGCTTTTGATTTTGTTCAGAAGTCAAAACAAATCAACATGCTCTTCAGAATGAAACCGAGCTCGACCAGATTTCGAGTTACACGAAGTGTTGGAAAAATACAAAACAAGTGACTTTCAGGAGAATATTTTATTTTATATTTGTGATTATATAGTTCATAATTTGATAAAAGAAAGTATTTGCTCCATTGCACTGCAATTGTATTACATAGAGGCAGCAGCAAACCTGCAGATTATATTTATGCTTCAGCATCATATAGATTTAAAAGATTTACAAACTTTGTATTTCGGAGTTGTCTTATACATCTGATATATATAAAATTGTTCATTCCTCAGAAAGGCTATTACGCGTTTCTTGGAAAAAGAGAATTTTTTAAAAAATAAAGTAAATATGAGAAAGTTATTTATTAATACAATATTAAACCATTTTGTTAAAAATATTAACAGTTTCAACCGAGGCATCCTGTTACTAAAGAATTCTTAAGCGAAGAATATTTGAACTTTTTTTAAAATGTAATGTAGATTAATAATTTTAGAACTTTAGGAAAATGTGACGTCGGTGAGGAAAAATGATAACTTTTATTTAAAAAATGTTTTTCTAGTTTATATATATTTATAGTTGGTTTTAGTTTATAGTTTAGTAAGTTTAATTATAAATACTCATAATACTACTATAATTACTTTTATTTTAAATTAATAAAGTGTAAAACGATTTAAAAAAATGTTTTTTACGTTTTGGAATAATTTAATAACTCGATATAGAATTTTTAAAAAATAACTCAAATTATCACGCATTTAAAAATCTTAGGCTTTGGACTAAAATGTAATAATGAAAATTTCAAATTCACTTTATCTATATTATATTCTCATACATCTCTAAGCCTTTCGTTTCGTTAAAAATGAAAAATGTTAATAAAACCTTTTTTCCAACCCACCCAAAAATACTAAAAAATTTTTTTATATTTGCAGTTGTTACAAAAGAATATGCTGTATTATTTTCTTTCAAATTATTTCAGACAATACATAAAATTCGTATTGAATCCAATATTTTTATGTTGGATTTATACAGTCAAATAAATAAAATCAAAATGAAAATAAAAAAATACATAATATAAGAGCTGATGATATCTCACAACCAAAGTAATGCGTCGTGGAAAAAGAATGACCAAAAAAATTCCTTAATTTCATATAACACAAGTGGGGTATTTAGAATTTTCGGTGGATTTGAAAAGACCCTTAAATTGATTTAAATATCCCTTTGTCTCCAGAAGAGCTTGTAAGTCCAATGAAATGGGATATATTCTAGACGCGTGTTTGTTGGTAGTTACTGGTAGTTTTGTCAGTCAAATAGGCCGCCATCAGCCGTGTGGCCCGTGTGCGAATAACTACTTGCATATTTCGATTTTCAGATAAAATAAAAATAGATAATAATAAAATAAAAGAATTTGGCCAGTTTCAAGAATATCTCTCATTTTTATTTTATCTTATTTGCCTTTATGAATGGTTTTATCGTATTCCCGTGATTTAACTCTTATGTTATTTTTCTTTTATTGCTTGTATCAATTCATCTTTAATGTCTTATTCATGAAGTATATGGTCATATTTTTTTTCATTGTAAAAAAATTAGCAGATTTAGTAACTTTTAATTTACTTTAATGTTTTCTTAAGTGTTGATTGTCTTGATTTTTGGTATAAATCTCTTTTATATCACTTTAATAGTCCAAAAAACATTAACCATCCTAAGGGCGGAATTTTGAAAAACCCCGAGAATACTTTTAAAGAATTATTTTTTAAATGCCATCGAAGTATTGCGAACGAACAGAATCACGCTAAAATCTTAATCAACTAAAGAAATATTTTAAAAAAGGAAAAATATATTTCACCCCTGTCTTAAGGATGAAAATTTTAACAATTTAGAAGCCCATTTTCATATTATTTTTAAAAGCGTTTGACCCATGAAACATTTTAACATCTCATTTAGTTAAAGAGATTTAAAAAAGAAAATATATTTCACACCTTAAGAGAGATTGTTTAAAAAATCCAGAAATTAGTTTTTAAAAATTTAGTATTTTTTTAAGTCATTGACCAAAAAATTGTTTTAAAATCTCATTTAGCTGAAGACCTATTATAAAAACAAAATAAAAACACATTTGACCCCCTTAAGAGTGGGATATCGAGAAATCCAGAAATTTATTTTTATGTTAATTCTATCAAAAACCTGAAAGAATCGTCTTAAACTTTCATTTAGTTAGAGATATTGTAAAAAAAATAAAAACCCTTCCCATCTTTTTTTGCCCCTTTAAGGGTAGTGTTTCAAAAAATCCAGAAGTAAGTTTGCAGATACATATTTTTGAAACTTATTGACTAAAATATAGTTTTAAAAAATCATTTAGGTAAAAAAATATTGTAAAAAAAGTAAAATCACATTTCAGCCTGTTAAAAGTAGAATTTCAAGAACGACGATAAGCCGAGAAATTGTTAAGTAACAATGAGTTTGAGTACTCCAGAGTTGATAAACATGACTTTTATGTTGGGCGAGTGTCAAAAAAACCCTTTACTAGCAAGCAGGGTTTATGCGGTACGATATCCCGATGCCGAAAAAAAACCAAGACCTGAAGCTTTTGCAAGTTTATTAGAGAGGTTTCAAGAAACAGGCAATGTTGCTTTTAAGAAACGTAAAGTAATTAATAAACCAGTTACCAATGAAGATAATGCTTTGACAGTGTTATTAACAGTGCAAGAAAATCCACACACAAGTACCAGGGAAATTGAGAGAGCTACTCATATTGAACGCACTAGTATTAAACGGATTCTGAAACAACATAAATATCATGCCTACCACATTGAATTACACCAAGAACTGTATGATCGCGATTACGTCCAAGGACAAGAGTTTTCAATTTGGTTTTTAAATACAATTTGGGATAATCCAGGTTTTGTAGATAGGGTGCTGTTTTCAGATTCAGGTAAATTTGCAAAACTTGACCACCCTGTATAACAGTGAATAATTTTGAACGACTTACAAGCGATTATTGTAGTCCTAGATACAATACATTTTATAGAATATTTGGTTTTTCCATACCTGCTTCAATTGTTTTCAAAAAATGGCCGGAGTATAACCCTTTTTTCCACTTTAACCTCGTCCCATTCCCTTGGTATAAATTTTAGACCCAACTAACCTTATATCATAATGATCGCAACGAATAGGAGAATTAACTAAAATAATAATATACCGGGTATCCCATTTAAAAAAACACAAGTTTGGTTCACCACGAACTTTTCAGACCACCCTGTATAATGGGTATAATTTTAAAACACAGCGTTCTTGACTATCAATCATATCCCAATTTTTTTTTTCAAATTCCTCTCCGTTTGCCCACAATCGTCCACCCCATCTTGGTTGCACCACCTAGTATATATCTATATATATATATGATAGTATGTTTTCATTCCACTTACACCAACGTCATAACAAGAAAATGATCCTTGTTTGGAACATGTTCTGCATCACAGCAGACACAATGATCCATTTTAGTCAAACGGCGATCGCGATTTCGCTCTTATTAGAGCTCATCAGGCCGCCATAGACTAGCCAGCCCCGTGTAGGGCAAAGGCACAAAATTGAATCACAAAAACAACTACTCCGCTGGCTAATACCACGACCGGCATTGAATTACATTGTGACTCCTGGCTTTCGTTGGGAGTATTAAATGATAGTATGTTTTCATTCCACTTACACCAACGTCATAACAAGAAAATGATACGTGATTGGAACATTATCTGCATCACACAACACACAAAGAACCATTTTAGTCAAACGGCGATCGCGATTTCGCTCTTATTAGAGCTCATCAGGCCGCCATAGACTAGCCAGCCCCGTGTAGGGCAAAGGCACAAAATTGAATCACAAAAACAACTACTCCGCTGGCTAATACCACGACCGGCATTGAATTACATTGTGACTCCTGGCTTTCGTTGGGAGTATTAAATGATTATATATATATATATATATATATATGGCTAGTCTATGGCGGCCTGATGAGCTCTAATAAGAGCGAAATCGCGATCGCCGTTTGACTAAAATGGATCATTGTGTCTGCTGTGATGATGGCTAGTCTAAGGCGGCCTGATGAGCTCTAATAAGAGCGAAATCGCGATCGCCGTTTGACTAAAATGGATCATTGTGTCTGCTGTGATGCAGAACATGTTCCAAACAAGGATCATTTTCTTGTTATGACGTTGGTGTAAGTGGAATGACAACATACTATCATTTAATACTCCCAACGAAAGCCAGGAGTCACAATGTAATTCAATGCCGGTCGTGGTATTAGCCAGCGGAGTAGTTGTTTTTGTGATTCAATTTTGTGCCTTTGCCCTACACGGGGCTGGCTAGTCTATGGCGGCCTGATGAGCTCTAATAAGAGCGAAATCGCGATCGCCGTTTGACTAAAATGGATCATTGTGTCTGCTGTGATGCAGAACATGTTCCAAACAAGGATCATTTTCTTGTTATGACGTTGGTGTAAGTGGAATGAAAACATACTATCATATTTATATAGATATATATATATATATATATATATATATATATATATATATATATATATATATATATATATATAATACATGTGTGTGGGTGTTTTTTTTTTGGAATAATTTAATAACCCTTTATAGAATTTTTAACAAACAACTCAAATTAGCACTCATTAAAGATCTTGTGCTTTGCTTTAAAATTCACTTTATTTGCAATATATTTTATTCTTAAAATCTCAGACATCTGTAAACGTTAAGTTTGGTTAAAAAAAGGAAAATGTTATAATTTTAATAAAATAAAACTCTATGCCGAGTTTTGATCTCAACTCGGATAAGATATGTAGTTTTAAAAAATATATGTCGACATTAACAGGGACAAAGCAATACTGTTACAACAAAATCTATTTGCACTTATATTTATAATATTACTAGTGCTTAGACTACAAGTAAGCAATTTTAAGAAGGTCGCTGATTAGAAGGTTTTATTAGCATGTACTTCCCCCCGCGCTAGTTAAAATCATAAGCTGTTGACTATATTTGGGCTTTACACTCAGGCGGAACTTCTAACAGGAATGAACCAAAAGGTAGAAAACTATCTTTGGAATTCTTGCATACTGCTTTACTTATTGTACGGCTTGGTAATGTAACAAGCCAATTAACATCGGTAATGATAGCTTGGATCTCGTGTCACAATTCGTATTGTGGCGTGCCACAAAAGAGATGCCTTTTGTTAGGATTGGGTCGCGTAGCTAGTAAAACTCGGAATCCAAAACATAAATGTGATTTATATTGTTCTATAAATCAAACATTGGAAGAGCTGACTACTCCCTTGGTTTTGCTGTTACTATTTAGGTTTCGCATATCTTCGTTGGGTTCTTTCGATGCTTAACAACGCTTTACTTGGTGGAGCTTTCAAGAATGATCATTACTTATTTGACTTGAATAATAATAAACGCTTGAGGCGTTAACTACTTTTTCGAACAATTACTGATTTGTAGAACTTTGAGCATGTGTTAGGGTAGGGTAGGTACTAACCATCGGAGTTGGTTTCACGGATTTCTAACATCGTCGGTGATTAGAAGGAAAGAGTGTCTGATCCATCTCAGTTGGTTTCAAAGTCTTCTTAATACCACATATTTGATCACGGGAGGTTGTTTGAGATCAAGTCAAGTCTGAAGCTAATGGAAATCGCGTCGCTATATTTATAATATGAAAAATGCTTACTGATTGCAGTTTCCTTTCCAATGTCAATGTTAAATAGTTTATGTTATGTACACAATTAATAAACAATTATTTAACTTAATAGTCTGCATAAACTTTATGCAAAAAAAGGTATTTGACTGTGACTATTTGGCAATATATCTAATCTCAATATCTAAAATAAATGTTATTTGAAACTCTTTTATAAAACTTTTAATCTTAATTAATATATTTTCTGAATCACCCTGTATAGGAATTTGTTTGTATGCAGTTCTTTACTTACACTCGTAATTTTCTTATCTCTATTTTATTATCGTAATCTCGTTACGGTCAACTATAGAGTTGTTAATTTTTAAAAATGTTGTTACTACTTCGATCTTTTCCAGAATGTTATAGATTGATTGGTATAGCGAAGTAATTCGAGTTGCGAGAAGGTAAAGATTGTATTATGCAAATTTACCTTTTTTATAATTTGTTCTAATTGCCAAATGCTACTTTTTAAAATTAATTGATTACGTGTCACGTTAATCATCATACCTTAAAATTTGTTAATTGTCTTACAGACTTTTTATTTTCTGATTAATAATATTGGCATCTGATTTGCATACATTGCTTGTTATACATTTAATTAAAAAGACTAAAACCTTATATAGGCCTCTTTTATTCCTTATTTTCATATGAGAAGGAATTATTTGATTTATCAAATTTAAGTGCATGTCCGAACTTTAAAAATGTGTCTAAAAATTTCAATACGTACAATTTCAAAAGGATTACTTGGTGTTTCTGGTAAAACTTAGGGTTGATCAGGTGGTTTTCTACAGTATTTATTTATAACGTTGACATTTCTCACAACTGTCAATATAGTTTTTCACGTCAGTTTTCAAAGGTTTTTCAGTAGTAGCTGGATTTTTTTAGGAATTTTAATTTTCTTCTGTACTTTGATAGTTAGTTTTACCTTCGTGTTTGTATATTATGACTATGTTCCTTTCGTCTTCATTAACATTGTTAACTAGTTATTTATATTAAATTAATTTACAATTTTGGAAATGATTTGTCATTGCTTGTTGAAAATATGGTCTTAAATCTTTAGAAAATATTTAAATATGTGTTATCGCATTAGTGAGGTATTCTTTATGTAAATGGACAATTTTATTCATATTTTCAGATAACGGAGCACGTATAATTTTATGTCCATCAAAAATTTCTCGATCAATCTTTATATAAGGATTATAAGGAGATTTTTTATTAGCATTTAGTTGGATTTGTTGTTTTCGTCTAGTAAGGTCATTCCAAAACAGTTTTGCTTAGCGTTTGTAGTGTGAATAGTATTGGAAGTTGATGAAAATTGATTTCTCTCTCGTTCATTTTGTACTTTACTGTCCATTGTTAGATTAGTATTAGATGTTTTAGGATTTTTACTTGGATGTCAGAAATTATTTTAATATTTAAATTTTCGGGTTTTTCAATCTCGTAAAGTGTTTCAGAAATAATATTCCTGTCAAATGGGCAGTATCCTGGTCTATATCGGTGGGACAATTGAATACGGAATCGTTGTCGATAGTATTAAGCTGTATGAGGTATTCTTCCAACTTAAGTCTCTAACGGACTAATTTAATATTTAATTCTTTGAGATTCAAGAAGAGACAAACTAATGGTCTATGGTCAGTATATATTTCGAATTTTCGATCATAAACATAGTGTCTGAAGTATTTACATATTCCAACTATAACGGAAGTTCTTTTTCAATTATGGAATACCTATACTCCTATGATGATTTCCTTGAGATAGAGCTATATTAGAGGCATCCATAGTAAGAACAAATGGTTGATTAAAATCTGGATATTTAAGAATATATGCATTAATAAGATTTTTCAGGTGATTATAAGAATTTATGAACAAATCCAAAATCGTGGTTCAGGAACGTAGACGACACTTTTGTCATATGGCCTCATTCTCTAAAAAATCTCTCAGTGTTTGTTGATCATCTCAATCAGCAATACCCTAATATAAAATTTACACTGGGAATTTAATCAGAAGGCACGATTTCCATTCTAGATGTTCTTCTACAAAGGAAAGGGAATGGTTCCTTAGAGCACTCTGTATGTAAAAATCCAACACATACGAATGGATACTTAAACGCAAATTCACATCATCATCCGGCACAGAAGCGATCAGTTATTATTTCTTTGTACTATAGATCCTTCGCCAATTTTAATCAAAATTCTTTACAATCGGAAACAGAGAAAATAACTCAAACTTTAAGGGGGAATGGATATTGCACTGAAGATATTAGAAAATATAATAATCCTACTCCACGGCAGGACACTAATAAGAAGTTACCGATAGAAAGTGTAGTTCTTCCATTTATACACGGAACCACACACAAGATTACTCCGCCGGCCCAACATACGTACAATCTCCAACATACATAAGAAAATTAGGCAATGTCTGTGATCGCCAAAGCACGTTCTACCTTTCCAAACGGAAGTGATGTTTACATTGGAAAAACTGGACGATCCATATCCACTAGGCTTAAGGAACAAGAACGATGTATTAGAAAGAAACAAATTTTACAATCTGCTCTATCTGAACACCAACATTCTTCTGGACATATCGTAAATGCCACAAAAGCCATTAAAGTTCTTGCGTCAGTCTCGTGATTTTATAAACGAAAAATTAGAAAGTTTATTGAAATCTGTAAGCATTCTAATAATTTCTATAAAGATACCAGTTATAGTCTATATCATACGTCACGGTTAAATGAAGACAGGGAGGGTATAAATAGCCGGCCTGTATCTTTCCGAGATCAGTGTTCCGATCTCTGGAAATAGAGATCCCTCGTGCAATCGAGAGCAAAAAGCGTCGGAAAGTGATTCTATTTTGACATTGTCTAATCCTAAGAACTATGATTTCTGAATAAATACTTTGAATATATCGGAAATCTGCAGTTTTTTTTATACATAGTTATCTATAAAATATTTTGATTTGTTTCCAGTTATCCGTGCAATTTGACTTGGTCTTAAACTTGTAGAAATATTTAAACTAAACAACTACCTATGCTGTGTCTCAAATTCTTCAAGTGATTTCAGATTTTGGATCAGCAGTAATCTAACTTTATCTTTTCTCTGTAAAAGAGCAAGATTAGTGGCCGTACTCTATGGTTATCGGACGTTTCTCTTTTCGGCTTCGGCCGATTTCGAGCTTTGAAAAATTGATTTTACATTTCATCTGTAAAATAATTTTAGAAAAAAAATTACATATATGTAAATCAAGATACATAATTTTTGGAAAGTTGTGCGACTTTTAGTCTAGGCATATTTAGATATAATACAAAAATCATTATTCAACATTAGGTTTATAATTGAGCGGTATTTCACTTTAAAACAAATATAAACCTTTTATTTCAGACTATAACTAATTGCGCAGTTTGGTATAATTATTACCTCGTTTTATGAATTCGAAATTGCAAATTTAGTTTTTTTTTAATGTATGTGTATAAAGCAATTAAAATAGTTGCAAATGTAAAGAAAATCGGTAAATTTCCCTTACCCTGCATCTTCCTTCGTTATGAATCTTTCTTTTTATTAGAAATAGTGGTGTGACCCAATTTAGTTCCGCACATAGTCCTTTTGTAATACACATATACTGTCTTTTCACATATTTTTATTGGGCGGCATTTTGTTCCACCATATTGGAATCGTACCAATATTTTATCAGTTTCTACCTACGCCACAATTGATGTATGGGCATAATTTAAAATAAATTGAATTAGCAGTTTTTTTTTTAACTTCATTTTGTTCCGCGATGTTCAATTCGTAACTGTTTATTCTTATAACATTAATTTTTGTGCGAAATTTGAAGCCAGTTGAATAGGATTTATTTACGTCGATTTTTTAACATTTTATCTCTATATCACACTTAATGCTTGCACAAAAATTTTAAATTAATCTAAGAAATAGTTCCAGGCTGATTTTTTAAAATATTTTATTAATCCGACATTTTGTTTTGCCATTTTGAATTCGTACGTCATTCTTATGTATCACTTTTGTTTTTGTGTAAAATTCAAGATAAATTGGATTAGTTTTTAATTATATTAGATTATATTCCGCCATACTGGATTTATACCAAAATGTTACCAGGTCATCCCTCATTACCCCTAATTTTTGACCAAAATTTGAAGTCAATCGGGTAAGTAATTTTTTAGCTATGTTGCGAACTGACAGACGGACATTATCTTTTTAAGATTAAGAAAACATGATTTAGGGACCCTAAAACGTAAATATCTGTAAACATCTGGGACTGTGATTTTTTTACGATTACAAACATTTTACCAGTACATCTCTATATCATACCTAATTCTTTTACATTTGAAATGAATCTAATGAGTAGTTTTTTCAGTATTTTGTTAAACCGCCACTTTGTTTCACCATCTTGGATTCGTACCAGATTTACCAGTTTATTTCTATATAATACTCGATTTTTGTGCAAAATTTTTTGGTAAATTGGAGAAGTCGTTTTTTAATAATAATTGTTTTAACATTTCACTAGGCCGCCATTTTGTTTCGTCATATTCCATTTTTATCAGATCATCCCTATATGACTTCATTCGGGTAAGTAGTTTTTTAAGTATGCCGCGAACAGACAGACAGACCTACGGAATTAAAACATGTTTTTTGGCATCTAGGGATCCTAAAACGTGAAGATCTGTAAAAATCTGGGTAGGTGATTTGGTCATTATTACAATACTTCCCTTTTACGAGGGAAAGAAAATTTGTTATTTAAAAATTATTACAAATAGACATTTTTGGCTATATAAAATGTATTAACTTATATACCTATGTGTTTTACAAACATATCTAAGCATGTATATATTATTCAGAGAATTATCTATAATTTAACGTTAATAGTTTTCTTGATACGATTTATCGACTGGGCTTAAAGCAATGATTTCATCTATTTTGATATGAATTCGCAAAATTGCCAGAGCGCCATTACGATTGTGAATCATTTGTGTTCCACTGGGTGAAATTAATACTCATTAAGTCATAAGTGTAGTTTCACTACGTCAACTGAGAAAGGTAAATTATGTTAATGTACAATTATATTAACAAAAATATTTACTAAATTTTATCTAAAAATAAAATCAGCGGTGCTTCCACAAATACCTCTCATATCGATATTACAATAAAAATATCATCTCAAAGTTTAATGCCAGGTAAATAGTATTGATAAAATATATTTTTTGATAAGATAAACTACAAACAATTCATTATCGACATTATTAGAAAGTAATTGTGTCTCCTGTGATGCTTTGGGATATAAAAACAAGGTAAGTTCATTATAATTCATACCATTATGGAAATGAAAAATACTGAATTAAGAAAAAATATTATATAGAATATATAATATATATATATAGAATACGTATTATATCAGTTATATGTTTTGTGGTTACCGGATATTCAGCCTGTGACCAATTAAAACTCTACTGTTAATGGTTTCATATTATCAATATTTTATATTTATAAAAAATTAATATATATCAATATATATATATATATATATATATATATATATAATGAAGAACTCAATTTGTCCAAAATTTTACGGCCTTCCTAAAATTCATAAACTTAATTTATTTCTTGGAACCAAGTGTTCTCCAATAAATTCACCTAACCGTAAAATTACTAACTTTTCTATGCTATTTTAAGTAAATCTTATAATAGTAATAATATGTACTTTACCAAAGACTCTTATAAATAATACAATTATTCCTGAAAATTATATACTTAGGTATAAGCTTAGATTGGAAAATTAGGAAAATATCGTTAAGTTTGGTAAAAAATAGTATTATAAAAACATGGAAATAGTCCAGTAATTAGGGGTTTGGGGACGTGCAAAAAAGTGAACTAATTTTTTTTGCAAATGGTACCTTCTAAGGGCCTGTTTAAGAATGTGCAGTGCTCCACACCCAGGCCGCCTGGTTCACAAAAAAATTGGCAAGAAGAAAAACGATTTTTGTTGCTGTTATCTTCCAAAATATAACAGAAGGAACAAAATTGTTTTACTAAAAAAATGTAGGGCAGATCACTACCTACAAAAATGTTTTTCCCGGAAATGTAATAGTGTTCGAGATAAATTAACTTGCAAACTCAAAAAACATGGATACCTTTTTTTTAGGTAAAAACCTACCCTATATTTTTTAATTAAATAATTTTGCTCTGTCTGCGATAATTTAGAAGATATCGGCTTTTTTTTTGGCCATTTTTTTGTGTACCAGGCGGCCTACGTGTGAGTACTTTGCAAATTCTCACTCAAAGGTACTATATATATATATATATATATATATATATATATATATATATATATATATATATATACTATATATATATATATATATATATATATATATATATATATATATATATATATATATATATATATATATATATATATATATATATATATATATATATATATATATATATAATCGTGAAAAAAAAACACTCTCCGAGATTTTTGCAGATTTTCGTATTTCAGGCTGCCTAGATGCCGAAAAACTTGTTTTGCAATGCCGTCTATTTGTGGGTCTGTCTATCTGTCGGCATAGCTAAAAAGCTACTTATGCATGAATTCAATTGTTGGTCACAAATTAAAGGTCATATGAAAATGAGTTATTAACATTTCTGTAAAAATCCAATACGGCGGTTAGTGAACTGTTAAAAAATATATTACTTAAAAAACTATATACCCAATGGTTCTATAAACTACATAATTTTCCGAAAGTTTAAGTTTTTTTTACAAATGCACTTTCGCTAATTAAAATGTATATAGACAATTTTAAATAAAATTTCAGTATTATATAAATGATAAAATAGGGTTGATTTTGACATTATTTGACAAGAAAGGAATAATTCAAATCTAATTTTGTTTCTGGCAAGTAATGAAAGATATAGTTAGATATATCAAATGCATATTATAAAAAAGTATGTTCAAAAATTTTAAAAAATTAGGTAATACCTTGTCCTTATACGGTACCTATAAGGATATGGCAGCAAAATTTTCACTTACCGGATATTTATTTAATGATCAATAAGTATACTGAATTTCGAATTCATCAAGGCGTTGGAGACCCTAAGAGTTGGAACAAGCTGGGGAGAATAATAGTAGAGGCCGACAGCAACAGTGGAGAAGGGCTGGGTTAAGATCTAAATATTTTGCGCCACGTAATTAATTATTACTCTACTTTATCAAATAAGTTAATGAAGTACTAGGCCGATAAT
Organism: Kuschelorhynchus macadamiae; assembly: GCA_030620095.1. Taxonomy (NCBI): domain Eukaryota; kingdom Metazoa; phylum Arthropoda; class Insecta; order Coleoptera; family Curculionidae; genus Kuschelorhynchus; species Kuschelorhynchus macadamiae. The sequence goes on along the minus strand of JAUTXW010003516.1, from coordinate 438,888 downwards.
AATTACGAATTATCGCCCAGTGTTGCACAACTCTAGCGATTCCAAGCAACGAAAAACCAAAATATTATCTTATACCAATGAGCTTACCTTCACAGAATACCAAATAATTAATTAAGATATGAGGGTCTCACTTGTAGGTAGGTAGCAGCAGTAAAACGCAAAATTTTGTTTGAAATCATATACTAATATCAAATAAGTTGTTCTTTTTGTTTTTTTTTTTAAAAAGTTATTTCAAGTACAATAATAGTATATGTAGGTATGGTCCAAACGCGGGCCAACAGCGATACAGCTATAATATGTACTAAGCTTCTAATCTTAATTATTAAAATTACCTGCAGCTTAAGAGAAATCGATATTGTACACAAGAAAATGAATAATAAAAAAAATATAAATATGACAATGGTCAACAGTATGCAGGAATATATAAAAATATAGTACCACGGTCGATATTATGACGCCATAAATCGTGAGTGCAAAATCAAATACAAGTCAGTGAAATACATCAAAAATTATAAATAGAATCAAAACAAGTTATTAAAGGCCACTCGATAAGCCAGTCAGCTCAATAATAAGGTAAAAAGTTTAGTTTAAAATTAGTAAATAGATTTTGATTTTTAGTGAGAAAAATTAATTTAAATTTGAATTTGTAAATATGAAGAACAAATTAATAAATTGGCTAATTGACTGTATCGAGGAATTTAGCTTGCAAAAGATATAATAGTTGAAATTTTAATTATTTGCTACGGTTACTTATCTGGACGTCCTCCAATAGCTGTGGCCGTTAGCTGTTCAGACCTTCAGGCGAAGAAATGTCACCTGGACTCAGGCGTATACAGGTGGGAGCAGCACCAGCTCCGATGCTGAACGTGAGTCTCTTGCCTGGTCAGGCAAGTTGGCAATCCCAATAACTGATCCAAAGAAAAATCCAAATTACAGGACTTGATCGTCGTCGTGACGGAAATCCCTTGGAATAATATCCAAACCAAAAAAAAAAAACCCTAAAGAGAAAACATCCCTTAGCAAACATTAAACCATATCCAAATATAGCCCAAAATGTAAACAAAAATTAAATAAAATATGCAAATAAAATAATATTACCTCCTTCTGAGGGTTTTCTAACCAAAATGGAGTCTGGGTCTAGCAGTTGCCTAATGCTAAAAACGGAATCAACGAGTGGTTGTCGATGGTCTGGACAAGTGCAGTGGGCTTCTTACGAAGTCTTGACTCTAAATTTAAAGAAATAAAATGTCAACCCAGACCGAAGATGTTCAACAAAATGGCGTATGGTCATGGAAATGGCCACTAAGAACCATACACGGGCATTATCATATTATTAAATAATCAAATATACAAAAACTCACCGGAATCTGCTATTCCAGGTGCCAATATGGCAAGTCAGCAGGAGGATATCCTCTAAAGATGGTGGAACGAGGATTTTAGAGTGTGGCGGCCATTTTCACAATTCTCCCTCGTGGGTGCGAACTTCCTCTGTCCAAAAAAAACCCCAAAGTGCCCGAATAACAACTTTAGAACTTTCAAATCCAAACAGGAACTATTTCGCAAAAGATGCTCATCAATAAATCTCGTAAATACGATCAAGCCAGGCTCTACTTGAAAATTATGATGAAGGCATCAGAAAATGGACCGCGCACCACACTGCTGACTTGAGACTCACCAAGCAGGAACAAATTTTTGGAGCAACAGGTCCAAAATGTCTCGCCATGTTGCCACGATTCCACTCATAAAATCCTAGTTAAGACTTCAATTCTTTATCAATAAGCAACCAGTCATACTTAACACCAAAGGCACAGCAAATATCCGTCAATTAAATATCCAAAGGTCAAATCCGAGAAATAGAAACAATATATAAAATTCATTGTTTCAGAGCCACAGTCAGGTAAAATGTCACATCCGATATAAAAATTCTGCAGTCACGGGATCGGAAACTTATTCATGATCCGGCAACTACGGTCACAGATTGCTGTTGTAACCACAGGAACCGGTCGATAAAACTAGAAATGACTAGAAATACGTCGGCATCACGGAGGGCAATATTACCGGAAAACTTATCATAAAAAATCACTCACAAAACTATACTTGGGCATTCCAAAAGAACCCCAAATTACACCATTGTAAGCCCTCGAAAATAATAACAAAATCTAGACCTGCCATAATGCATCCGACTCATCTGAATAATTCTTTCCCAAAATTGACAATGTAGCGCCCTCTTTTGTAGGAACCTACGATACGACCAAATGCGCCTGATAGAATACTGCGATGTGTGCAGGAGACCGAGGAAACTGCCCCGACCGTCCACTTCCACCGCGGTACCTTTCCAAAATTAACGACAGAAAAATCGATAATCGAACCGTAAGCCAGGCTATTGATAAACGAGACCTGGAGATGTCGTGACACATCGATCAGTTGCGCGGACCTATACAGTGTAATTCTAATATACTTGTTTTATTTCAGTTCGCACTAACTGAATCCAAAATTCTGTTCTCTAAAAATCGAAACGGCAGAATCGCACAAGAATAATCATTAACATATTAAATCCATAGTGCATTAAAAGAAGTTTTCGTAGTTTTAAAAGACAAACGTGATAGGAAAGCAAAATTGTAAATTCAAAAATGATTAATATTTAGTAGTATTATTATCTAAAAATTTGTTTATTATATAATTATTTAAATAGTTTAATATTATTATTAGCATGCTATAAGTCCGAAATTATCACGTTACAATTCCCCCCCCTTGCCACAAAACGATTGGCCCGCTAGGGACAATCGTAGTCAGGAGAGCGTTTCAGGTCTTTAGCGTGCCAAGTGCCTGTCAGAACCTTCCCGTCTCTGTCCTGTAACTCGTATGTCCAAGGCGATATCTGACGGCGAATGATATACGGTCCGACAAATTTCGGTGCTAACTTATGTGTAAAGTACTTGGCAGCATCAGACAAAACAAAATTCTTCTTCCACACTCTCTGACCTGGAGAAAAGACTTCACTACGCTTTCTAAGATTATACTTCGCAATATTCTTTTGACCAGCCGCTTCCAATCTGCTCCTAACTTCCGCAAACAACTTCCGAAATCCCTCATTTCTACTCTCTCCTGCGCTTTGGTTTCCATCTTCTGTTTCTACAAGATCTTTATTACTATAGTCCTTGCCTGAAAGGCACATGTTTCTTCCAAAATTTAAGAAAAACGGTGACACTTTAGTGGTCTCTTGGACCGCAGTGCGAATAGCACAGGCCAACTTCTGCAATTGTTCGTCCCACTTACGGTGATTGTCACTCACATACATTGACAACATGGTCTTTAAAGTTCTATTTTGACGTTCGGTGGGATTAGCCCTAGGGTGGTAATTTGCATTGAACTGAATTCTGCAATGATAGCTATCTGCAAATTTCTTAAACTCACTACTACGGAATTGTGGACCATTATCGCATAAAATCACCCGACTTACGCCGAATAAAAGGAACACTTGTTCTTCTATACGGTTGATAATCACTTTAGAAGAAGTAGAGCGTAGTGGAAATATTAAAGAGAATTTACTCAAATAATCGGTAACTACCAAGATAGCTGTATTTCCTTTATACGAACGTGGCAAAGGTCCAACCAAATCCATTGAAATCATTTCCCATGGACGAGTGGGCTTACTATGAGATACCATCTGGTCGTTTGCACCCTTTGGATCACACTTATGGGCTGCGCAAATCTGACAATTCCTCACATATCTGGCAACATCCTGCCGCATCTTCGGCCAATAAAACTTTTCTGCCAATCTATTAAAGGTCTTAAATACCCCCATGTGACCCGCAGTTGGTAAATCATGAGCTGAACTTATGGCTTCCAACCGTTCCTCTTTAGGCAATACCAACTTCCAATGGTCTTCCGATGACAAGAGCCCAAAATAGTCGTTCTTGATGTATTTGAACAACTTACTTCTAGAGCATCGCCAATTCAAGAATTTCAGTGGGGTAGCAATCACTCTTTCTACCATTTTGTTGTACCAATTATCTTTTACTGGTGCAGGTCTAGCCTGTTCACCATCATCGATAAGATTTAAAACTGGCACCGCCCTTGACAACATATCAGGAACCACCAAATCCTTCCCAGGCCGATGAATAACCTTGAAGTCAAACTGCTGTAATTTCACAGACCATCTGGCCAATCTACCACTAGGATCTTTCAAATTATGCAACCATTTTAAACTATAATGATCCGTGATGACACTGAAAGGGATTCCTTCGATATAAGGTCGGAGTTTTTCAACCGCCCATACTAAAGCCAAACATTCCCGTTCAGTGGTGGTATAGTTTTTCTCTTGTCGAGATAGTGAACGACTGAGGTACGAGATAACCCGCTCACCCTTTGGATCTGGTTGCGTTAGAACTGCTCCAATACCAAAGCCAGAAGCATCTGTTTGGATAATAAATTCCCTGCTGTAATCTGGACAGCTTAAAATCGGTGCACTGATTAACTTGTTCTTGATCGTCCTAAAAGCATTCTCACACTTTTCCGTCCATTCAAACTTATGGTTCTTCTTAGTAAGCTGAGTAAGTGGACTTATGATAGTGGAAAAGTCTTGTACAAATCTGCGATACCAAGAGAAGCTTCCTACTATTCTACGCACTTCCGAAACATTAGTTGGTCTAGGCAATTCTAACATGGACTTAACCTTATCAGGATCTACACGTAGTCCGCGTCTATCAATCACATAACCAAGATATTTCATCTCGGGTCTGCAAAAGTTACATTTCTCCCAACTCACAGTGATATTGGCCTCTCTAAGACGTCGAAATACTTCATCAAGGATCCGTAGATGTTCGTCAAAATCTTGCGTTAGGACCACTACGTCGTCTAAATAAACGAAAACATTTGGTTCCAGGTCAGGACCCAAAATAGTATCAATCAACCTCTGCCAAGTTGCAGGGGCATTGTGAAGTCCAAAAGGCATTCTGCGGAACTGAAACAGACCTCTCCTGCAAATAAATGCCGTCAGTGGTCGAGAATTCTCCTCAATAGGTACTTGCCAATATGCACTTTTGATGTCTAAAGTGGATAAATATTTAGCGTCTTTTAGCTTGTCCAGCGTTTCTGAAACTAGAGGAAGTGGGTAACTATCCCGAGCAGTCACACCATTAAGTCTGCGATAATCTACACAGAACCTGTACACCCCTGTATTTTTCTTCTGAACCATAACAACAGGTGATGCCCAAGCACTTGAACTTGGTTCTATAATACCTTGATTTAACATGGAGTCAATTTCTTCATCCATAATTTTCTGAATGACTGGAGACACGCGATATGGACGCTGACGAATTGGTGGAGAGTCCGTTCTTATTTTATGTTCTACCATAGTTGCACAGCCTAACTGCGATCCCATCAGCTGTTTACTTCTCTCTACTAGTGCAGCAAGCTTTAAGTCTTCAAGTGATGTTAACACAGTAAGTTGATCATGGATACTGTCGAGTTTCACTGGAGTATCAGAAAAGTACCAATCATTGTGTCTCAGATCTGGGACTATTCCCATGGCAATCCAAAAATCCATACCCAGAATGAGCACATGTGGCAACTCCGGCACAACTAAAACTTCCAAAATTCTGACCCTATCACGAACTCTTATCGGCAGTTCTACTGATCCAATAGTCATTGCTTGCTGACCGTTAGCAACCGTACAGCCAATCCTTCTTAATGCATTTAAATGCATGCCCATACCTTCGACAATGTCCCAACCAGGACCTCCTAAAAAGGTGCGCGAAGCTCCCGAGTCCAAAAGTCCAAGAAGCCTATGTCCGAGGATGTCAACTTCCAAATAAGGGCGTTCATCGTTCTGCGCATGCTCCAAGATAAAATTCAAAACTGGAGTGATCGTCGGATTTATTGTCTTCCCCTTAGGCCGACTACCTAAGAGTGACGCTTCCCGTTTCCCTGGTTGCATGATGGACAGTTTCTCTTTGTAAATCCCTCTCTTCGACATCCATAGCATCTTAATCTTCTAGCTTCAGTACAACCAGCCGCACGATGACCTGGCTTATTGCAGTTGTAACAAATAATTTCTCTAGCCCTTGGCTTGGCAACATCACGGGTACAAACTTCAACAGCATCAACCCTATGATCAGAAGATCTGCTAACTTCATCCACTTCAATATAAGCCAAATCAGGTTCCAACGACTGTGCTTTGCGAGGGGGTGGTGCATACTCTGACTGCATCCGTGTCTCTATGCGTCTGCACAAGGCTTTAAGCTCTGAGATACTAGATATCTCCATAGCACCCAGTTGGTTCCTATATGTTGGAGAAATATTCCTAAGAAGGATTGTCAGTTTTGCATCCTCAGATATTGGACATTCAAGTCTTTGAAAATATTTTGACATGACTGCCATGTATGTCCCAATGGTCTCATCCGGTCCTTGAGTCCTTCTTTTAATTTCCTCCAATAACTTTTCACTATAAAATGCTGGCTGATACTCCTCTTTGAATTTCTGAACCAACTCCTCCCAAGTGTGCACTTCTGAACGACAGTCTTGATAGAATTCATATGCTCTTCCCTCGAAAAGATCTATACCTGAATTTAGAAGTATCGGTAGGCTTACATTCCTCGCTGTTCTCAACTGGTCAACACGCTCGAAGAAAGCAGTTACTGACATCCCTCTCTTGTCTCCCGTAAATTTTAGATTCCACTTGTGTGGTAGTATGGGTTTTATACCCTGTCCAAAGGTATTTGGATTAGTGGGTGATGTGTTATTTACTGGTGTAGAACAAGAAGCTGGAGCTTGCGCTAAGGATGTGTTCACCGTTCCCTCAAGGACACACAAATTGGGTGGTGGTTGAGATTTGAGAGTCGCCGCCGAATCGGAAGTCTTTTTATTCAGTCCATCGATGAGTGTAAGTGTCTGTGCCATTAATTCACCTCTTAATTTTATACGATCATCAGTGTCACATGCCATGTTGTCAATGCGACCTAATACATGATTAAGTTTGGATTGCAGCTTCATAAAGGTACCACTTTTAGATGATTCCGAGAAGTTTTCAATCAGCAGTACAAGCTCATCAAGTTTCTTAGTCACTGTTGTGACATCTTCCTGAAAACTAAATGGATAGGCAGGGTAGTGTAAACTATCACCAGCCTTTTCCATTTGCTTAGCCAACGCAAGGCGACTTCGCATCTCTTCCACATTGCCTACAGCAATCCCCCTCCATGTTAACTCATAAGCCAGTTCGTCTTTGTCCAAACGGTTGATCTCAACTTTCCGCGACATCTTCAAAATATTCACTTAAAACTAGTTAAATCCCGTTCTTGTATAGCTCTCTAACCTACGTTTATATCCCTCGCTTATACAAGTGATAACCCTACCTATATCTATAATATTCCTAATAAAACCCAAAAAAAAAAATCTTTAAAAAAAAATTAAACACTATTGTAAAACAACTTATGTTCTCTTAAACCACTAACATGTATTAGTGCTTCACTTCAGCACAATACTTCACTACCAATGTGCTAAGTCACTAATCACTAGTACAATACTTAGATGCAAATTCGCAAAGTCACGAATCACTAGCACAACACTTCACTTCAAATGCAATAAGTCATTAATCACTAAATATCCCCAACCAAAATAAATGTAAATAAAATAATTTAAAAAAAATTAAGTCAGTTATTTGCAGTAAGTACGCCTTACTTCAACCTCAAAAGTCAACTTCAATGCTATATTCTGCTACTACCAACCACAAATCCAACTATCACCAAAAGTGAGACCTCTCAGTTCCGCAAAAAAAATATTCCCATTCAATCCCCCAAAAATAGTTTGGTGAAACTCTGTCACTATTTGACAATTGTACTTTTATTCTAAAAAAAATTCTAATGAAAGCAAAAAACTATCTGAAAAAAAATTATAAGTCTTTAACACTAACCAGTTCCCAAAAAAACAAAGTCAATTTGGGACACCCTGTATAATTACCAAGACAAAAAAAAAATTCAGAGTACTTTTGCTACAGAAAAGAACTACAGTCATCGACTCAATAGTACTCAATACTAGTTAATAAAGCAATCTCAGACTCTAGATATAGAATAGAATCAGATGGGATGTAACGAAACACCATCTACTTCCAAACACTAAGCTTAAAATTGTTTTAATTAAAAAACAATCAAAGACAAAAGGCATGAAAGAGAATTAATCCCAAAAAAAAAATACCGGAAGTTGTAACTCTAATAACCAATCAAGTGAAATATTTTCAAAGACCTGTATCGGAGACAAAAAATTAAAAAAAAATCAATACTTAAATATGTCTAATAGTTATTATGTTCTGTAATTGTATGTTGAATTTATTATAGTTAATAAGATTAGTTCTTTATATAAATATTCTAAAAATACTGCAAGTACAATTGTCAAAAGAAAGCAAAATCAAAAAAAAAACTGCAGCTTTAGAAAACTTATAAGACAGTTAGCTCAAAACACCCTTAAGTAGACACACTAGAAGAGTCAAATCTGTAAATCACCTTTTCACAAAATTTACTCTTGATTAACTTCAATCAATTTAAAAAATTAACCAGGGATAATCAGATATTTCAAGTATATAGCAAGATTTAGAAGTATTTATTTACTTAAGTGTAAAATTGTAATTTCTCTCAATTAAAAGTAATTAATAAAATATTATTGTTCTATTTGTTTAAAACTAATTTATTTATTTATAAGTTTTTATTATTAATTAACAAAGGTGGTCAACACAGATTCTGAGTTACCTTGCCTTATGAAAAAAAATATAGTGAAATATTTTTGCTATTATGCAATACAATGCAAAATGCGAACTGGGTGCTTTATTTATTTTGATAATAAAATCTAAATGCTAAACTGTCACTACCAGTTAAGCAGCAAAACTATGAAAAGCTTTCACCAAAAGTACTCAAAAGAAAAAAAAGGAAATCTATATGCTATACCCATTATGTAATAATGACTTTTATTAACTATATATAACAGTGTTATATACCCCAAAACCTCAAATAAAAGTCACTCAATAATCAGCCAAAAACTGTGATTTTCTCTCAATTAAACGTGGGCACCAAAACTGTTTACTTTTATTACAAAAACTATGTACTTTATTTAAAAAAATTACAATAACTGTGAAGTTTTATTTTAACAAATGTTGGGCATCAAAAATATGGCACAATGCCCTTTTGTTTAAAAAATTACGTTGGGCGCCAAAATCTATGGCAGCAAAATTTTCACTTACCGGATATTTATTTAATGATCAATAAGTATACTGAATTTCGAATTCATCAAGGCGTTGGAGACCCTAAGAGTTGGAACAAGCTGGGGAGAATAATAGTAGAGGCCGACAGCAACAGTGGAGAAGGGCTGGGTTAAGATCTAAATATTTTGCGCCACGTAATTAATTATTACTCTACTTTATCAAATAAGTTAATGAAGTACTAGGCCGATAATAATTACGAATTATCGCCCAGTGTTGCACAACTCTAGCGATTCCAAGCAACGAAAAACCAAAATATTATCTTATACCAATGAGCTTACCTTCACAGAATACCAAATAATTAATTAAGATATGAGGGTCTCACTTGTAGGTAGGTAGCAGCAGTAAAACGCAAAATTTTGTTTGAAATCATATACTAATATCAAATAAGTTGTTCTTTTTGTTTTTTTTTTCAAAAGTTATTTCAAGTACAATAATAGTATATGTAGGTATGGTCCAAACGCGGGCCAACAGCGATACAGCTATAATATGTACTAAGCTTCTAATCTTAATTATTAAAATTACCTGCAGCTTAAGAGAAATCGATATTGTACACAAGAAAATGAATAATAAAAAAAATATAAATATGACAATGGTCAACAGTATGCAGGAATATATAAAAATATAGTACCACGGTCGATATTATGACGCCATAAATCGTGAGTGCAAAATCAAATACAAGTCAGTGAAATACATCAAAAATTATAAATAGAATCAAACAAGTTATTAAAGGCCACTCGATAAGCCAGTCAGCTCAATAATAAGGTAAAAAGTTTAGTTTAAAATTAGTAAATAGATTTTGATTTTTAGTGAGAAAAATTAATTTAAATTTGAATTTGTAAATATGAAGAACAAATTAATAAATTGGCTAATTGACTGTATCGAGGAATTTAGCTTGCAAAAGATATAATAGTTGAAATTTTAATTATTTGCTACGGTTACTTATCTGGACGTCCTCCAATAGCTGTGGCCGTTAGCTGTTCAGACCTTCAGGCGAAGAAATGTCACCTGGACTCAGGCGTATACAGGTGGGAGCAGCACCAGCTCCGATGCTGAACGTGAGTCTCTTGCCTGGTCAGGCAAGTTGGCAATCCCAATAACTGATCCAAAGAAAAATCCAAATTACAGGACTAGATCGTCGTCGTGACGGAAATCCCTTGGAATAATATCCAAACCAAAAAAAAAAAACCCTAAAGAGAAAACATCCCTTAGCAAACATTAAACCATATCCAAATATAGCCCAAAATGTAAACAAAAATTAAATAAAATATGCAAATAAAATAATATTACCTCCTTCTGAGGGTTTTCTAACCAAAATGGAGTCTGGGTCTAGCAGTTGCCTAATGCTAAAAACGGAATCAACGAGTGGTTGTCGATGGTCTGGACAAGTGCAGTGGGCTTCTTACGAAGTCTTGACTCTAAATTTAAAGAAATAAAATGTCAACCCAGACCGAAGATGTTCAACAAAATGGCGTATGGTCATGGAAATGGCCACTAAGAACCATACACGGGCATTATCATATTATTAAATAATCAAATATACAAAAACTCACCGGAATCTGCTATTCCAGGTGCCAATATGGCAAGTCAGCAGGAGGATATCCTCTAAAGATGGTGGAACGAGGATTTTAGAGTGTGGCGGCCATTTTCACAATTCTCCCTCGTGGGTGCGAACTTCCTCTGTCCAAAAAAAAACCCCAAAGTGCCCGAATAACAACTTTAGAACTTTCAAATCCAAACAGGAACTATTTCGCAAAAGATGCTCATCAATAAATCTCGTAAATACGATCAAGCCAGGCTCTACTTGAAAATTATGATGAAGGCATCAGAAAATGGACCGCGCACCACACTGCTGACTTGAGACTCACCAAGCAGGAACAAATTTTTGGAGCAACAGGTCCAAAATGTCTCGCCATGTTGCCACGATTCCACTCATAAAATCCTAGTTAAGACTTCAATTCTTTATCAATAAGCAACCAGTCATACTTAACACCAAAGGCACAGCAAATATCCGTCAATTAAATATCCAAAGGTCAAATCCGAGAAATAGAAACAATATATAAAATTCATTGTTTCAGAGCCACAGTCAGGTAAAATGTCACATCCGATATAAAAATTCTGCAGTCACGGGATCGGAAACTTATTCATGATCCGGCAACTACGGTCACAGATTGCTGTTGTAACCACAGGAACCGGTCGATAAAACTAGAAATGACTAGAAATACGTCGGCATCACGGAGGGCAATATTACCGGAAAACTTATCATAAAAAATCACTCACAAAACTATACTTGGGCATTCCAAAAGAACCCCAAATTACACCATTGTAAGCCCTCGAAAATAATAACAAAATCTAGACCTGCCATAATGCATCCGACTCATCTGAATAATTCTTTCCCAAAATTGACAATGTAGCGCCCTCTTTTGTAGGAACCTACGATACGACCAAATGCGCCTGATAGAATACTGCGATGTGTGCAGGAGACCGAGGAAACTGCCCCGACCGTCCACTTCCACCGCGGTACCTTTCCAAAATTAACGACAGAAAAATCGATAATCGAACCGTAAGCCAGGCTATTGATAAACGAGACCTGGAGATGTCGTGACACATCGATCAGTTGCGCGGACCTATACAGTGTAATTCTAATATACTTGTTTTATTTCAGTTCGCACTAACTGAATCCAAAATTCTGTTCTCTAAAAATCGAAACGGCAGAATCGCACAAGAATAATCATTAACATATTAAATCCATAGTGCATTAAAAGAAGTTTTCGTAGTTTTAAAAGACAAACGTGATAGGAAAGCAAAATTGTAAATTCAAAAATGATTAATATTTAGTAGTATTATTATCTAAAAATTTGTTTATTATATAATTATTTAAATAGTTTAATATTATTATTAGCATGCTATAAGTCCGAAATTATCACGTTACAAGGAACGAAATTAGTATTTTTAAACAACGATTCGCATACATTTAAAATATAAGAATAAATGGAACTTCTCAATAAAATTTTTTGTCCAGTGTGTAAAATTTTTGTTTCGTTAAAATTACATATGTGTCTATAATTCGGTCTGAAAGAGCAAAAGGCCGTTTATTAAGTCTTCGTGTAATTCTTTTATGTAATCTTTGTTTTATTTGGCCAATATATTTTACAATACAATTATAACAAGAATAGAATAAACGCAATTATACTATAATATTTGCTTTTTAATTTACTATACAAAATACCAATTGTTTTAACATTTTATTATATTTTCAGTTTTAAAAATTTTAATAGTCTTAGAAATTTTGAATATAGGAAAATGGACCAAAAAAACAGAGTGTTATTAGGATTTATATGATTTCTTTCATAATTATTGTCTATTATTTCTAGTGTTATATAATACTGTTTTAATAAGTTTCATGGGTATGAGTTTTCTAGTATGTAAGATTTGTTGGAGAAATCTGTTTTTTTTGTTTTAATTTTGAGTGTGCTAACTTTTCAGATCTTTACGTTTCAGGGTCTTTAGATACCGAAGAACATGTTTTCTCAATTCTGTCTGTCTGTCAGTTTGCGGCATAGCTTAAAAGCTACCTACTCTAAATGGGGATGACCCGGTAATATTTTGGTACAATGCTATATGGCGGCCTAAAAACTAATCTATTTTACCTCAGATTTTGCACATAGGCATGTGCTGGTAACATTTTGGTATGAATTCAAAATAGCAAAACAAAATGGCGACATAATATAATATTTAAAAACACTAGTTATTTGATTAATTTCAAAGTTTGTGCAAGCATTAGGTGTGATATAGAGATAAACTAGTAAAGTTGTGGTACGAATGGCGAAACCAAATGGCGGCCAAATAAAATGTAAAATATTAGCGTAAAAAAGTCTTAACCTATTGACATTAAGTTTTGCATAAAAATTAAATATGATATAGGGATAAACTAGTATGGTCAGAAAAAAATCTGTTTAAAAACTGCTGATTCAATTTATTTTAAATTATGCCCAAAACTCAAGTCTATCGTGGTAAAAACTTGTAAAATATTGGTACGAATCTAATATTGTGGAAGAAAATAGCTGTACTAAATGATTACGTACGGAACTAAATTGGGTCACACTATTCCTAGTAAAATAAACGAGGGAACTTTCAGGTAAAGTAAATTTACCTACTATTATATGAATTATAATTAATATATCTATCGAAACTGATAGATTTGATATATACCAATCTGTATTTAATTTATTATTTTCAACATTATCTGTATCTAGTTGAAAGACTTTTGGTTAACTAAATTTCTCTAATGTAAATTGTAAATTTGGATTAAAATCGTTAAAAATTTGAATAATTTCATCGCTTTTAATATATGGGACACAACAAAAAATATCATCAATTTTTTTGAAAAAAAAAGATGTTGAAGCTTAATAAAGGTATGCGAACAATAATTGGGGAGGTGGAAAATCCCATTGGTGTGTATTTGTTTGTAGTATCTATTTTCAAATAAAAAATATTAGCATTAAAAATAAATTATTTCTAAAAAAAAACATTGCAAGCAATATAATTTTGAACTAAATTTGGCCAATCACCAGAGATAGTTTTGGAGGCTGTCACAGGAATAATATAATTGTATACTTTTTAATTCACTAATAGTACCTCTGAGTGAGAATTTGCAAAATGCTCACACGTAGGCCGCCTGGTACACTGCACATTCTTAAACAGGCCCTTAGAAGGTACCATTTGCAAAAAACATTAGTTCACTTTTTTGCACGTCCCCAAACCCCTAATTACTGGACTATTTCCATGTTTTTATAATAATATTTTTTCCAAACTTCACGATATTTTCCTAATTTTCCAATATAAGCTTATACCTAGGTATATAATTTTCAGGAATAATTGTATTATTTGTAAGAGTCTTTGGTAAAGTACATATCATTACTATTGTAAGATTTACTTAAAATAACATAGAAAAGTTAGTAATTTTACGGTTAGGTGAATTTATTGGAGAATACTTGGTTCCAAGAAATAAATTAAGTTTATGAATTTTAGGAAAGCCGTAAAACTTTGGACAATATATATATATCTATATATATATATATATATATATATATATATATATATATATATATATATATATATATATATATATATATATATATATATATATATATATATATATATATATATATATATATATATATATATATATATATATATATATATATATATATATATATATATATATATATAAATATATATATATATATATATATATATATATATATATATATATATATATATATATATATATATATATATATATATATATATATATATATATATATATATATATATATATATATATTTGAATATATAGTCATTAAAACTACAAACAGTATGGAAGACAATAATCGACAAATCTAAAATCGCAAAAACTCAAATGCAATTAGCGCAACAACAACAGCACCATCCGGAAAACATAAATAACGACCAACGGCCGCGCAGATATAACCTTCGGCCCCGGGTGGGGGTATAAAAGGAAGCGTCGCAGTCACCAACACTTCAGTCTCTATTCGGACGGAAAGAAAGCTTCGAACATACCAAATGTGATTTTGGCAAAACGTCAGCAAAACTGTTCTTTTTAGAAAGACAGTAGTGAAATATAATATGTAAATATATATATATATATATATATATATATATATATATATATATATATATATATGTATATACAGGATAGTCCAACAAGCGCGTGTCGGTCAATAGTTGCTAAACGGTTGAACTGTTGGGAAATCCATAAATTGATTTTTAAGTTATTACTTTTGAAAGCCATTGGCGAAAAAACTTATTTAGTTAAAGAGATATTATATAATAAATAAATATAAATAAAAAGACATTTCACCCCACTCAAGGATAATTTCGAAAAATCCAAAAGCCAGTTTTTAGATATTTTCGAAAGTTATTAATGAAAGAAGTATTTTAAAAACTCATTTAGTTAAAGAGAGTATAGTAAAAAAAGGAAAACCAATTCACGCCCTAAGGATAGAATTTTCAAAAATCCAGAAATTAGTTTTTAGAAAATTATTTTTGAAAGTCATTTAAAAAATTTATTTAGTGCAAGAGGTTTTAAAGAAAAAAAGAATTCACTCCTCTTCACCACCTTAAGTGCAGAATTTCAAAAAAATTAAAACATTTTTTGAAAATTATTTTTAAAAGCCATCGATGAATAAATTGTTTTAATAGCTCATTTAGTTCAAGAAATTTTGTATAAAAAAATAAAACAATAGAACCGACCGAAAAAAAGCAAAAAATAATATTTTACAAATTCGACTTGAAGATTGAAGTCGGCGTCAAACTAATTCTTAATCACAAACATTTATATCATAATGCGTGTCTACATATATACCACAGCAAATAAACACAGTCTTTTCTAGTTTGAGTGTGAAGTCGGTATCTTCACAAAGTCAAATTTTCAATATGGAATAAAATATGATTTTTTACATTTAGGGCTTTTTTTGAAGTCGGTTCTATTTTTTATAAACATTTTTATTTCATCCATTTTACTTCTGTTCATACAAAGTTTCGAGTTATAAGGTCTAAATTTAGGCTAAAATTACGGAAGTCCCTAATAAAATAAATAAATAGCTATTGGGTCCATACAATATGAAATTTTGCCAGAATCACGGTATTAATATTATATAAAATGTGCCATCTATAAACATTTATAGAAATTTAACAATACACATTATCATAATTTAAAATGAGTGAAATTGAACTTCGTGTCATTAAAAACCCCGAAAACTATATGAAACACGACAACATGTATACCTTTTTTCCTGATGATATGGTGAACCCAAAATATATTATCTCCGATGCTCGCGTCAACATATAAAACATGTTAAAAATAGCGCCAATCCGCCATTTTTAACATGTTTTTAATATGCTTCGTATGGGACCACTGCGGAAATATCCTGAATATTCTCTGAAAATTTCATTAAAACTGGTCATATATATATATATATATATATATCCTTTTTTGTCGATTATATATATATGGAGTTTCTAATTGGTTTTTAGATAATTATTTTTGAAAGCCATTGACGAAATAATTGTTTTAAAAACTCATAAAGCTAAATAGATATTGTAAATAAAGTAAAGGCACACTTCACCTCTCCTCTTAGCCGAGTTTCAAAAAAATCCTTTCTTACCTTGCACCTACATCACAAAAAGAAGGTCCGCGTCAAATTTGAACGTTTTACCTTTACGATTTCAGAGATATGGTGATCAGTCTGTGAGTCAGTGAATTTCTCTTATATAGTGTGCGAGATTGAAATTGTAACACTTTAATGTTTCCCATAATATGCAATACACACATAATGTGCTAGTAATCAAGGTATCTGCCTTACAAAGGGAGAAATCAGGGTGATTAAAAGGACAGAATGTCAACAAATAATGGGGCTACAAGTATACTGCAACTCGAATACGACACTGTAACTGATCATCTCTACAGGGTGTTAAGAATTTTTGAAAAAAGTTATTCCATTTATTTAACATTGGAGACTTACAGCAAAACTTCTGATAGGCT
Source organism: Kuschelorhynchus macadamiae (assembly GCA_030620095.1). Lineage (NCBI taxonomy): Eukaryota > Metazoa > Arthropoda > Insecta > Coleoptera > Curculionidae > Kuschelorhynchus > Kuschelorhynchus macadamiae. The sequence continues at coordinate 422,077 of JAUTXW010003516.1, read as the reverse complement.
TTGAAAATATTACCAGTTACAATATTATATTTCAGTTGCAACACAGTTTAGCCCCATTCTTTGTCGACATTGATTTTTAATCATTCTTATTTCTCCTTTGATAACGAAGATATCTTCATTTATAGCACATTACATTTGTATTGCATCTTGTCACACAGTATATATGTAGATAAAAAAAGCCTAAGAAATAAAGTATTTACTAAACTTCCGACGAAATATATTAGATAAAGGTTTATATAAGGGATGAATAAAACAGTTTTATCATATCACGACGAAATATTTGGTTTAAAAGGGGTAATATTATTTTTTAAGTTGATTTTCAAGACTCAATGTTTTAATTTAAAATTAAAACTTATCTTTTTTTTTAGGTCATCACCCATTACGATGAAATTTATTATTTTAATGATAAGTTTGTGGGTGGTACAGATTCAAGCAGAATGTCCGGCAACATGCAGTTGCACTACAACTTCAGTGTCTTGCGTTAGTCAAGATTTAGAAACTGTACCGACCCTAGATGCACTAGAATTCTCACCACTGGTTCTTGATTTCTCTGGAAATAAATTTCTCTTTATAGAGGAAGAAGATTTTAATTTTCCTAAAAGTGACGATGTTCTAGAAATTTATTTAAATAACTCAGCAATAGCTGATATAGGTCAGGGAGCTTTCGATAATTTAGAGAATTTACAAGAACTCTATTTGGGACAAAATTTTTTAAGTAGTAGTAGCGTGCCAGAAAATTTAATTGAAGAATTAGATAACATGGTATTATTAGATATATCAAATAATTACTTCAATGGAGATATGCCTGTTATTAGATCGGAAAGCCTCGAAGTACTAGCTTTTATCAATTCAAAAATATCAGCTATACCAGATAATGCTTTGGAATATTTACCAAATTTAAAGCTTCTATTGCTTCAACAAAATAATATTCAGTACATATCTTTTGAGCCATTTAAGAATTACGTACCTAATTCGTTGGTTATAAAACTTTCATATAATTCCTGGACGTGCAGCTGCGACACAATGAAAGCGTTTTACCTTTTGAGTAGTAGGAAATTCTTGGACACATCTGAACCGTATCAATGCGTTAATAATGAGAACAAAATAATTAATATTTTTAGTAATGACGAAGAAGTAGAACTAATATCTAAACAGTGCGATGACTACTTGGACAATGAACTACAATATCAAGAAGTGCGGGATATGGTAGATGAGCGAAGGAGGGATATTACAAATGAATCTTTTGGCGCAAAGATCACAGATGGATCCTATCAATATAATGATGATACTGACTTAAAACTTGAAACAAAAGAAATGAATGATAACGACTTAAATACTACATCGTCTGAGAACTTCTTGCAGAAATTTACAAATACCTTTAACAATGGATTCTTTACAGCTATATCAATATCAACTACTATAGGTTTTTTCATCGGATTTATAACTGGCATAATTTCTTGTAAGTTTGTATATACATGCAGGTATAATAATTTAGAACAAAGCTCGGATAGCCAGGTTCATTTACTCAGAGCCTAAATTGAATATAATAGTTTCGGTTAAGTGCATACGAAACGATTTTTACAAGCTTTTATTTAACTTGCTTTCTACGTATGTTTGACTTTCCGGTTCAAAATTTGTAATCAATTTTTCAACTTACTGGCATCCGATTGAGCGAAGATTGGTATAACTATGTAACTTCGGTGACCATGGAATATGGTACCACAGAGTTGGTCTGACGATGGAGCCCGAAGGTAGCCACAGGAACTCCTCAACTACATAACATTGTCGTGTTTGGGATCCTTGGGTTTGTCTTGACAAGAACTATAGATCTAGATAGTGTCCAGGGCTAATGATAGAACCGAAAAGCTGCCACAGGGACTCAACTAAATAAGATAGCACTGTAGTGTTCGGTCTCCTTAGATTTTGATTAAAATTTAATATTAAATAGATAATACGCACAAGTGAAAATATAAGACAGATAATTAAACAAATTCTAATGAGTACAAAATAAAATAAATGTAAAAAATATTTTCAAACCATGTTTTTTTTTTATAAACTATTGCACTAAAAAGTATAAATAATATTTAACATATGTTAAATAGTAAAGCTACAGAAGAATCCCATTTTCACTGATCAAAAGCGCAAGCAGTACATACTTACATTAACACAGACCTTTTATTTGACTATATTAAAAGCTTGGGTCGTGAGACGTTATCATATTTGAAATGAAGCATCAATCTATTAAGAAACTATTCAATTTTTTAAATTCTTATGTTTATGTAAGATTTATTAACTATGTACTGCGTGCACCTTTGATCAGCGAAGGTGGGGTTCTTTTGTAGCTTTAGTAATTAACTTCATACTCTAATTATACTTTATAGTTTTACTATTTGATGCAATAGATTATAAATAAAAACTTGTTTTTAAAATTTTTTTTTATTCTTGAATATTAAATATTCTTGTAAAAAGAGGAAATATAACACGCTGCCGGGTAGACTGATTGGCTATTTCAGTTGTTTCAAAAATCTGCTAGTAAATAGGGTAGGGACTTTATTAAAGTGACCAAACTATACTGAATTTTATGACTGGATGGTTTATGTAAAAAATTAATAGTAACATAACGCCTATAATGGTCCAGCTTTCAGATTTTATCACATATACAGGGTATTTATGTGTCCACAAATTAATGGTTCATTTTTAGTGTCAAATATAAAAATTCTGCAAATAGCTTCTCCAGATAAAAAAATATGGTTTTAAAAAGTATTCCTTAAATCTTGTCAATAAAATAATTTTTAAAGTTTCTTCTTCTGTTTTTACCACGAGCTAGTAAGAATGTTTTAAATTATTTCTGGTAAAGAAAGCAAACAAAAGTTGTTTCGTGTGCAATTTTGTATGATAAGCAATATTCCAGAAAAAATTAACAACTCTAGTTATATTTAAAAACCAAAATAAAAATGTAAACAAAATTGTGCCAAAATAATTAGATCCGAGCCTTAATTAGACTTATTTATTTAGAAATAAGGCCTTGTATAGTCGACATACTTTTAAGAAATATTTTTAAGTAGTATCTAGTAAGATAATTTTTTTAAGTCATGAACAATTTTTAATACTAAATCCAACCATATCAACGGCAGTGAACGTTAAAAAAAACTTCACGATTTGTTTAACCTTACAAAAAGTTTTTATTTAATTTCTACCTTTTTAAGTAAATTTTCCATTAACACAAATAAAAACCTAGCGTTAGTTATATAGAAGATAAGCTTATTTATTTAGAAGTAAGACATTTTATAAATTATATTAGAGGGACATATTTTAGAGATTTAAGTTTGAATTTGTTTCTCCAAAAAAGCACGAGAAATCATTGTATCCTGTTCGTGTGACCGTTGTATCCCAGTTCTTATAATCCATTTGTGGTTAGCCTTGTATTGATTAATTATACAGTGATATGAAGACGTAATTTGAACAATATAGGCCATATTGAATTCAATCATTGCCCGACGTATTTTGTTTAAACTGTGAATCTTTTCCTTTAATCTTTTTGCTTTTCCAGGTCAGTTCAAATGTGAAGTTCGATTGGTTTTGATTTCCTGAACTTTTTCTGCGTTCACAATTTCACCCAACATACAATAAATGCTATGGTTCTTGGGATTACTTGACATCATACTTCTACATTTCGTCTTTGATTACACTCTACTACATAAACACTCAATTTAGAGTGACATAATCTCAAGAAGCGTGAAGTAGCTAGTCAGCTGTTGTTCAAATTTGTTCTTGTAAAAAGTAAATGTAATAACACATAATCTTTCGAAAATTGAAACAAGTGGTGCTAGAATAAAATAAAAAAGTTGTGAACCATTAACTTTTAACATTAATTCTTTAAAAGCGGGTGTACACATATATTGTAATAGGACGATACAATTTTAAACATATATAAAAAATTGTAATATATTTTGTTTCGTTAGTCAAACTGACTATCAAAGTGAAAATTATGAAATAGTGAATAATTAATTGATTAATATCTAATGTCATAGCGAAAAAGCCTGTTAAAAGATTTTGGTAGATGGATTCACTATAAAAATACTTTTTCATTATATATTTTCACACGTTTTATAATTTCACCTTTGAAGACCTTACCCCTTCATTTTAGAACACTATATAATATATTATGATATAATTGGTTTTAACTCTATAGAAAATAGTTGACTAAAAAGACAGATAATATATTTTGTTTTAAATAAAACAATTAAAGTATTTACAAAGCATTTTATTTACATTTCAATATAATATATAAGTATATAAATAAATCAATAGAGGCCTTAGTTAAAAATATATATATGACCAGTCTTAATAACAGATTATTTTATTTTTACATAAATGCATATATACATATTAAATTGCAAGTCATAAAAAGTATCAATTTTTGGTACATCATTAAAAAATAAAAAGTATTCCTGGATAAGAGAAACATAACTAAAACTTCGCAATATCTAATGGTTTGACTTTTACACCGGCTTTAAAGGGTAAAATTATTGTACAAAAATATGTATGTATATCAGACAAGGATTAGGATTAAAATAAAATAGAATACGAATATTTAAATCTTTTTTTTTTCGAATACTGAATACAAATAATATATAAATAATTCTTCGTTCTGCCGTTGGATCTGTATAAATGATAAAAACTTACTACTTTTTGTAAAAATGTAACAAACATTTTTTTCGTCTATTGGGTATTGTTTCAGATTTTTTAAATTTATTCTTGAAGTTCTGATTAAAAGTTTTATGTAAGTTATAAGCAATACACAAAGCATTTTGCCACTTAAACATTTAGAGGGTAAATTTAACCACAGTTGTGAATGGAAAACGAATGCCAAATTTGTTCAAATTTTCACATTAAAAGAGGTAATAAGGAACATTAAAGGTACGTCATCATTCACCTAGTCGCGTCACATCGTCTAAATACGGCTTTAATCAGAAAGTTTGGGTACATTTGTTAATGGTTTTCTATCAACACGTGGTAGATTAGCCAATTGCGTACGATCGCCTATATTTGCGATGCAGATGATTAATAATGCCATGGGATCCGTGATTAATAATCCCACGTTTTCCTTGGGACCAAAATAGATCGATTTAAGGAAATACCTTAGTCCAAAAGTACTTAATTAGGGCGTTATTGAACGTCAAGATTTTTAAAAAATCTTATTCTGAATAAAAAAAATATTGCTTTTAGCCATAAGGATGAAATTTGGTATGCGAATTAATATGTTACGGAAGTGTTCAAACGTAGTTTTCGTCAAGAAAGCTGGTAGTTTTTTTTACCGATTTAGTGAACAGCTTTTAAACTTACTTTACAGATAAATAATTTTATTTCAATCAAAATCAAAAATATTTTTTAACAGCTATAAAAATAAGTGGTTTTTCTATGTAACAGAACAATGTTTAAAGACTTACGTAACACCACCATTTAGGAAAATACGTTAAAAAAGCTCTTTTGCAGTATTAATTTATACACTTTATTTTATCCTTATTACTAAAGCAACATTTTTTTACTCAAAATAATGATTGTTTTTTATTATTCCGACGTTCAATAAAGTCCTACCGGACCTAACGAAGTACTTTGGGACTAAAGTAAGTTAATTTAAATCATCCTATTTTGGTCTCAGAAATACATGGTAGCATTTTCTACAGATCTTTTAGAGAAACCCATATTAGCTGGAATATCCCATTACCAAGCTTAAAAAAATAACAAGTAAATCGATCCGCTTAGATTTTTGAGCACATTATTTAAAATAAAATTAGGGGAATACAAATATAATGGAAGCAATAATGTTAATTTATTTTTATTTCACTTTACACCGACATAACAAGGATAATATGAGCCCTGCAATGCTGCAGGCGCAATGATTCATCTTTTTAGAACTTATCAGGCCGCCATAGACTAGCGAGCCTCGTGTAAGATAAAACATAAGAAGATATTAACATTTAGATGGGATGTCGACAGAACTTGGGTTAGTACAGATGGACAGAAGTGCGAAGTGCGACAGCGCGGAGACCTTTGTAGAAGTTGATATTTTTGTTTGTATTGCTTATGTTTATGTCGTTATTCAGATCCGAAACAGGACAGGCGTCGAGACTGTAACAACAGCCTTTTGAAACAATTAAATATAAAACAATATCAACGTGTATAAATATCCAATGAGTTCTATACGAATATTATATTTTTTCAATATATTAAACTTATTTAAACATTTTGTGTTTCTTATAACATGATCTGGTTTTTATTCCTGAAGATGTTTCAAGCATTCAAAGTAGAATGTTGAAAAGAGCTGCATTTGCTGTATTTTCCTACACACACTACGTACACATTAAAATGTTAAATAATAATATAAATAACATATAATAAATATTTGTCAGATATGCAAGATAATATTGGGGTTAACTTAAGCTAATAACACTATGCTTATAACTACTATTGTACAATTTATTGCTATTGCACCTTACAATTACATGTTTTACACAGTAAAGTGTATTTTTGTATACCCGCTATAGTTTTGAGCGTATATAAATAAGTTTTTAAAAAATTATGGTGCGCTTTAAAACTTAAAAGTAAAATTATCATATACCTACATGAGATTCTGTGAAGCGTATGTATGTATTCATTTCAAGTGTGTAAAGAGTAGAAAAAGTGATAAATGTGAAGAAAAAATATAAAAAAAACTTAAAATCGCTGAGTGGTAGCGTATTATCTTTTTTATCAATTAAACTATTGTAAAAACTTAAGAATGAATTTGCTTTTTCACTTAAAAATAAAGGAATTTTTGGTAACCATGAAATTGACATAAATATTCCAAATTATACAGCATTCGATTTTAGTTTGTCCACATTTCAATCTGCTATAAATTTCAAGCTATATAGCATAAATATATGGGTACTTACCCATACATTAGATAAATATAAAAAAGTATAAACTTTTAAAGACATAAATATAACGAGCATTTTTCTAAATGAGACATGCCGTAAATTTTACTCATTGTAGATAGGTCTCTTTTCCCGAATATAAATATACCGGGTGTATACTATTACCTTAAAAAATGAAGAAAGGCTGTGTATGACAATTCTCTTTTCCTATTCTACACGTCTTAGGACGAAAATCTTTTCCATTTTCTCAATTATTTTTAAAGCGGCCTTAAGAACTGTTTCTTGGATCATTTTGATATCTTGATAAATAAGAAAGTTATAACAAATTAAAATATTTACGCCGTACAGGATTTCTGTTTATATTTTAAAAGAGGGCTACAGACTTTATTATGAAAAACATAAAAACAAAATGTTAAAATATGAAAGGTTTGAATTGTTATCTGAACCGCCGGGATTTGCTAAAAAATAACAAATCACAATTTGAAAATATTATTTTACATTGAACACCTTGTACAATATAAATAGTTTAATTCCTTTATCTTAAGAAAGAAACGATAAAGTTGACTAAAACCTTGCAATATGAAACAATGTATTAGAAAGAGAGAATATTCTAACTACACGTAGGAATAAATTAGCTCTTATGGCAAAATTTGTGTCAATTTCCTCTGTTGTCTGTAAAGATAAATGTACTAAATCTAGTATATTTATATTCAGTAGGAAGAGACCCATTTAATGAAACTTTATTATTTATTTAAATAACAAAGTTATGCAATTCTTTTTTCTTTCCAATTGTCATTTAGCAAATCCTGGCGGTTTAGATGATATATTAAAAGGTTTGTATTTCACATATTTTTCAATCTTCTAAAATAAAGCTCCTTTCAAAATATAAACAAACTGTACAACAGTAGCTGTAAATTTTTTTCCAATCTATATAATAATAAAAATAATAACATACAATTTAATGCATTCCACCCCAACTTGCCCCAAATATAAAGAAAAAAACACTGCAAAAACCTACCTCTATAGATCAATAAAAAGCAATCCAGTTTTCCATATATTTTTTCCCACAGTAGTTTCAAAACTCAGGTAATGTTTTGGATAGTACCAGTGATCCAAAAACAATTTATTTTTTAAATTATAAATAATAATAAAGAAAAAAAAATAAAATAAAGAAAATCTACATTAAAAAAAATTAAAAGAGCAAATTTTTTCTGCATACATCTCTTAATATTCGTTTTTAACAGATTTCCTGAGATTTCCTTTATTTCCTGAGATTTAAATCATCCTCCGATAAAAATTGATACATCGTACCCTAAGGACCTTGATGCTATTATGTGGAGCAATAACTCATTAGAAGTTTACCCCTAATAACAGTTTGACTAAACAAGTACAGCTAATCATTAGTACACAACACGTACACTAAAAACTTGCTAAGTTGGAAGCTTTATGGTGTAAAAGTATATAATGAGAAATCATAATTTTTAATTTCTGAGTAGTACCTTACAGAGTACTCTGCATTAATTTTTCCACAATTTTAAGGTTGTAAACAACTCTTTTTTTTGTCGCGATCAAGAAACAAAAAAAAGGACCTCCTGAGATATGCTGGCAGTTTTGTTTTTTTTATTAATAGTGTGTAATGGCTAACATGTATACAATTTTTACAAACAGTACAAAAGACAGAAAGCAAAAAATCTCGAATAAATATATGTAAACATATTTTCAGATTTAAATATTCAGTAAATTACAAAATAATTATTTCATATATAATATTAAACGCACATAGTTATCCATGTCATTGTTAAATGCAGATGAAAATATTTTTTATTAAAATAGTATATTCCGAGACCTTCAATTAAGTTTTTATTTTCTATCTGATTCTTGCCGAAAAGATATTAAATAATTAAAACAGATATTAGCATCTAGACAAGTCCAGCCATCATTTTGGATTTTGAAAAAATATATAATGTATGATTATCACTTATCATATTGTTTACCATTCCTTCTCATAGAACATCAATTAACTTTTAAAGTTTAAAGTCAGATTCAACAATAAGATTTCAATAGTACCTTCAATTTTTAATGTTTATCCTATACATAGTAAGATAATAATCGTGACTCAAAAATTATTACCAATAAAGCTTCTACCAGCTGAAAATACACTATGGACTCTACAATAATTGAGGACTCTTACATTATGTCAAAGAAAAGATGATACTCCGAATAGACAATCCATCCAACGTAAAATAAGACACCCCTTAATAGATCTCAACTTTGTATTGCATTCAGCATAGTAAATATGCTGAATACAATACAGCAAGCATCTCTTGATGGAGATGTCCGCGTAGTTCATCGTCCAGAGTTGCCAGACCACGGAGCACTGCATCCGATCTGTTATGCCATTCGTTTATAGATCAGTTTTACACTATTACCCGACAATCCTATTTATCTCTTTAAAGCATAATGTTTTATTGTCTTTCTAAACAGGTAGACCACTTCTAGTAACCTCGCGCAAAATATTGTTTTCTGGCTACTATTACGATCAAATAGCAAGAAGATTTTGCGAATTTATGAAACTACCCAATCTATTGTCTATTCGAAGTATAATATATATTTTATTATATTAACATATACTTATACGCTCCAATAAAAATATACTGGAGTAGACTGCATCAAACAAATTATATATTACTGCAGCTATCACTTTTTATTTCGAGTTTTTGAAATTCTCACCTACATCCTTGGAGATTCAACTGGCAAGTAATTCTATACTCAAATTAGATCACCTTACCCCCAATATTTAGGTATACTTGATGGACGTTGGAGAACCAAAGTAAATGCTTTGTTGTTTTATTATAATTTCACTTTTTTTTCGAATTTCCATCTTTATATTTGTATAGTTCTGGATAAGTCGGAAATTTTGCTACCTCTATTTTATCTTTAACTTTAAAGGTAGGATAGAGACCAATTTGATTTGTCCTAAGATTTCTTCCCTTACTGAAACCATTCCAATGATTGCCAGCCACTCCTAAAATATTATTTCAATCAAGTACTCGAATAAGGAATAAATAATACATTAAAAGTTTACCATCACGTTTTTTTATAAAGTGAATTACAAATCAGAAAATAATAATTTGAGTATAAATATATACATTTATTACACGTACAGTAATGGTTAGATGAAATACCTCCTGTATTATTTACTTCATTGGCACCCAACGCTTTTTTTCGTGTAATACACTATTGTGAAATTGAAGTACAATTTTTTAAAATTGAACCTAAATTTAAATGGCTATAACTTGTAAACAAAATTGTACGTTTAGAAATGGTTTTTTACATTTTGTAGGCTTATGTTTTGTTAACATTTTTGTGGTAGGCGTATTTTAAGGGTTGCTTTGGTCTGGTATATACGAGGGATAAGACAAAAGTAGGTTTTTTTACACGAACTTTGTCAAGAGCGAAAATTTGCAAATCTGAATTTATTTTGATTTTATATATATGTTCTTAATAAATGGGTTCTTAGCGAAAAACTAATTTGTCAAATTTTTGATATCTGATTTGTTTCTTTTTTAATTAATTTTTTTCTTATAATACGCATTTTTTTCAACATTTTTCCCTCTAAACTAAACTCTCTTATTAAAAAGACTATTCTTTTAATAGTTTTGGCTTCTCCAAGGACGTTTTGAAAAAAAGTAAATACAAATTGTGTCTTTCCAAATGTTAATTTTACTTCAGGGGCGTACTAACATAAGCCCACAATATGTAAAAAAGCGTTTGCAAGCAAACCGTTCTATAGTTATATCTAAATCCAATAGTTTTTTAATAATTTCCGTATTAGGTATAGGCAACCTTGAATTAATTAAAATTTAACCTTACTTTTAGTGGCGAATTCAAATATACAATAAAATACAGTGTAATCCATTTAAAAAAATGTTAACTTTATTATGCCACGTATTTTTGACGCACCCTGTATACCTGAGAATAACTTAGAATATAGTTCTATCTGATCTGCATATATCCTGCAAGGTTTATTGAAAAAGAAAATACCGCCCAGTAGTTAGAGACGGGCGGGTAAATTATGTCCCACCCTGTAAAAAGGTTTTAATAATTATATATTTTTTGACGAAGCATTTAATAAGTCGTTAATATGGTTTTAATAATTTTCACCGCAAATTAAAATTTACCATGAACACTGAAGACAAGAACAAAATTAATTTTCTAGACTTAACCCTAATTAGAAACAAGAAAGATCAAAACATAAAAACCAAGGGGTATACAAAAAGAACATGGTCCGGTCGGTACTTAAACTTTTACTCCAACCATCCAACGAATAAAAGAATAGCGTTATTATAGGTCTAACCGATCGTGCCATCTCACTTACTTCCCCAGAATATCGTTCTGAGATTTTAAAGAAAGTTAAGGAGACTTTAATAAATAAACATTATCCGAAAGAAAACATACTACGAGTTTTTAAACAACTCATGTATTTTATAATAGCATAAAAAAAGCAACAAAAGAAAAAAATGTTAATACTAACTACGTTGCAATACTCTACACACACGGTCTATCATAAAAAATAAATCACATCTTGTCTAAACACGACATAACTGTCTGTCATAAAGCACAGAATTTACTAAACAGTCTTTTCACTCCCCCGAAAAGCAAAGTAATAAAAAAAAGAAATCAAACCTAGTTTACAATTTCACGTTTCAATTGCCCAAAAAAGTATATAGGAATGGCAACACAATACTTAGATAGTCGATTAAATGGTCACAAATATACAAAAAAAATGCGTCTACTGCACTCCACAAACACGAACTTTCAGAAAAACATGAATTCGATTTTAAACAAACCAAAATTTTAGAGAAAGAAACTAATTATCGTAAACTCTCAATAAAAGAAATGATACAAATTAAAAAGGAGAAAGATGCCATTAACGATAAAAAAGACATCAATAATCTAAGCCAAATTTATCATAATCTGATACCTAAGTGAATTAATCTAATTACAAATAAACCTTTTTTACATAAAACACTGTACATTTCAGTAATAGCATAAATTCAAACTCTGTAGATCAATAAAAATCCAAGTAAATAAAAAAGAAAAGAAAGAATGTCTCGTTTTTATATATAAACTAGCAGAATTCCACACCTATCGAAACCACTGTTATCTCAAAACATTCGTAAAATCGACATGTTTCCAAGATGGAAATGCTTACTATGTATAATATTAAATTTGTTTTAAATGTTTTTTCTTTTTATGGTCATTGTTTGTTTTTAACGTAATTTTTTTTTAGTAATGTATTTTAACCATTTTAAATTTTACATATTAACTAGGTATATTTTTTATTTTAGAAAAAAAAATCCATCTGGAGAATGTTCAATATCATGAGCGAAACGTCTCTGTAAATTATAGTTTTATTTTTCGATGAGTTAACCTATACCCAAGAAAATAATTTATATATATATAAATATATATATATATATATATATATATATATATATATATATATATATATATATTTAGCATAAAATGCTAGCCAGCATAGCTAATATTAGCCGGTTTGGGTTGGGTAGTCGGGTAAGATTTTAATTCAAGAATGTGAATAAAAATAACAAATACTTTTGTCATTAACATAATGAAAAAGTTAAATATAAGAAGGTGTGATATAAACTTATATTTACAGGTTGATTTGTACCTATATCTAACACGAATGTTAATTTAAATACTCTAGTCTTTGTTATGTTTTTCAAAATTTCATTATTTTGGTCATGGTTACATAAAATGTATTATTTTTGTCAAACTCCATAATCTCTTTATGGGAAAATAACATTTTATTTTAAAATATTGGTATTAAATATTTTTTCCAAAACTTGAATCAACAACGGCCAAACTTCTCGCCGATTTGATCCATATCGTAACAGACACCCTCGCTGGGAATTTTTGCTTAGTCTGATTCCCAAGTTGTTGTTTCATGGCTAAGTAGATAACCAAGTTGGTGGAAAACCTTCGTTGCCAACAGGGTGAGTCATATTCAAAAGATTCTTCCAACTACGTTATTGCATTACGTTCCTTCTGCGACTAATGAAGCCGATTGTGTCTCCCGGGGAATGACTCCCTCCGAACTATAAAACTATGAGCGGTGTTTGAAGAGTCTGTTATTTTTGTACTTACCAAGAAGAGGTTGGTGTGAATATAATTCTCTAAACTGAACTATGGGGATGAAGTCTCCAAGGAGGAAAAACTTATTATACTAAATCTAAATGTAGAAACTCACACATTAGATTTAATCCTTGACAAATATTCATAAGTTTCGAAAATTTAGAGAATCCTTTCTTATTGTTTTCGAGTTTCCATACATTTTTCAACTTATTCTGAAAAGAGTTTGGGAATCTTACCACTCAAGAGCTCTATAAATCCTTAATGTGTCGTGTTAAACATGTACAATATTCTGCTTTTTCTGACAAAATTTCTAAAATAAATAAAAATCAACTTTTAACCCAAAACGTTTCTAAAACTTGCCAAATTTCCAGATTCAGATGGTTTTCTAAGGAACTCAGATTTGTCATTTTCCATCGAATTACTATTACAGAGTTCTCATCGTCTGACTACTCTGATTATAGAACATGCACATGAAAAGCATTTGCATCCGGGGTTAAAAACTTGACGTATTATTATTATCCAGCAATTTTGGATTGTGTCACATGAATGTTGAATAAATTACAAATATTTTCGTTTAATTAATTGCGCAACATTTCATTTAAACCTTAATCGACTTTAGTAATTTTTTGGCGCCAAATCGTAACAAGCCTACTTTGCATGATACTGCAATATATACATTTTAGTGTATATGCTTTACTTAGATGTCTAAAATTCAAAAATTGTTGAAGTTAAGTATAAGAACATATTAAGCCGTTGAGGCGAGAATTTAGTCCGCTAACCTCTGATAACATAATATACAGAGTGTCCCATTTGATAAAATTAGTTTTATCAAAAAATCTTAAAAAATACACAGTTTTTGAAAATCCCCTGTACGAAAAATGTCAACTATTGGTCTCAGACAGAAGAAGTTATGTTTTGGTAACGCACTGCTAGTTTTGGAATTACTATAAAATTGTTAAATTTGAAATGAATAAATGTAAGTAAAAAAAAAAGTCTGCAGTGTGGATGTGGATTAACCATAGATCTCCTGCCTTCGGATATGCAAATTCGTTTGCTTCATTAATTTCTTCCTTACCGTTTAAAACTTTTGTACAGATTAAATGTTTAAATACTCTATTGTTTATATTTACGAAATTCCAGATTTGAATGCAGTGCATCAAGAAGGAATTGCAGAGAAATGTAAAGACAAAATAGTAAATTTTGTTATTGTCCGCCAAAAAGTACACTGAACGTGTATAATTAATTACCTGTATCCCGGTTTCATGGTTTCTAATAGTCTCATGAGGCTAGTTTGTATAAAATCATTTTTTAAAAGAAAGTCTAGTTGAGTAACAGTAAATAAGCCTGCATTAAACCCCAGCAAATGAAAGCTTGTAATATCGATTTTAATTCAAGTTTTGGTAAAGTGAGAGGCTTTAAAGGAGTGACCTTGCCTTTAGCTCATACCAGAAGCCACCTAAGCTTTGCTTTCTAACATGCACAAATGACTTTTCTCTTTTAATCTTAATCTCCGTGCAAAATGCCCAGCGCTGCTGTAAGTGTCAGACACATTTCTCCAGTAAAGTCAAAAAAAATATAAGTCATCACTTTTGTGATTTTTGCTTTAAAATCAGGCCTACTTGATGCTTCCAGGATTTGGAACATCTTGTATAAAATTATCGCAGATAGCTTACCAATTAAATCACCAGTTAGTACTTGCATCTCTCCAGATTTTTTAGGGACGTGAGGTAATACAGCTAACATATTATGTGGTTTCTGGCCACCATAGTAGTAAATATCGTCAAGCGATTTATATCTTGCAGCAGCATCAGGATAGTAATTTTGCATGATCTCATATGCGATTCTACATACCTAGAAATATAATGTTAATTAAAATACATTACTCAAGTTTTTTAATTAAAAAATTAATTTAAATTTTAGGTATTGGTGGTAATTCATATTATTGTAAATTAAAACATAAAAAATACTTATATTTGCATAGTAGTTAACTAAAAAGTTTTTTATTTATTTAAATAAACAAAGTTGCTTTTTTACTCACTTCAAAATTATTTTTAAGAAGCATCAACTACATATATCTAAAAAACAGTCATGTTATCATCCAAATGTGCTTAAATCAAGGATCAACCATTTTTCTTTCAACCTTTATTGACTTTTTATTGTTACTAACTGGTCCACCCTTGAAGTGAGCAACTCTTCTTTTAGGGAAATTCAACATCGTTTATTTTGGTTAAATATAAAAACTGTTTTTAAAAATAAGAAATTTTTTCTGGATTTTAAATTTGTGTACATTTTGGCTTAGATGTTTTGCATTTACCATATCTGGCGAGAATTTAAATCATAACCAAATTTAAAAATTAGAGTATCTCCAAAATCCCAAAAATTATTTCGGAATCATTTTGAATGAATATCCTGTTCTTTAGGACAATCCCCTAAAAATAATTTCAGATTTTTCTATTTATTTTAGAAAAATGCTTAATTTATATGAATTATTTTTAAAAAGTATGACTTCTAAATTTCTTTAATACCAGAGATGGCAATGTTGCCTTGAAAAAGTGGTAACTGGATAAGAGAAATTTACTAAATATGAGTCACGAAATTCACATTGTGTATACAAGATGTTATAAATTCGTGAAGAAATAAGGGTGACTGGATTTTGAAGTAGTACAGTTTCTCGGTTATTCGTAAAGATAAACATAGAGAGGAAACTTGCAAATTTCAATACAAATAATGCTTTTGAACTTGGCTTAAATTAGGGGTAAAATTAGGTAGTTCGTACTCTGAATATCAAGAACTAAAATTCGGAGTTTCTCAGGGCAGTGCTTTGTCACTGCTTTTGCTCATTTTATTTATAAATGACCTGCAAGCCTTTTTAGATCTGGGAAAAAAGGATATTAAGATTTTATATGCAGATGACATATCAATAATAGTAACTGACCCATCATTTAATGTATTAACACAACGTGCAAACCAGATTTTAAAGTCTTTTAATGAAGTGGTGTCAAGGAAATAAACTTATTCTAAATGTTATTATTATATGGTAGTATTCTCTTTGGTATAGTTTTGTAGAAGGGAACTATGACCGTTTTGTATTTATTCAGGACTTGCTCAATTTTTTTGTGTAGCTTGCTGCATTTCCTGCTAAGAGTATCATCAGCGACCTTAATAGTCATGTCTCGTATTTGGAGATCATTTATGAATATCAAGAATAGAAGTGGTGCCAGCACCGAACCTTATGCTACACCGATACTCAAGTCATGTTCGTCTGAAGATTGACTCTCAACTCTTACCAGAAGTTTTCTTTCAGCAAGAAATGATGCTATCAGCGAATTCGCCGTTCCATGTATTCCAGCACTAGCCAATTTCTTAGACATAAATTCTAGATTTAGAGTGTCAAATGCACGAGATAGATCGAAGAACAAGCCCACCACAATGCGTATATAAATATAAAGTCCGTTAATTCAAACGATGCAGTTTCCATTGATGTTTTGGCTTGAAAACCATGGCGTTCTGGTCCGATAATTTTATGCTTATTGATAAACTCTTGCAGACTATTATATATGACTCGTTCAAAGATTTTTGAGAAACTACTCAGTAGCGATACTGGTCTGTAATTTCCGATATTTTGGCGGTCTCCTTTTTTATAAATAGGTACAATGACGGCTAATTTGAGCATGGTTGGAAATTTTCTACCAGTAAGTGAGTTGTTTATAATTTAGCGGAGTGGTTCTTTAATTTCCTGGTGTCCTGAAGAGGGTATCTCTTCAGGACATGCGCTGGAAGTTCATCATACCCAGTGAATTTTTTGTTTTTAAGTGACATTATCGTTCTTTCTACTTCATCACTTACGGGGCGTAATTGTTTAATTTAAATTTAAATAATAAACAAATAACTAAGACAGAGAAGTGTAAATTCCTAGGCCTATACGTTGACAGTGATCTTTCCTGGTCATCTCACATAGAGCATGTTGTAGCAAAGCTTATTATACAAATTTAAAAAATGTTTTATGTACTAAGGGATTAATAAATGTTTACTATGCTCCTGCTTACAGTCATTTAAATTCAAATAAATTGTTTATATGTTTTGCAGAAACGGCTAATTAGAAAAACATTTTCCCTCACTCCCATGGAATCTTGCCATCCTGTTTTTAAAAAGAAATACTTCCTTTATCATGCATACTTTTAATGGAAATGTATCAACAAAGCATAATTATAAAACAAGACAAAACAAGAATATATTGATTCCTAATTTTCGTTTATCAAAGTAAAAAACCAGCCCGTTTTGTTTTTGCAGTTACGTATTTAATAAACTGCCTAATGAAATTAAAACAATAGAACCTCAAAGAAATTTATAAAAAAGTTAAGGCGCTATCTTACTGACCACTGCTTTTATTCTGTTATGGAATATTTTGACAATTAGTTATATATATTGTGTATTTACAATATTTTAAAACATGTTTAAATTTTTTTTTATTAAATGTATTTTGTATTTCTAGGCTTAGTAATTCTTGACATTGTTTGTATTTAGTAAAAAGTCTACTTAACAAGAAATTAATAAATAAATAAATAAATAGCATCTTGAGAATTTCACAATTTTTCTAATACCCATGATATAGTATACAAAATTTTCATAACTGAGAGATACAGGGTGACACTGAACGGTTTCTTGTAACTTATGACAAAGGTGAAAGCTGATTCTTATAGAGTTTTCATATAGAATTCAGTAGCGGGCACAAATGTTTTCTGGAAAGCACGGACTAATATTAAAAATATTAGGATAACTCATAAATATGTATAAAAACAATTAAATTTGTTTATACAGTTTTGGGGAATTAATTCCCATTCTTCTGTGGCAATTTAAGCAAGTTGATAATAATTATGCTTTGCATATATTCCAGTGGCAAGCACTTCTTTTCTGTTAGGCACCAAACATTTGAAACTATTTTTAGAGAAGAGTCTTAGTGAAGTGACCAGAATATGCCTTTAGAATAATTCATTATTGTTTTGCAACTTTGAGGTACTCTAATAATTTTCTTAAATTTGGTTATACCTTCAGTTGTCACCCTATATATGACAAACCCAAAACATCTAAGCCAACATACCAAAATTTAAAAACTAGAAAAAATTCCCTACCTTAAAATTAAGGGTTTTTAAAATCGGATTAAAATTAACATAGTTACATCGAGTTAAATTATCGAAAAGAAGCGAGTACCCCACTTGGAGTGTAGACTGGTTTATATATCCACACAACATTATTTTCAACTGTTTGATATAGGTCAAAAATTCATTATTTCTACATTTACGCAAAACTGATTGCTCTGAACATGAAAAATGAAAGTTATGTTTAAAAGAAAATAAAACTATTATTACCTGAGATGAAAATGTACAGACCAAGAAATCACTGGCTGCGAGCATATGAATATCATAAATTATTCCAAATAGGGATGTATCTGAATATCTCGTAGAAACTGATGCAGTTTTGGATATTTGTGGATCACATATAACTTCATACTCTGAATATTTAGTTTTAGCTTCATTTAGAACCTTTGGATCATCAGACGCTAAATAAATACGCCTTACATCTACTTTTTCTTTAAGCTCCAGTTGCTTATAAAATTCGTCAACTTCCAGCATATATTCATCTAAATGGTGGAAAGCGGCTTCAGTACCAACTTTATCTGTACGTCTTATATGAACCCTTAAATAGCATAAATTAATAGAAATATAGAGAATCTATAATATAGGTTAATTTTTAAGTTAAAATGGTTTCTTCATATAAAAATAATCAAAGTACAGTAAAAGTGTGTTATGATCTCTCATATAAAGCTCTACAGGTTTTAACGTATGTTATTTCTGTAATGTAGTTCTGATAAACTGTTCCATTTTTCATATTCCCACCAAGAACTCTTTTTATATTTAGAGGTAAATATCCACACAGGGAACTGTAAGTCATGCGCCATACAATTCAAGCTGGTTAGAGCCCGAATTAAGTTGGATATCTCGTGGAATGTATTGGGATAGTTAAAGATCCCCACTCGAACCAAGAACAAAGGCTAAACCAGAAAAATGAACATTTTATAGAGAAAATACGCAACATAGAGAATGTCCGTCGAAATAATAAAACTAATTGTCTAAAAATCGGAAAATAAATTTAAGAGGCACTTTGAGGTTTTTAATTGGTTGAGCTTGCTGAGCTGATTCTTCCCATGTATGCCAATAAGTTTATTTATTATAACTTGATACTAAGCCTCTTTTTCACCTGTTTGAACGTTACAAATGTTAACACAACCATTTGGCGTAATATCACCAAATTAAAGAACTTTGAACTAAGCCGGTTCTTTTCCCTGTACCCGTCACATACTGTGTGTAACAAAAGTCCCCTATAAAATAACACTGGTGCAAGAACTTTCAGATGATGATTACGACAGACGATTAGAATTTTGTGTGAAGATGATAGAACTTTTTTGGAACCGATTTTCACTCTAAATGGAACCGTAAACCGGCATAACTGTCGATACTGGGCGAGGTAAAACCCTTATGACGGGAGAAAGGGCAGTATTAAACCGAGTGCTCGGTCCCCAGACTTAAAGGCCTTTTTTTTGTAGGGACACTTCAAGAAGGTTGTTTTCAAATTTAAGCTGTTAAACCCGGAGGATCTGCGACGACGAATTGAAAACGTGTGTAGAAATATCGAACAAACTAACAACCTTCTTAACGTTTTGAATGCCTTTCAGCAACATTTAGATCACTGACAAGGAGTAAATGGAAAATTTTTTAAGCACTTGATATACCTTTTTCAACATCTACTTTCTTTAGCTGCAATTAGTATTTCAAATAGGTATTTAGTATTTCTAGTAGGTATTTAAAAAATTATCCTTTACTTAAAAACTGACAAATTTATGAATTAAATTTATCATTGAAACTTCTTTAGAATAATTACTAAAACCGGAAAATGCAATTGCATTGAGTTTTGTCGAAATTTTGCACCCAGTAGACTTCTCTATTGCAGGTCGATTAGGATATTTAATGTTAAATATTTCACAAACTTGATGCAAGATTCTTCTTCTTGGTTCCCATAACCAAGTTAGAATTTCGCTTAAAGAATCCATTACTTCTGACGTCGACAAAACTCAACTGGCATTTAAATACTGGTTTCCATTCATTTCCATTCCCAACAATTAACATTAATAATTTTAAAAAATGATCCTTTACTCAAAAACCCTTGAATTTAAGAATTAAATGTATCTTAGGAAATATCGTTAGAATACTTAGTAGAATCGGAAAATGTAATAAAATCCAGGTTATTCCATTAAAAAAATAAAAGTTCATATCAATTACTGAAAACGGTAAACTTGGCAATGTTCCAAATATCTCCCGCGGCTTCATCTTATTTAAATGCATGGCTGATCCACTCTTTTGTTTCACACAGTATAATCTTCCTATAAATATACCGTGTGACAATGAAAATGTAACATCTTGATTTTTCCCATAAGGTGCAATACAAACAGTGGGCTGAAGATCAATGTATCTTCGTTAAAATAATGTTAACAAAGAATGTGGCTACAATTGTGTTGCTAATGGAATTTGATATTGTAACTAGCGATTTTTATAGGACAAGCAGAAGTTTTGATGTTCAGTAAGTGGAATACATTATTTAAAGAAATCCTAACACCCTGTAGGGGTGCAACATAGCTGGAGTCCCATTCTCTGTAGGTACTGTAGGATTTTTAATCACTCAGATTTCTTCGTTTTTTAAGAAGATACATGGATCTATAACACATTATATTTGTATTGCACCTTACGTTAAAAATCAAGGTGTTGCATTTTCACTGCCTCATAGTATATACTAAAATATATAATGTAGTTATCTTACCCCACAATAGGACGCTTAAAACCTAGTTTATTCATAGCTTCTTGTACCAAATTAGCGGTCTTCTCTTGTGGCCTAAGGAGATATTTTAGAATTTGTCCGACCCACCAGACCACTGGGTCACCATGTAACCTAGTAAGCCTATAAAAAGATTGACCTATAAATACAAATAGATTTGTCGATATAACATAGATCAAGAGTTGTACATAAAAATGTGTGTGGACCTATCGAGTTAAAGAAAATGTAATATATGAAGTAATAGTTTACTATTAGACATAGATGGGGAGCCCGACAAGGGCAGCACTTAGGCTCACTGGGGCCCATTGTATTATCCCCCAAGTAGGCATGTCAGGCCAAGAGTCCATTCCTTTTTAGAACGGAAAGGACCCTTTAAGATCGAGCCCGACCCACAAGCTCAGGTTCCACATAGGTGTCACCCAAGCAAAGCAGTTTGGCGTTGACTAAAGCGTCACATCGACAGACTAGATGCTCAGTAATTTCATCTACCTCAGCACAAAACTTGCAGTATGGATCGTTGTCGAGTCCAATCTTATGCTTATATTTAACCAGCTAGTGTCGAGTTAGGACCCCAGTTAATGGTTCTAAGTTAGCCTCTGTTTAGATTTAGAAGTCTATTAGACTCAGAATTTTCCTACCTTTCCGAGCTAGTTGATCCGCCCCCTCATTACCCCCAATGCCCTGATGGTCAGGCACCCACATGAGGCTAACCCTATTGGACTCACACAGCCTCTCTAGGGCTCTCCTGTATTCAAATGTTAGCAGCGGTTGACCCTGTTCGAGGTCAGAGCCTTAATCGCGGCTTAACTATCACAGCATATATAGATATGCTTGCAGTCCAAGATTGCTGTAATCAGCCTGATATACAGTCGCATACCATCCAAGAGCAAGACTAATTCTTGCCCTGGGTCTCTCCCAGTAAATTTACTATTACAAAACAAAAAACAAAAACAAAAGTATGCTTTATTGCCGCAGAAAAATTCTATTTATCTAATTCTCTATTTATTAGTAGATGCCAAAAAGCTTTGTCGTCCGAAGCTTGTCCTGGCTGAGATTTTTCAGAGTGTCGTTTAATAGACGATAACTGTCGAAACAATTTCAATATTAGTTGTTGTCTACCAAACCCTATATAAAATAATAAAATTTTCTTAGATCAGAAGCAAAGGTGAACTTAACGGCCTCTAGTGCGTACACGCTTCAAGTTTTCGACAAAAGCAAAAGAGATTCTAAAAGAGCATAGATACAAGAAAAAATTCCTAAAAGTTTTGTCTTTAAAAAGTCTAAGAAAACAGTAGGACAAGCAAGACAAATGTGAGTGGATTACAAATGAAGGTAATCAAATTGCGCAGCGTGTTTTAAAAAATTGAATTTTTAAATTTTTTTCCTTATTTTTTTTTTACTGAGGCTCACTAGAAATTAGTTCCAATAAAATTAAATGCATATTACTCAAAAAAGCTTATTATGGTCTTCTGGAATTTTTCAATGATGTATTATGACACTGGATAGACTTCCTCATTCCAAGTCTGTTTAGTGTTCTTTATATTTAAGTGTGTATGTATATTTATATTATATTAGTGCTTTTGATGTGTGTTTTTTTTAACTCACTGTTTTTATTTCTTATTGTTATCTACTTTTACTTATATATTTTTTACTGCTTGTTGGTTTATATATTTTTACCTTTGGGTTTGTAACAAGATTTTATCTTAAACAATAAAGCAATTTTTGACTTTGACTTTGACTATACCATAAGAAAAAATAATATGCAGGCAAAAATTACAAAACTGCGTTTAGAACTGGAGGCTAAATGTTTCATGAAAAAAAAACTACCTACATGAAAAAAAAAATGAATTTTTTTCCCATTTGGAGATTTAGCCTGCCATTAACCAACATTAGTTCTATTATCCATAATTTAGCCGCTGCAATTCTATTTTCTTTTTTCGAAAAGAAAATCGATTCCTCAAGGTCCTGCCAAAAAAACTAGCACAATCGGGTAAAAACTAAAGAGTTACGATTTTTTGAAAATTGAACTAAAAACCAAACTATAACCTTTACTTTGAAGACGATATAGTCTAAGTTATTTACTCTTCTTACAAAAACAAAGTAGATTCAAAAACATTTGCATTTTCTATAACTTTCTAATTTACTGTTTACGTCTACGAGGTAGGTGATATTTTTTGCCAAAATGAAAAATCTCAAAAGTATCCAGTGACCTTAGATGAGAGGTAGCTATTGCAACTGTCATAGGCAAATAAGTATATCTAAATAAAAACGAATTTTTAGCGAACGACAGGAAAAAAAGCAGAAAAAATTTAACTTTTTTTAAAATCGCCACGATAATCGTAATTTACTTAGACTTTTCAAAAGACAAAACTTTATTTTTTTCCCTATCTATGTCCTTTTAGCATCGTTTTTGCTTTTATCGAACACTTGACCTATGTAGGCACCAGAGAGCGTTCAATTAACCATTGCTTTTAACCTCAAATGTTTTAAAAATTTTAGAAAATAGTTCCCAAACTTCGATTCCGCCTATTTTAAATACGGGAAGATCGCAGAGAGAAACGCTTTCTAAGAATTTTTCCACAGTTCTAAAAAATCCGAAACAATGATATGAAAATCTATTTGATATCGTTTAAGAGTCCCAAGTATGCTCTAAAGACGTATCATAGTTCAAAAGTTTATCTGGAATTTCCCGAGATATAGCGGTCGAAAGGTAAAAAGTACGTTTTGACACGACGACGAAGTCACCCCCTTACAAAAATCCCACCACGACAAGCTACGGACGACAAAGCTTTCTGGCTCTACTAACAGTAAACTATTACTACTACTACATATATTATATTTTATTTAATTCGATGGGTTCACGGTTGGCTACAGGCACCGCCCAATTTTAAGTGGCAAAATACATTTTTTCTGTTAATGAAACAGCTATTTATGATACTAGCTTAAAAAATGCACTTTAAGGCATCGCTTCGCTCGTTTCGCAATTCATATATGTAATTTAAACGCAATTTTTACATGAATATCATGAAATTTTTTTCTACGACCTTGCAAAAGTAAATACTTTTCACACTACTGCAAAGACTAAAACTCTTTTCGCAGGCTTGTAGAAAGAATTATTTTCATTATCTGGACTTATACAATATACACTAATTGCTAACATACATTACATGCCTTATAACCTACAAGAAAACAGTAGGACAAGCAAGACAAATTAATTATGTGAATGGATTATAAATGAAGGTATTTGAAGAATTAGTAATTTGAATGGGAAGAAATCTAAATAGCATACCGAGGTGCAAGGTCTTCTGGAACAGCTAATGGTAAAAATGGAGGTCGTGGAGAAAGGCTGTCAATAATAGGTATATTTATCACTTGAGTGTCGGTATGTCCTGGCCAGTTTGCTACACTATCTCCATTTGGAATTGTACATGTATCACTTACAGGCATAAATATTTCTTCCCAACCTCCTTTATGGTAGCGCCAACCTTTTGATTTCAAGATTAAGGTTCGTTTTGTGCCATATGCTACCATAAAGCAATAAACGGCATGGTGAAGCTGACACCCATAGCCACATCCCTAAAAAAGAGTACAATTATGTCACTTATTCAGGTCTGAATTTTGTCAGTCAGACGTAGGTGTAATTAACTACAAAAATAGTTAAAACTACATAAATAACTAAGAGACTAACCACTTTTTGATCTTAAAAAAAAAAACACAATGTTTTTGTCCTTTATTGTTTGTTTATGTTTGTTGAATTTATCATGATCGGAAAATCTGCGATCATCGTAGAAATTCTAGAAGTTTTTCATGAAGTTAAGATAAATATGGATACTTTGAAAGCCATTCTATGATTTGGAATATATATTTCACATTGGAATATATATTTCACTTATACCTTGGAGCTGAAAATCGAAACTATAAAAGTTGGCCAAATCTGACCAAATTTGAGTGTTGTGTAGTGTACCCCAATATTTATAATCTTACATACTAAAAATACAAATTAACTAACAGACCTTAAGCTATTATAGTTTTGTTTGGTGTCTATAAAGTTTTGTTTATTATTGTTGAAATTCGAAACAGACTTGAAACCTGCAGATAGTAAAATGGACAAAATAATATTTTAAACCCTCGCCTCCCTTCGCGATACTGGGTATATTTGAAAATAATATTAATTCAGTAGAAAATAGAAAATATGAAGAATAAATCAATTGCACCTAGAGAGGCTATATCATACAGCAGAATTGCCCAAAGACAAGTAAACAAACCAAAGGTAAACAATATTCCAAGTATAATAATCAAACCAAAACAACGAAATGCAGGCCAAACAAAAAAAGATTTAATTGAAAAAATATCACAATTAAAGGTTGGTATAAGAAATATTCCATCAACAAAGAATGTTAGTTTAATAATAAAATGTCAAAGTAAAAATGAATTTGAGATATTAAAAAATGAAGTAGAAAGTAATTCTGGTTCGTTTCATAAATTTATGGCGGTTAGGAAAATTTTTGTTGCCTGGGAGAGGTATCCACTATATGAGGATATCAGTATTCCACGGTGCGTTAAGTGTCAAGAACACAACCATAACAGTAGTACTTCCTTTAAAAAGATCGTTTGAGAATATTGTGCTGAAAAGCATATCTTAAAGGACTGTCTAAAAAATGCAAAAAAAAAATTGTGCAAATGCAAATCATAAGTACAAACTTAATTATAATGTTGATATTGCAGCAAGTGATCATGACTGTCCTTCATACCAGTACCTTTTTACAGTGCTTAAAACCAAAATAGACTATGGCCATTGCTACTGAACATCAAGAGATCCAGCTGTTATAAGAAGTTGACTTGCTACAGATTGACATACAGCAGAAAAGTATTGACTTTACTGTTTCTCATGAAAAGTTTCAGTGACAAGGTATATTGATAAGTTTTTATATCTCAATATATGCATCATCCATAAAAACTTCAACGAATTTATATCTTTTTTCGAAGGATATAATTAGAAATGTTGTACTATAATTGTATTAAATGAATGTTGACATATCTATAATGATAACTATAGTATTCCTGATTACAACATGTTTTACAATAATGTAAATTTTAGTAAGAATGATGGCTTAATAGTCTATATTAAATCAGATTTGAATATTAATATAAATGACATTAAACCTACTAAATCCAGTGTGACTGCAACTAAAATTTATTTTAAGTTTGATAATATAGGTTTCAGGTGACCTGTATATACAGGCCACCCTCTACAAATAGTTTACTTAGATGAGTATTTCACAAAAAGCGAAGCCAGTCAAATTGATGTTTTTATGGGTGATATAAATATAAACATATGTGATCAGGGTAATAATTTGGTTAATACCTATATATCAGTATTGCATCATTTGGGTTTTGTGAACGCGATAAATGACCCTACAAGAGTAACACTGCACACCAGTTCATGCTTAGATCATATATTTATTAGGAGAAAATTTAAGACTAGTTCACTAAAATATGCTTCTTTTATTCTGGAATGTGCAATCACAGATTATTATCCAGTTATGCTTAATATTAGTAAGGAAAATATTGCACAACAGACAATACCAAAATATATAAAGCATACTGTTTCTAAAATTAATTATGAAGCCTTTGAGCAAATATTAAAAAAGTTAAAAGGGTGTTGAGAGTGAATACTAAATTAAAACCATGGTTAACCAGTGGAATAATATATTCTATAAAGCACAGAGATAAAATGAAAAAAAATGTTAATGAATTATACTGAAGAAAATAATAATTATTATCAATCATACAGAAAAAATCTTAATAAAATAATTCAGAAATGCAAATATGATTATTACAAAAAGATTATTACAAAAAGAAAATATTGCAGAAGCTACTGAAGAAAATAAGTTAAAAACTAATGTTAATCTTCAATTAAAAACAATGGTGAAACTTTTTCGAAAAAAAGAGAGATGGGAAATGTTTGCAATAAATTTTATATAGATGTTGGCACTGAGATATGTAATAAAATTAAAAATCCTTTAACCAAAGCGCAAATTAATCATAACCGCAATTTCATCATGATTTTAAAACCAGTTACAAAGAATGAATAAATACAGTGAAATCTACACTCTGTGATCTGTAAGGATGATTCTATAAAGTATTTGATGATCATTATTGATAAAAATCTTAAATAGAGTCCACAGATCCAAAAGCTTACAAAAAAATATTAGACAGTTAATCCATAAATTTGACATTTTGAGAGTTTCTTGTCAAAAAATTTTTTAATATCAGTATAGAAGTAATTAATAGAATCTTTGATAAGATATGGTATAATAGTGTGCGGACTTATTATATTCTACAGATATCTTTGATGTTCGATTCCTATATACATTGTTAACATCTATCTATGTACATAAATCATATCAGTTATCCTCACAGAACCAGAAACAGAACAAACAAACATTGTGAGTCCTAGTTCTAACCCTAGCAGTAATCTTAGATCTGTTAATCATCTTGCACCTAAAATTTATAATATTTTGCCTACAGAAGTAAAAAATATAATCAGGCTAACAACATTCAGGGACAGTTAAATTTATATATTGTATGAATCTATTTTGAACTTGAATAAGTCATCTTATTTATTTTGTTAAATATTTAGTTATATCTTACTATATATATAACAGTAAAAATCTTATTTTAATATATAACAGTAAAAATCTTATTTTAAATTTTAAATCTAGTAGCAAAATGTATAAACAGGAATATTAATGTGATGTATGAACTTTTTCCTAGTCTTACATAGATATCTTATGTCAGACTTTATAGAGGACAATTGAAGTCTCATATTCCATTCTACAATCAGTCTTTCGCTATACTTATTATATAAGTTGAGAGCCCAGTTTCCCATAAGTAATTCAAAAGTTAAAAGTATCAATATCGCTTAACTTTTTCATATTCCTAGTTTGAAAACAGGTTCCTCATCAATAATAAATGGGTTTTTTATCCATAAGTCATTTTCCACATTCTCATGATGTTCAATAAGGAACTGACCAGAGTAAACTCATAACACGTAAGGTTTCTTTGTTACATTAAACAAAAAACATGCTGAACGGTATCATTTAAAGTTTTAAAAACTATTTTTTAATTTTATTTCCTCTATATATTGATTATATGCATAATTTATATTAACATCTAACAAAACAAACAACTATGGAAATTACTTTTTTGAAATATGCATTTGTTTTTTTCTTTTATGAAGAGTCGCATATTTTCTCTTCAGCAAATAGCAGTAATCAACAAACATGGCTGAATTCCATCGTGCTTGATACCTAATTTCCATTGGCTTGATGTATTGATAGAACCTTTCACCCTACTTATCACTGATTGTATCCAAGTACTCAGGAAAAAAACTTAAATGTGAATGAAGAAAGTGTTTTTTTAGGATATTTGACAACCAAGTGATTGTTAGGAGCCTAAAATTGTATTAACTAGTTCATAGTTTTTATCGATCTTATTACCGCTCACTACATTTACAAATCCGCTCCAAGCTCTGAGTTCTTGCCTAGTGAGCATTTCTATAAAAGGAACATCTCCCATCAATTTTGTGGTTTCTGGATCTATAGAAATGCCTCCTTTTAATATGGCGTTATTTAAATTTGGAAAGAGTTTTCTTAGGTATTTAAAGCATTCACCCTATTTATTCAACTTTCACAAAGTTTTTCATAAGTTCCAGTTTAATGAGTCTACAAGAGGCACATATTTCACATTTTTACATCCTGGTTGAAATGCTCCTTTCTGGCCAAATTTTCGTCACATAATGTTCATTTATTGTACAGCTACCCCACAAAAAAGGAAAACAGCAATATTTTGTAAAAACCTCCCTGACGCCTCATTAAAATGGCTAGCGCTTTTAAATCCCCCATATCTAATATGTGTATCAGTTGTTCTATCTAAAACAATACGCATTTGTGTGTGAGTTCACCTTCATTTCGTTCACACCTTTAAAAAATCAGTGGTTACAAAGTCTATTTTTGTGATTCTAATGACTTATACCCTTATAGATTAGAAAGGTTGTCGTAGTAAATTATGGTTGACTGGTATATGAGAAACAGGTATTACCAGAACTTCTCTCCAATTTTAGAACGCTATGACGAAAATACAAACCCTAAACAACCTACAACCACATGGCTGAAACGTGTGACGTTTCAAGATCGCCCATTAAAAATCTTATTAAAAGGAACAAATTTCACAGCTACAATTTTCAAATGATACATGAATTACTTGCGAATGATCCAGAGAAAAGACTTGATTTTTGCGAAATAATGTCAGAATGGAGGTGTCAATACGCAAAATTGCAGGTATTGGAGCGATTTCAAACACCATATATTTCGCGCGTGTCATATACAATACCCCCGGAAAGTTAACGTTTGGGCAGACATTTTAGAAACCATATTATAATACGTCCCATATTTTTGGAAATAACATTGAATGAACCCATTTACCTTAAGATGCTGCAAAATATAATTAGTCCATTTATTACTGAAGTTTTTGCCGCAAATCTGCTTGAATTTCAAATGGAAATTATCTTCCAACAAAGCGGAGCACCTCCCCACTCCCCTAGCAAGGATACGCTCAGGAGGCTGAAGCAAGGGTTTTCAAAAAAACGCTAATGTTTTACCTTTTAATAAATTAGCTGTTAATTTAGAGGGAATTTTGGATTTTATATAAAATGTGTGTGAATATGTGTGTGTTTCAATTAAAAAAAAATAAGAATATATGGATCGAATACTAAAGGCTAAACATGACATATGATATAGGTAATTATACGTCAATAAACTTCAGCCAATAGCCGTAAATCTGTAATAAATTAAAAATGAGTAAGGTAAATCAAGAAAAAATTATTTATATATATTTAAAATCATACATATAAGTTCGCATTTATCTGTCTGCTGGTGTTCTGGGAGCTAAAGAAAAATATGGCTTTGGATTTGGCCAAGTTTTAAATAATACAATACATTTTAATACCAATTATATATAAAAAACAGTTCCGGCTAAGTTTTCATGAATGCTAAAAATTTAAATAAGTTTTACATACTATATATGTAATATACAATATTTACATTTTCCGGGGGGGGGGGGGAGCAAGCCCCCCTTGCTCCCGTTCCGAGCGCCCATGAAGCATTTCTATAAAAGGAACATCTCCCATCAATTTTGTGGTTTCTGGATCTATAGAAATGCCTCCTTTTAATATGGCGTTATTTAAATTTGGAAAGAGTTTTCTTAGGTATTTAAAGCATTCACCCTATTTATTCAACTTTCACAAAGTTTTTCATAAGTTCCAGTTTAATGAGTCTACAAGAGGCACATATTTCACATTTTTACATCCTGGTTGAAATGCTCCTTTCTGGCCAAATTTTCGTCACATAATGTTCATTTATTGTACAGCTACCCCACAAACAAGGAAAACAGCAATATTTTGTAAAAACCTCCCTGACGCCTCATTAAAATGGCTAGCGCTTTTAAATCCCCCATATCTAATATGTGTATCAGTTGTTCTATCTAAAACAATACGCATTTGTGTGTGAGTTCACCTTCATTTCGTTCACACCTTTAAAAAATCAGTGGTTACAAAGTCTATTTTTGTGATTCTAATGACTTATACCCTTATAGATTAGAAAGGTTGTCGTAGTAAATTATGGTTGACTGGTATATGAGAAACAACTTTATTTTAAAAGCAAATAAGACTAAGTGCATATATTTCAGCAGTTCTACAAACATGTAAACATTTTCAGGATTAGTGATAGACAATGGCTTAAATTGGGACCTTCACATAAATGAAATTGCTAAGAAGCTAATGCAGGTATATTATTCATTATCATACTCCTCAATGTCTTATCAGTTAACACTTTGGGGCTCTGCAGTTGACAGTAACAGAATTAGTTACTTCAAAAGAGAATTTTAAGACTAATGTTTAACCTTAAACAAAGAGACACTTGTCGAGAAGTTTTTAAAAAACACAGAATATTAACCTTTTCTTCAATTTACATTTTTAAACGTTGCCTTTATGTGAGGGTTAATTTATCGCGTTTCGAAACTAATTCGTCTCAGCACCAGTATACCACTCGTAACTCCGGGGCTTTAGTGCATGTTTCTCACAGAACTGCTCGCTATGAAAAATCGGTAAATTACCCAAGCATACGGATTTACAACAAACTCTTTGACTCACTAAAATTTATTTGTAACATTTTTAAAAATTAATTAAAAAAATTTCTTTGTCAAAAGGGATATTATTCATTAAATGAATTTTTTGAAGACATCCTGCAATAGATGTTTATACTTCTGGACAAGTATGAAAAGATGTGTGCAATGTGAGTGAATGTCCCGCCGCCTGAGTAGGGCTGTTATAAATGAATCTTTGTTCAATTGTTTATGAATTAATAATTGATAAGGAACAGTCCAATAATCTGTCATGTCACAGGTTGATAACCTAGGGTTTGTCTAAAAATTACACCTAATTGCGCAACTTGACCAATGATAAAATAGTAAACTTTTGTCTTAAATGTAATTTCCAATTAGGCAGTCCAACAAAACAGCTGCTTGTCCTATGACAGCTATTTGACCAATTTATTGTGGGACTTACGACAACCCAAAAATTACATGACAGTGACAGATCGTTGGAGTGCCTAATTTTTACCGACTCATTGTAAAAAGGTTATTGTTATCTTTTCTACACTATTGTTTGTATCGTTTGTCTTGCCTTTAGATATGTTTTGTGCTACTCCAATTCTTGTATCATGTGTCTTTTCTATTTTTTCCTTTTATTGTTTTTAGCTTTAGGATATTATTGCTAACCTGTTGATTTTGTAATTTATTTGACGTGTCGGTGTTCTTTACTGCAATTTTTGACTAATAAAAATTTTAACTTTGACTTTGGCATATTTTCATAGTCATCTTTTACCTTCACTGAATGGACAACTGGTATATATGGTTTCATATCATGTGGTAATACAACTTTTAAACTGTATTTCGATGAGTCTATTAATATGCGCCCGCCACTTACAAAGAAAATGCTCGAAATTGTCTTCCTGCATTAAACCATTGATCAGTCATGCGACTGTCCTGAAAAATGCGCAATATATATTATTTTCCCTTCCATTCTTGATTTATTATCAATTAATGCAAAGTGTAAAATTGTGTAATATTTGTGATTTTAGAAGACTTTTTGCAATTTGTTGTGCTATGGTATACAGTTTTGCAATTTGTTGTGCTATGTTATACAGTTTTTAGGCAGGCATTTCCAATACATATATTGAAATATGTGTTGTATATTTAAACTAATTTACCTTATTTAAACTACAAACTACTTTTCTCGCACTATCACAGTCATCTGGGTTTTGTAGATATCTCAACCTTTCTTGTACAAGATTGCTTAGATCATATGATTCTCTTTCTCGCCATTCTTTATAACCATCTACTTCAGACAACTCGTCAATATCATGTAACAAAGACCTAAAAGTGAATAATAGTAATTTTAATATTTTTTTACTGTTATAAAAATTATTACTGTTAGATAAATACCTTTTTGGTTGAGCTAAGTTTAGTTTCAAGTTCAAATACCTATTTAAAATAGTAATTAATAAACTCTCAGGGCATACATTGGATTCATAACACATGAGCAAATAATTACCTGGACTTAGTAATGTCACATTTCTAATAAGCAATAATATAGGGAATAAAAATATATTTTGTTATTATGTACAACGGTATTAACAATCATAGAGGTACAGAGACTTTTCAAATGTAAATTAAAATATGTCCAATTTAAATATATTTAGACACATACACATATTAAATTGAATATATATCTACATCATGTTCGATCACGATTTCCCGAACGTCCAATTTGCCGCAGGTATTACCAGAACTTCTCTCCAATTTTAGAACGCTATGACGAAAATACAAACCCTAAACAACCTACAACCACATGGCTGAAACGTGTGACGTTTCAAGATCGCCCATTAAAAATCTTATTAAAAGGAACAAATTTCACAGCTACAATTTTCAAATGATACATGAATTACTTGCGAATGATCCAGAGAAAAGACTTGATTTTTGCGAAATAATGTCAGAATGGAGGTGTCAATACGCAAAATTGCAGGTATTGGAGCGATTTCAAACACCATATATTTCGCGCGTGTCATATACAATACCCCCGGAAAGTTAACGTTTGGGCAGACATTTTAGAAACCATATTATAATACGTCCCATATTTTTGGAAATAACATTGAATGAACCCATTTACCTTAAGATGCTGCAAAATATAATTAGTCCATTTATTACTGAAGTTTTTGCCGCAAATCTGCTTGAATTTCAAATGGAAATTATCTTCCAACAAAGCGGAGCACCTCCCCACTCCCCTAGCAAGGATACGCTCAGGAGGCTGAAGCAAGGGTTTTCAAAAAAACGCTAATGTTTTACCTTTTAATAAATTAGCTGTTAATTTAGAGGGAATTTTGGATTTTATATAAAATGTGTGTGAATATGTGTGTGTTTCAATTAAAAAAAAATAAGAATATATGGATCGAATACTAAAGGCTAAACATGACATATGATATAGGTAATTATACGTCAATAAACTTCAGCCAATAGCCGTAAATCTGTAATAAATTAAAAATGAGTAAGGTAAATCAAGAAAAAATTATTTATATATATTTAAAATCATACATATAAGTTCGCATTTATCTGTCTGCTGGTGTTCTGGGAGCTAAAGAAAAATATGGTTTTGGAT
Organism: Kuschelorhynchus macadamiae; assembly: GCA_030620095.1. Taxonomy (NCBI): domain Eukaryota; kingdom Metazoa; phylum Arthropoda; class Insecta; order Coleoptera; family Curculionidae; genus Kuschelorhynchus; species Kuschelorhynchus macadamiae. The sequence goes on along the minus strand of JAUTXW010003516.1, from coordinate 388,345 downwards.
TTGGCCAAGTTTTAAATAATACAATACATTTTAATACCAATTATATATAAAAAACAGTTCCGGCTAAGTTTTCATGAATGCTAAAAATTTAAATAAGTTTTACATACTATATATGTAATATACAATATTTGCATTTTCCGGGGGGGGGGGGGGGGAGCGTTCTCCCGTTCCGAGCGCCCATGAACATACCCACCTAAACGTGATTTTCATAAGAAAAACAACAGAATATTCTAAATACCCAGCAAGGCAAGTTACTAGCAATGCACTTCCTTGTATGGATGGTTATCTATAGACGACCATTGGGCGATCGAAAATATTTGATACAGTAGAAATAGACGCCTTCCGCAAGCAACAACGTTAATGTTACGGAACTAGGTGTAGTTCAGTATTAAATTGTCGCTTTAATTTTATAGATTTTTTGGGATGGCAAATCTTTATCGTGCAAACTCCATGTTTAAAAAAAATAAATAAAAATTGTTGCTATGTTAAATGAAATCAGTAGAGCGACATCTCAATGATCCTAATTATATACAGAAATATAAAGAACTTTTAAAATTATATAAAGAACTTGTTCAGAATTTAAAGAAACAGAGAAACTGTCAAAGGTTGTCAAATGCAGAAAATTTGTCTCATGAAAATTGGAAAATAATGAATGAGAGTAGAAACAGAAACCAAAATCGTATACCGGTATGTGTAAATGATGATAAGGGAGGCGTGATTACAGATTCATCACATATTTGTGACACATTTAACAAATATTTCTTGGATCTCACATAAAAATTTCTCTGTACCAAATTTTCATAACACAAAATTTACTAATTTGGGTCCTACTCGTTTTTTCTGTGACCTGTCATCCCATGGGAAGTCAGGGATTTGCTTAATAAAACAACTCACAAGCCAGCAGCAGGTTTGGATGAATTACATGGCTCTAAAAGCCATTCAAGGTTTAATAATAATATCCTTTAATGCCAACACAATCTCAATAATTAAGACAAAGCAACGTCACAAAGTCGATAAAAACAAAGTTACCATTATTTATACAATTTAAAAATAGTGCAATAATTTATAAGACACTTTTGATAAAATTTAATTAAAATAATCACCAAAAACAGGGATAATACATAACACGTAAAAAAAAACTATATCCTTATAATACAGCAATAAGACTAGATAAATAGATAAAATGTATACTACAAACTAGAAAATATGTACCTATCAAGCATTCACTTCAGGCAAAATCAAATGAATACAGACACCTCTGCTTATTGCCATTCATTAACATGGGTTTTAAAATGGTTTTCACTTTCCACCTGTCTGATTTCAGTAGGCAGCAATATAAAGGCCTTTATTGCCCCTCTCATAGAAGGTGGAATTATGAGGGGGATCCTGAAATCAGTCCCACCTCTGGTCAAAATCAATATGTTTTCTGCATAATGTGCTCTATTCATGGGAAATGAGCCAGGATTCCTCCTAACAAACATTACCAAGGCCCTAAAGTAGAGAGCTGGTACCGTAAGTACCCCCAGTTGACAAAAATATGGTCTACAAGAGGTTTAAATATGCATCGTATAATGCATTTTCGTGTTTTAAAAATGTCGAGGGCTTTCCGGGATGACCCTAAAAACAGACACCAAAACTAATTATTGACTGAATCTGTCCAAAGTAAAATAGCTTTAATGTTTCTGTAGAAATCAGATCTCAAAGTCTGCGAACAATGCCACACAGACCACTCAGCCTAGCTCTTAACTTGGAGATAGGGGATTCCCAGTTTAAAGTAGGGTCCAAATATATACCCAAAAATTTTATGTTATTCACTGATGGTAGCAATCTACCATGCTACCATCAGCAAACGGGCACACAAGCGCCGGTTCCAGACCACTACTAAGATCATTCACATACAGCAGGAAGTATGAAACCCTGGAGCACACCCTGTCTCATGTCAACAAATTCAGATGAGACATACTCTTTGCCCCTGGAAACACAGACGGACTGCTACCTACCTGACAAATGTGACTTTATCAAGCAGGCAGCTGCCCACTGATTCCATATGCATCAAGCTTTGCCAGGAGTAAATCATGCTCCACCGTGTTGAAGGCCCTTGATAAGTCAAAGTAAAGGCAGGCTACCTTGTGATTACTATCAGCATTCTCTCTAATATACGAAAGAGCTCTGAAAATAGCCATTTCGGTAGATTTTTCAGGTCTAAAACCAAACTGAGCATCACTTAAAATATTATGACTTTTAAGATGCTCAAATATTCTAGAGTATATGACCTTCTCAAATATCTTCGACAGTGAGGGCAGTAAAGAAATCGGCCTATAGTTGTTAATGCATTGACGGTCTCCTTTTTTATGAACTGGGATTATGGAATTATATTTGGCCTTTTTAAGGCATGGCAACCAACTTTAATACATATACTGGTATTTCATCTAAACCAGCAGAAAATTTGTTGGGCAAACTCATAAGCACTCTAAACACCTCCTTCCTGCAGACAGGAGTGAGAAATATAGTTGGATAGTTTTCACCTCCCCCCACATTGAAGTTGGCCAGAGGTGTGAACGGTAGGTTTAATTGTTCACTAAATAAGTTGGCTATAGCTTTAGGATCATTTACAGTTTGTTGATCAATTTTCAAGGATATATCTAGTCTTAAAAAAAAAACTAGAATAATTTCGGATATCTGTGTTCACCCAACTGGATTTATCTGTGTGTATGTACTAATGGGAAAGGCCAAATTAAAATAGAAAAATATTCTAAAAAATGTGGTGTATTTCTCTTTGACATCACGGGCCATATACACACCATTCCAAGTTTCAGATGAAAGATAGCCTTTAAATATTACTAAGTTGTGATTAATAAAAAATCTCTTCTTTAATAAAATTTGCTTATTAATACTTTGATGGTTTTTATTCTAATAATTTGACCATTGTGATCTGAAATGTTTGAAATATAAATCTCAGAATTAACACTATTTTCATTTATGTTGCTGAAAATATTGTCCAGCTGGTAGTCGGCATGGCCAGGAGCACCCCTAGTACTCCCTCGAATATGAGAAAAGAGACCATAACTACTTAATATTTGACTCAATAACAAAGCATTACCATCATTGAAATTCTAAAAATGAAAATTGAAATCACCACATATAATGTATAATTTATTTGCCCAATATAAAATATCTAAAAGTGCAGAGAGTCTGTTCAAAAATATTTCAACATTACCTGTTGGAAATCTGTAAATACCTATTAGGACATACACCCTATTTCTTATACTAAAATGTGAATGATGATTCAAAGTCTTTCTTGATGGATTCTATTTGATGATTGACACATTCTGCCAAGGTTGCAATAGTCATTCTTTATTGCAGTTCCACCACCATTATGTTGTGTTCTACCCAAATAACTTGAACAATTATTCCATCCAGATTTAGACTACAAATATTGTCATACTTCAGCCAATGTTCAGTAATGACAAGTAACTGTGGTTTGATATCAGACACCACAACAGAAAATTCCAATACCTTGTTATTGATGCTTCTTACGTTTTGATGAAGGAATGTTATATATTCCTCATGGTGCCCATCTTTTGATGCTAGGTTTCAGTTTCCAGCCCATCCTGACTTTTGGCTAAAAAATTGCGACCCCTGGCTAAATTGAATCGCTCAAAACCTACACCACTTGGCCAAAAACTTTCTTTATTCAATTTAAATTCAAATTCAAACATGCTTTATTATCGTAAATACATAGTATTTGTGGACAAAGCTTAGTATACTATAAAACAATATATATATAAAGAAAAATAGACAAAAAATAAAGCAATTTGTGACTAATGCTAATGGAAGTATCATGAGTAAACACTTTCCAAAAAAAAAGAACACATTAAAAAATATATATATAAAGAAAAAAAAAATATAAAATAAGTAAAATAACAAAAGAAGATAAATACAAACAACAAAGAACAGATAACACTATGTCAAAATATTAAAATAGAACAGACTCCAAAAAAAAAAAAATTCGATAACTTAAGTTTTACTCCCAGTTGCACTCAAAATATTCATTCAGATTATAAAATGCCTTGTCTTTAAGAAGTGATCCAACTAGATGGTAGATAGTCTTAATACTTAAATATACTATTGAGTTCCTAGTCAATGCAGTTCGCGGAATTAGACCAAGTCCTTCAAAGTAGGTTCCACACCTATCATGTAGCAGTTTTCGGTTAGATCGGGCTTTTTTAAATCACAGCGCTTGACCTTTACATTTTCTTTTGTTGTGTTGGCATGTTTTGCTATATATCCTTTCACCATTGCCTCTGAGATGTGCTTTTTCACCTTCGAAATAAACAACCATATTTTTTAACTTTGTTAAGTGGTTTAATTGCCTTAAAATCATCAAAATCTTCTTCATTGCGTTTGTGTTTTTGGAAGTTTTGGAGGTTACTATTTCTATTTTGTTCGTTACGTACGATACCCCGTTCACCCACAGAATCAGTTGGATCACGTTTTTGTCCTCTTCTAAAACCTTCCTTTTGATTGCTGAATAAATCCTGATTTTGCGCCTTTTCTGGCATCAACTGCCACGTCGTTGTCGGATTGGGCGGATGGATTGTCTGGTAGTAGATGCCATTGAAAATTTGGCTTAGCTGCTCACGACCATCGACATGCGTAGTGTTTACGATACTAATAGGTGGGTATGGGAAGTGGGGGCGGAGGGATAGCATCATGTGTTCATGTTTTTTGTGGCTGTTTACTGTTTTTTTTCCTGCAGATACATAGCTCGATTTTCCATAGCTCACAATTTTCCTCAAAAAGAGTGTTTTTTTTCCTCAAGCTCTTTGATAATTCTTCTTAGGTATATTATTTCAGACTTACCAGATATTTTATTTGTTTCAGTTTTATCATTATCTGAAGATACCAAGGACCTAGGCATGGCAACCCTTCTCAGTATTTAATACTTCACATTGCTTTTCTGACAAAAGGCACTCATTTTCACAGCATTTTTTTGTTTTCTTTGACGTGCAGATGTGTGGAAATATGATAAACAAGTTGGTTCAGTCAGTATTGTGGTGTGGCTAAATTTTTTTGGGCTCCTCAGCTTACTTCTCTAAAGCCTTTGTGTTGCAAAAAAACATATTGCAATGTATAGAAAATGCACCACCATACTCTTCATGCAAAAATAGATTTAAAATACTTAACATTTTAACACTGCTTTGCTTGTATATATTGCAACTAGTAACCAACATCAACGATGATCATGCGTCATTATTGCAAAATTATGAAATTCATGATCATAAAACAAGGCAAGCCCAAATTTCAGAATGGCATTTTCTAGGCTGACAGTAGGACAAAACTCACCTTCATATATTGAAGTAAAATGTTATAATAAATTAAAATGCATATTGGGAAATGAGGAAAAACCAAAAAAAAATTTTAAAAGAAAAGTACAAGCATTTCTGTCTGAATATGCCTTTTATTCAGTTAAGGAATTTTTAGAATACAAATAGGTTTGACTCAGTATTTTAATTATGTGATGTTAACAAATCATGCCTATGTGCTCTTTTGTAATGTAGTGTTTGCTTCTTAGTTTTAATTTTATTTATTTATTTCTTTCTTTATTCTTAGGATTAGTATTCTCTTGAAGTTTCTTTCTTCCTATCTGATCTGACTAGACCAATAAATTGCGGTAAAAGTAATTTCTGTGTTAAATAAATGAATTTAAATTTGAATTTGATTAGTAAATAATTAAGCATCTATCAACAATCTCTTAAAGCAACAGCTTAAACACAACTATCACACTTTTTCAAAAAAACCTTAGAAAACTCATATTAAAGAAGTCAATATGACTTGGTAGTGCATTAGCATACATACACACTCTGTCAACGGGAGTATTTAGACCATAGTTAGTTCTATGAATCTTGGTCGAAAATGATTGGGATGAACAGAATCAAAAGGGGGTGTAGTGTGATAATCATGCGATAATTTCTCTAGAATATTTTGGTGAATTCTGAATGCATATATAAGGAAAGGGACGTTTATGTCTTTTATAAAACCAACCCATAACAGTATTGTATTTCTCAACAAGTAGACCTAAATCACGAATCTGTGAACTAGTATTGTATAGGTTCTAATTAAACAACAACATGACCATTTAACATGGTTAAATTATTTATACCTGAAGGACTGTTTTTTTGAAATATATAATCAGTCTTTCCTAACATATGAATTTAATAGTACTATTTACCTCTTATGCTCTACTCCCAAATCCAAAGCTTGATTAACAATGTCAACTATATCAGGAGAAGCACTAGCCTTTTTCTGAATATCTAAGAGAGTTGAGCGCATATAATACCAAAATTCTTTGATATTTGAGTAAATCCTTCTTCTTAGTAGTTCATATTCAAGATTTGGTTCTTCTTTAGAACCTAGAAACCCCAAATTGCTCCTTGGATAAGGACGTTCTGCCTTCGTCAATCTCATTTGAAAATTCTCTATAGCTTCTTTTTGGTCATCACTTAAATTGCTAAAAATAAATTATTTATTTTTTCATTTGGCACATTACAGATAAAAATTCAAATGGTACATAAAAAGAACATTATACTGTGGCACTATTGCTATGAGTTACTTAGTATATCTCTTTTACCTCTCTTTTCTTTCCATTTTAATGACAAACGTGAAATCATCTAGAAATAAATGATGAAATGTTGATATGAATTTGGTCTGTAAGATAATGAATATGATGCATCACCATACACTCACAGTTATTTCTTTCAAGTTTCTTTTGCAGATGCACTAATTAAGTATATACAAAATATAAAACAAAAAGAAGAAAATATATACAAAAATAAATGAAAAAGAAGCCCCAGCAGTCTTTGTTACTAAAAAATTAAAACTAAATGAAAATGAATCAAACTAATTAAATAATAAATTAAACTAAGTATAAAAAATACAGATCAATTCGCCTTTACCCAAAACTTCCCTCATACAGAATTCCACTACACACATATTACAAACTGTATATGTCTGATAATGGTAATAACTTGTACAAATCCTACAAACTGCAATTTATTTATTTATTTTTAATTTAATTATCATTTGTTTATCATAACTTTATTTGGATAGTCTATAACAAATAAACTATGTCATTTATTATTTTACTTATTGAAGAAGGTTTTTTTTATATCAGGAAATGAAATTTTACTGAATATTTAAACATTTTATTACGTTAGGTTGGGTTAGTCATTTTATTTTGCCATATGAAAATTAAACTAAAATGTTACCAGTATATCCTTGTTGTAGACTTGATTATTGTGCAAAATTTCAACTAAATTGGATCAGTGTTTTTTGGTACTAAATTTTTAAAACATCTTATTGTTTTTAAAACATTTCATTGGTGGCAATTTTGTTCTGCCATAATGGCTTTACACAAAATATTACCAGTTTACCATACTTTATTTTTGTGCAAAATATGAGGTCCATTCAATAAGATGATAATGATTTTTTTTTTACATTTTGAGAGGCCAGGCATATTATTCCACCATATTGGATTTTTACCAATGTAACCATTCCATCTCCATATGACCTTTATGTTGTGACCAAGATTTTTAAGTCAATCGGAAATTTTTCTTTTTTTTTTTAGCTATGTTGTCTACAGTCAGACCGACAAAATTAACATAAAAACATAAAGATCTGCAAAAATCTCGGCAAATTTTTTCACAATTACAATACTTCCCTCTCAAGAGGGAATTACAAAAATAAATCCAAATTGGCAATAACTTCAAATAGGCTTAAATCAAGGATTAACTAATAAATTGCATTTTCCTAAAGTATATACCTTAGGCTGTTTCTTAAAACAAAAAACAGATTGACAATGTTTATGGAAACCCTTGAAGAAATCAAGATTTTATCCCATTTTTTGTTTATAAGCGCAATAAAAAAGTTGTTTCCTACTTCCTGATGTTATAAATATGCACCTCATTATTATACATGACTTTATTTATTTATGTATATAAAACATATAGGATCACCCCATTACATTATCACTTGAAATTGGAGAAAAATAAAAATAACCATCACAGCAAGAGCTAAAAAGTAAAGCCTATTGAAAATGGTCCTTTTAAACTGTGAAAAAGAGAAAGCAACACATCTGTATCCTTGTTACTATTGGGAAATGTCATTGCTCTAATCATGGAGTTGTGAAACTCTACTTGTAACATTAAATTTAATAAATTCTAAATGACAAGTTAATAAACTGTTACAAATATTGTAGAAATTGCAATAATCACACAATAATTTTCTTTTTCAAAGTTTAAACAGATTTAAATTATTTCTCACGAGATCAAAATGGTGATCCACAATCAGTACATCAAATATGAATGAGACGTAAAAATTGTTTTGGGATCTTTCTAAGCAATTTTTGTAGCCATCATACATCAGACTTCAAATTATTTATTTTTTTATTAGGTAAAATACACAAACTAAAAAACAAAATACATATATGTCAAAAAAGGGCCAACAATCTCATGTTGTTTAATGTACGGAAGGTAACGATATGGAGGAAACCAATATTATTAAGCTTCTGTCAAACAAGCCACCTGATATACAACATATTTCAAAACTTGGCAAGGGTAACAAGAATAATGTGAGAGCCATAAAAGTTCAGATGAACTCACCAGGAAACATAGAGTTGCTCATCAGGAATGCTAGTTTACCTATACCATCTATATCTCAAATAAAAAATTCTGTAATTGATTGCAGTAAAAAAATATATAATCATCTACCTTTACATCTGAGAGAAGTACAGGAAGAAAAAATATTTAGAAGGCAAGTTAAAAGATTTCTGCTAGAGAGACCCTATTATGCACTAGAAGAATTTTTCGACATCGATTTTAAGTGTATTTACGTGTATATGTTTCAAAATTCAAAAATTCAAAATAATATATTACCTTATTGATTACATGGAGTAACATTGGGTCGTCAATTTACATAAAGATCAATAGTAAAGAGATCAAAGTATCAGAATAAAAATATAGATAAAATACAGGAAACAAATAATTAATAAAATAATGGTAGCTTAAAAAGACAAAGTTTTACAAAACATATTCACTTAAAACTAACACCAACAAACATTGAGCTACAAATGACTAATATTTTCGCTTAGCAGTACTGACATGTTTGGAATCTGTGTTCCATATATTCTCTAACGGAATAAAAATGATGTCGAACAAAAAATTGTTTAATTTTATTTTTAAACCTGCTTCTACTTACAACTTCAACATCAGATTTCAACATATCTGGTAAAAAGTTAAAAATTCTTACACCTATAAAATAGGACCCTTCTCGAAGAAGGTAGTGGAGTGATTTAGTACTACAAGTCGATTTCTATATCTAGTATTAATAGTTCCTGAATTCATTGAAAGATTGGTTGAAAAAATTGACAAATTGTCTCTGACAAACATTACTAAATTAAAAAGATATAAAGAAAAAAGCGTCATGATTCTAAGTTGTAAAAAGAGTGGAGCGCAGTGCTCTCGGTAAGAAGCATTTGAAATAGTCCTAATAATTTTCTTTTGAATTATAAATATTCTATTTATAGTCGCTAGGTGGCTTCCCCAGAAAATTAGTCCATAAGACATTCTAGACTGGACATATGCATAGTAGAAGCTTATTATGAATTGTGGTCTTAATAATTTCCTGAGATTAAAGATTGCATAATTTGCTGATGCTATCTTAGAGCATATTAAGTTTCCCTGTTCGGTCCAGTTTAAGTGTTCATTCACTGTTATGCCCAGAAATTTAGTTGAAGTGATGGAATTTATTGTATGATTGTCAATGTTTAGCGTTATTTTTGAAGCTTATAAATTTGTGGTGGTGAAGTGTATTAAATTTGTTTTTCAGTGGTTCAAAACGAGGCAGTTCATATCACACCACTCAGACATTTTCTTGATTGTGAGTTCGGTCAGCTCTAGACTTCTTCCTGGATCCTTGTGATGAATTATAGCTGAGGTATCGTCAGCAAATTGCACTACTGAGACACCCTCATCAGCCAGGTATGGGGAAAGGTCATTAACAAATATCAGAAATAATAGCGGGGCTAGGATTGAGCCCTGTGGGGTACCTGTGTTTGTTTTTTGTAGGTCGGACTGAAAAATATGATTGGCGAAATTATCCTTGGTTCCCCTAATTTGAACTTTCTGATAACGATCTTTTAGAAATGATTTAATCCAGCTCAGACAAACCCCAGTTATGCCTGCCCTCTCCAACTTGTGATATAACATGATTCATAACATCAAATGCTTTGGTGAAATCAAAATAAATTCCGAGTGTTGCGTCGCCTTTATCTAAGGAATTGAGTATTTTATCAATTTGACTATACAAGGCTGTCTAGAATCTATTTTTAGTTAAGAAGTTCAAAATTCTGTTATCCATAGCTCTCTCAAAAATTTTTGAAAATACAGAACACACAGCTACTGGTCTGTAATTGTTGAGTTCATGAGGACTACCTTTTTTAAAAATAGGAATTATTTTTAAGGTCTTTAACTGACTTGGAAACAGGCCTTCGACAAATGAGTTATTTATAATAGTGACAAATGGTTTAGCTAGTGACTCTGCTACAGTAGCTATGATATTGCAAGGAATTTCATCCGATCCAGAGGATTTCTTTTTTGAAATATCCTTAATTATGCCAATAACTTCTTTCTCATCAACTGGACTTAAAAATATTGAAAAATGGAGTTGTCTTTCAACATGTGTATTACTAACAACATTTCTACCATCAGCACCTGTCGGCCTTAAGATTTGAGAGCTTTTTACAAAAAAACTATTAAAAATATTACATAGCTGTTCGGAATCGGTGATTTCTACTCCGTCATGGACTATATTCATTTTATGAGAAGATTGCTTTTTTCCTGTAATCTCTTTCAAAAAATCCCATCCGCACCTACTAGGATTACTAGCTAGTTGCATTCTATTCTCATAATAGTTTGATTTTTCATTTTGAATTGCTTTTCTATAGTGATTTTTTATAGTGTTATACGTTATGTTTAATTCCTCATTGTTGCAATGTGTTTTTAACCAATACAATTTTTTCATTTCATTTGACAATCTTTCTATTTCTGTGTTAGTTACATGTTTAGTTTTATACTTAGAATGGTGTTTACTCCCTTCTGGGAATGCCACATAGAAACAGTGTTTGACAGTTTCATAAAATACCTCAAAACTATGCTGAGTTTCGTTACTATTTAAGACTTCACTCCACGACTCCCTGCTTAATAGGTCACAGAAATACTCTTTATTATGCTTTGAAAAATTACGAGTAATTGTTTTTTTTGCAGTATTAGATTCTATTGGTATGTGAAGCGTTATTTCTATTCTTGGATGGTCAGATATGCCAAAATTTATTACAGAGGTTTCTGTTTCAACTTCAAAGTTAATAAAACAGTTGTCTATCACCGATCCAGATCCATTTTGATATAGTGTCGGTTTATTAATTAAATGCTTAAAATTAAATAAATTGAAGAGGTCTAGTAGTTTATCAGTATGTGGGGTCTTAATTCCCACATCTATGTTGAAATCACCTATCACTATGACATTTTTAAAGCGTGTACAAATTATATCTAAAAGGTCTTCTAGTTTGACTAAGAAAATATTAATATCTGCTTGTGGAGATCGATATAAAGAGATTAATACCGTTTTTATAGTGTTAAGCGAAAATAATGAAATACAATGTTCGAATACCTGTTCATCAGAAACTATCATAGTCTTTACTTCAGTCATTTCAATGTCTTTTCTACTGAAAATTGCTGTGCCTCCACCACAGTGTTCCTTCCTGCAGAACATGCTTGACATTGTATACCCTTCAAGAGAATATACCCTCTAGTTTGGCCTCCTCCTCTGAAAATTTCTGTTGTTGTCTCCCCTTCTATATCTTGTAGTCTAAATCCTATAACCATGTCTTGGATTCATAGTTTTGTAACCATCATCATAGTTCTGTCCCTGGTTAAATTTTCTATATGGATATCTTTTGTGATGACGCCATTTTTGAATATATACATTCTTTGGCCAGCATTCAGGTTTCATGAGACTTTCATAGTATTTATTAGGGGCCATCACTTTGAAAGAGCTTGAGAATCCATTGTTTTTTATCTTGTTTACTTATATTTCTTGATTGCCTATGTCTGGGATAATCGTGTTTTTGTGCGATTTTCCAGTTTCTTCATTCACTGATAAGCTCAGGTTGGAAAGGTAAAGCACCGTTTAAGGGTAAAAAAAGTGTTTATCAGCTATGATCATACTCCAAAACAACGTGACCTTGAAAAAAGGCTAACAACTGATCTGAAGACCCGCAAGGAAAATGGTGAAAATGTAGCAGATACCGTGATGGTATAGCACCTATTGTACCTAAAAAAACTAAGTATTGGCCCTTTCTCAAACACAAACTACCCCAACACTTTAAAGATCTATTACCAGAACGTCAGGGGCCGGCGAACCAAGATACATACTCTCCAAATAAGTGTTGCTAGAAACAACTATCCCATTGTAGTGCTTACCGAAACTTGGCTGTAAGACGATTTTAATAATGTGAAGCTATGTCTGGTAAATTAAAATGTTTATTGTTACGATAGGAATGTCAACACAAGTTCCGCACTGAGAGGAGGTGGAGTTTTGATTGCTGTTCGCAGGGATATATCCAGCAATAAACTTGATTCATTGAACGACATTGAACATATCTACGTTAATGTGAGTGTTCATTCAAAGCCTGTGATAATAAGCCCTGTGTATTTTCCACCTAGGTCACCAGCAGCGAAGTACCAGTGTTTCAGTAATATGATTGACAGTCTTTGCAATCAGTATGATACAGGGCTTTGCATACTTGGTGATTTCAACCTTTCTAAGGCAGAATGGATCATCAAAAACTACTGCTCTAGAACTACTCAGCCCCCAGAGACTAACCCTAAGAAGCTGAAGCTATTGAGGTCGTTACTAACATATGTACCTTCCACAATATATTTAAGGTCAATGAAAAGACTAACTTTACTGGTGCTATTTCGGACTTGGTTTTCTCCAGCGATGCAGACACTCAAGTTTCCCCGGCAGATGATGTACTGGTTGACTGTTCATATTAAGGACTTCACAGGTCATACTAGTTCATCTGGCCCCCATTCAAATGAATTTTATTATGATTATAAGTCTGCTGACTTCAACTTAATGAATATCTTGGTCAGATGAATTGGGATGATTTGTTATTACCCCATTCTGTTGATAATATGTTAAATGTTTTTTATGATGTTCTGTATTGTATTAACCATGTCACAGTACCTAAAAAGAAGGTTTCTAAGAGACACTTTCCAAGATGGTTTTCACCAGACATAAAGAATTTAACTATTTTAAAGAAGCAGGCCCACAGAGATTTCAAAGGGTCTGGATCGTGTGATGATTTATAACCCTTTTGCTAGGTTGCGTTTTGAATGAAAGTCTTTGGCTAAGGCATGTTATTGCGAGTTCATTGAGCATTCAGACCTGTTTCTCCTCAACCAAAATAATATTAAAAACTTTTGGAACTTTGTTAATTCGAAATGAAAAACAATGATTTACCTCAAAATATGTCCTATGGCGGTAAGCATTGCCAACTCGGTCCGGTTCCAGAATTTACCAAGAAATCTGCAAACTAAATATTCTGGGGCCTGGGCCAGACGGTGTTCCTCCTTCTATTTTAAAATATTGTAGCTTCGACTAGTCTTGCCCTTTACATATAATTTTCAATAACTCACTGAATTGTGGGATTTTTCCCAAGTTCTGGAAAAAATAAGCTACATAACTCCTATTTTTAAATCTGGTAATAGCGCTGATACAAGTAACCACAGACCTGTATGCAGGTCTTTGGGACTTTATGGACCTTTTCTAAAATGGATGTCCAGCTACCTCATGGATAGATCTGATTGTCAGGATCAACAATTTTAGATCCCTGGATATGCCAGTTCCATCTGGATTACCCCAGGGATCATACTTGGGGCCCTTTACTGTTCAATATATTTATTAATGATATTAACTCTTGTTTTAAGTACTCTCATTTTCTATGTTTTGCTGATGACTTAAAGTTTTTCTCACAGATCAACTCCCTGGAGGATGGTGCAGTAATAATGGCATGGATCTTCATGCCTCGAAGTGTCAGACCATGGTCTTCTCAGAAAACGGAAACCCAACTCACTACGCCTACAGCGTTAATAGTACTGACTTCACAAGACCTTCAGTGATTAAGGATCTTGGAGTGACTTTTGATTCCAGTTTACAGACAACAGACTTTAATAATGTATTTGCCATTTGTTTATTGTACTGCAGTGTGAGGCCTCTCTTAGAATATTCTTCGTGTGTCTGAAACAAGTGCAAAGAAGGTTTCTGAGGTATCTCTCTTTTAAGGCACTTATTGATCCACAACTAGACTATACTACATATTTTCTCTCAACACATTGAGATCTAGAAGAGACCAAAGGCACCTGAAGCTCCTTTACAAAGTAATCAACTCTCTTGTTGACTGTCCCACATTGCTCTCTTCAGGGGACCTTTCAGTACCTGGCAGGAACTCCATGTCATCTGTTACATTTTATCAATCCTTCCACCGCACAAATATTGGCTAAAATTCTTTTATCCCTCGAGTGGCAAGATCTACAAATCGTTTGAGGAATGATGTAGATTTCTTTAGTGGCTTTAAAACCCTCTTATGGTTATTATAATTTTCACCTCAGTTTATGGTCAGGGAGATGATTCTGACTTTCTGATTTTTTGATTTCGATTGGGAATAATTGTGATTCACTTATAATCTGGGTGATATTTTGGTACTGTGACTTTTGCATATTTCCTCTATTTTATTTTAAGTGTAGTTTAGCATTAATAGTTTGATTATAACTTCTTGTAAATTGTTAATGCTTGATTGTGTTAAGCAACAATACCATATTGAATTTTTATACACATATTTTGATAAGTTATTGGGTTAAGGCCTGTTGATAAATAAATAAATTAAATAAATATTGATGCACAAACACAAAGAAAAATAAATCAAATTACAAAATGTCAAGCATTCTGTAAGGATCTTTTAATCACCCACAGAGAGAAGCAGAATATGTCAACCGTGATCTTATCTGCATTTGTCATCATTCTGTTTATTTTATTAAGTCCCTTTTTTTACAAATCACCACATTTTTGCCACAGAACTTGATATGACCCACAGAAGTCAATTTTTCATCAAAGATAATGCCAAGACCACAAATAGTAACATTCTCAATCTTTCAAGAAAATAGATATTTCTTTCAGAATTTACATTCCTTGTAAAAGTAGCAATTGCAACATGGCAATATTATCCATGTAGTTTATTTTGAGACATTTGACATTTTAGACTTGACGACAATCATTTGTCATTTTTAAAACACAGCTCGAAAATATGTAAGTTATGTTTTCGGTAACTTTTACAAAAAATATAAATAACATTTATTAAAAATAAACATTAGTGAGAACTAACTTTTAGTTATTCGTAACAGAATACAAACATAAAACTTCTGTAAACCACGTAGAAGAAATTGACTCTTCCAAAGGGAGTTATGTTTAAAAATGTCCAATTAGTGAGAATCCCAAAAGAATATAAAAAACCCTGGGTTTATAATTCTTAAAAAACAAAATAAAAATTAAAAAAACTCATACTTACTTGATTGTTAATTCCTTAAATATTTCACGTAACTCTTGATTTTGTTGTCTAAGTATTTCCAAATCTGTAAGTGCTCTAATCAACCTTTCTGATGATCTTGAGTCTAAGTTGCCAGCTGAATTAATTCCTGGATAAGCAGCTAACAATAATACAATGACTAACCAAAGGGCCAAAAAAACTACTATTATACGATTCCACCCAATAGAAGATATTTGTCTCAAAACATTCATTTTATAAAGGCTGCAATTAGAACCAAATAAAACTTAATTAAAACGCAAAAGTACTTAACAGAACCGATGAAAATATTCTTAATGAGCTTTTCACCTGTCAGGTTAAAATTTCAAATACATTTAATATAAAATTACCTTATTAATATCCGCGTCCTTTTTAAATATTATAGGGAATTACAGGAATAAATAATTTGATTCGAGATTTACTCCTCATTATACGTAATGGAACAACCGGATACAAATACGATAAAATTTTATTAAACAATTTAACTATTATCTTAAATACAAATACAACAACAACAATACACCTTTCAGCCACATGTCATGACACAACTGTCAGTGTCAGTGTCAAAGTCCAAAATTTTCCTTTTGTTTTATTGGTCTCTGCTCTGCCTCTTATAAAATGATTTGCCAGCTCATTTTCCAACCATCTATCCAAACTACTTGTGAAGTGAACATTTGAAAAATTTATAAGTAATAAAAATAATCATAAAAATCTTTACGTGCTGCTATATAGTGTTACTGAAAGTTTGTAATGGATTTTTTATAAACTTGGGTAAAAAACGATATTTTTTTACAACATCTCTTCCTCATTGATTTTCGTGATTTTCGGCACGTTGGTAGATTTTGGGTCGTTGATTACGAATCCGAAGTCGAACCGATCGGCAACGTTTCGTTTCTGAGTTATTGTTCTTCAAAATTTCAAATTTTACTTTTTAATAGATTTTTTTTAGGAATTGTCCTTTGTTTTATCATAAATTTGATTGAAATGATATTAAACATTTTTGCGGTTTTATGACTAAAAATTACAACAATAGAGCAATCAAGAACAACGATACTATGGTTTTTTACACTACGTCAACAGCAAATTTTTTTCTAAGATTCGAGCTACTGAAAATCACGTAATATGAATTTTAAATTAAAAGAAATGAAAATGCGGGAAAGCTTCTACTTTTTAAATTGTAATTCTTAGTGTAAAACGAATTTGATACAAATACATAAAATATTATTTTCACAAAGTACAGTTTACATTAATGTTCTTTTCTGTTACTGATTCGAAACAGAAAACAATTTATGAATTATATGAAGTACATCTATGGCAACTAGATTAAGCCCAACTTGTGGAGGTTACTGAATTTCTAATATACATACGCGCGGAAGCACCAGCTGAATTGGTAACGTGTTAGAACCAGGTTAGGTTAGGTTAGGTAAAGCCCTAAGACAAAAGGCGAACAGCATTAACTAACAGCGGCGTTCACTGGCGGAAGAAACATGCTTAACATGAACAATGTTAGACTTCTGCCCACTAGTGATGCACTGCGCTGCTCTTCGCAGTTCATGGATACCTGCAGGAGCGCGAACGCAGTAGGTGGATTGTTACCGGGTTAGGACCAGGTTAGACGCCGTAGGCATCATCGTTCTAACAGATAAGGCGAAGAACAGCGGTGTGCACCACTGGCATCGGCTCGGTGGGACGATATCGGATGTTAGACTTCCGCCAGTGATGCACTACGCTGTTGGTTAATGTTGATCGCCTTTGTATTAGGAATTTGTTGATGATAACTACGTAGTCTAACCTGGTGCTAACCCGGGAAAGCTCATTAACTCTATAGGTTGCCTCGAGGGATCTTGAACTATCCCAACTCAGTGTGAGCGATCTACGTAACGCGGCGACCGGCTTGCTTTAGCACGGCATTGTCCATATCTCTTTCGTGTGCGTTTAATTACATATATTAATCTTTCTTCGGTTATTTTGGTCCCCTTCCACTTGAGGAAGTAAAAAAATACTCTGAAAAATACAACTGACTACTATTGCAACGAAAACGTCAAGCTGAATAAAGTAATAAACTGGCCGCTTTCTTAGATCGAGTCACCAGTCGACGTGACCTACGCGTCACCCGCGCGCCCCTCGCCTAATAGCTGCTCATCGAGGTAACCTATAGAGTTAATGAGCCTTGCTAACCCGGTACCAATTCACCGTACCTCCGCACATATGTATATCAGAAAATCAGGAACGGACCAGGCAGCGTTGGCTTGAAGTAGGCGTTTTACAGGATAATGACAATACCGCAACTTTTTACCAACATTAAAAAAAAATCCTACTGATGACATATTGTAAAACCATTGTTAAATGATTGAAAGAAAGGATATATTCTAAAGGAAAAAGGGAAGGTTTAAAAAGCGAATTTTGAGATTTTGAAGAGGGATAACTCAAAAACGAAACTTTGCCGAATAGATTTGACCTTAAATCTGCGAAATCTACTAATATACTCAAAAATACCGAAAATCGGCGAGGAACAACTGTAGTAGAAAATTATCTAAAGAACTAACGCCATTTACATGGCGTTAATGTTGATGTTAATAGTACAGTCCTTGTTTATAGGTACACATAAACAATGGTATAGTAAGTTTTACGTGGACGACTTTAACGAGGTTTCTTATTTAGATTTCTGGTAATATATTCCCTTTTTAATTTTAAATATACCGTATTATCAAAATTCGGATAATTAAGGGAATTACCTTCCCTAATCTTTTATTAGTTTCTTTTTAACGGCAGGTAAACTATTAATTATTGTTTATTTTTTAACAATCACACATTAATACGTCTCTGACAAGGAAATTGGAGTATTTTCGGTTTAGACCCTGTTCTATTGCACATCGAAAACATTCCATGTAATAATAAAACCTAAAAGGATAGAAAGATATACAGGTCACTTATAAATCTATTAGTTTTTTACTGGGAGTTAAAGAGCGGCTTACGAAAAAAAACTTTTTCGTAAGCCGCGGTTAAAGTAATATAATGCAACGGTTACAAACTCCGGTCACCGATAGATATATAAAATAGTTATATATATACCTTTACAAGACACCATCTATTAATTTAATGTTTAAAGTTATTTGTATGCTATTTCTAAAAGTTTTCTGAGTGGTATAATATAACTACAGGTTGTCAAGATATTATAAACCTATTATAAACAAAATTTGACGGTAGCGCTAAAAACTACGAGAACGATTTATATATCACAAGTTTTTGTAAGAAACCTTAATGAAACACGATTACCATTACTTGAGAAACTACAACCGATCACCATGTTTGAACATATTATCTGTTAAATATTTACTCAAGAAGCCCCAGAATTCGTTCAACGGGTAAACATTTCCTGTTTGGTTGAATTTTTGACAGTTTTCTAGCATTTTATATTTTTTTATGTTTGGGTCTAAAGTTTACCGGTTTCTCGTATAATAAATATTTTAAAATTAGTTAATTAAATTTTAGTTCTTAAAATTATAACTCATTTTAAATTAAAATTAACATTTAGAGTAATACCTCTAAAATGACAACCAACAAGGTCATTAATTAACTTTCCCTAGTCATTTTGTTATATAAACAATTATATAAATATGGTTATATGCCTTAAGATTTTTATTAAAAATTTCTATTTTTGCCCACAATATTTAGTAAATATTTACTTACCCTTACCACCCGTAATGATGATTTTTGACACTGGTAGATTTTCAGACGCTGATAATGAATCCGAAGTTACATTTTCGGCGACGTTTCGTTTTCGAGATATACGTCATCAAGTTTCATAATCTTGTACACAGTTTTTCACATTTTTTTCTGTTTCTGTGAGTAGTTTTTTTAAGAAAACTGTTATAAACAATTATAATATTTATTTGTTTATTGATGTATCTGTCAATTGTTACTTTTAATACGGATTTTTCTTGATTTTGTATTTTATGTTAGCAATCATTGTCACTCGGAAAAATATTCAAAATTAAAATTTGACAAATTTTATCAATGTAGCAAGCAGTTTTTGATACTCTTTATTATGGATATTTTGTTACATAAGTGGATCACTATCATGTTAGCAGATCTGGCCCCGGAGGCGAATGTTCTATTCTTAAATATTCGTACTAGTCCCGCCGCTTGCCACCAAATATTTTTTTGTTGACACGTTGGCACAAAGAAAATTGTGTTTTAAAAAGCGATTTGCGTTTAGGTTACCCCTAGTTAGGTTCTTTTTTTGGAATTGTGTAAACAAGCGCATCTATATAAAAAAAGTATATCTATATTAAGACAAGGATTGTCAAACGAAAAACTCGGCAAGCAGCAGAACTCGTGCAGATGTTTAAGAATAGAAAATGTGCGCGCCGGGGTGTGACAGCGGGGAGGCGCTAGGTGGATCGGTATCGGGTAAGCACTAGGTTAGGCGCAAAAGCAAATATAAAACAAAAATTGAAGAAACATTTTTTACTATAAATAGCCATTGACAGATACAATTTTATTGACGTGGTTTGTGATGTATCCAAACGTTTCTTATAAAAATTACTGAAGGGAACAGAAAAGAAGGTGAAAAACTATGTGTATAAGATGATAAATTTTAATTGCGTATATATCAGAAACGAAACGTCGCTGAAAAAATATGACTTCGGATTCATTATCAGCGTAAGTGTAAGTAAATATTTGTCCAAAATTTTTATTGAATAAAAATACTAATTTGCCAAAATAATATTTTTACGTTGTCTACAATTCTTGCTTTGCTAAATACTTGCAGTAATTCTACTATTACTTTGGTCAATATTACGTCGATAACCCGATTAGGGAAAACCAGAAGTTCCTGTTGTAATATGGGGCAAATTCACGCCATAAATATCCGTTTTGTTGGTTGGTGGTTGGTAGAGGGGATGGCCGAGGTTCGTACTTCTCGATAAACTGTAGGGCCCATCTAGCTGACATTCCCCAGATGAGAATTCCTTCCTCTATCCTTGAAGAGTGGTTTTAGTCTTCTTCTCTACACGCGTTTGGATTAATCCTAGATGCCAGGATGGTCAGGTTTAAATAAAAAGGTGTATCAATTGTACGCCGCAGTCTTCCGGTTCGTCTCGTCGCTGGTGGTGCCACGTGTTCGGTTTTGCTGCTTTATTTCGGGGGGAAACGGGAGACTCAACCGCTCAGAGTGAAAACTAACGACCCCGCTAGAAAGGGAGCAGACGCTGTAAACGTGTGAGGCCTAGTTGTTCCTGTATTCTATCCCGTTCGTCTGCCGCAGTTCTACATAGAATATTAGCGTAATGGCCGCTATGTGGCGGAAGTGGGAGGGGTAAGGGGATAGCTTGAAAGAAAAGGTTATCTCGTGACTCAACCGCTCAGAGTGGAAACTAACGACCCCGCTAGAAAGGGAGCAGACGCTGTGAACGTGTGAGGCCTAGTTGTTCCTGTATTCTATCCCGTTCGTCTGCCGCAGTTCTACATAGAATATTAGCGTAATGGCCGCTATGTGGCGGAAGTGGGAGGGGTAAGGGGATAGCTTGAAAGAAAAGGTTATCTCGTGAGACCAGTAGTATTCTCAAGGGGCATCTAGTGGAAACCAAGATGCATTAGAAAAGTTTTTAAAGAAAGTCAAATTTAAAGATTTTGAAATACACGGGGTGATCGGGAGCTCAGAGCTCGCCATCCGAACATCCCACCGATAACGTCCCCAAACCGGAATAAAGTGTATCTCGCTCCGAGGGTCGCCGGATAAAGCGGGTAAGCTCCGGACGGGGAGCAATCTGGCAAGTTGCGAAGTGCAGTGCCAAAAACATATATTGGAAAGGAATTGTACGCCGAAGAATATCACATTGCCCAATCACGGTCAAGCATTTACTTAAAAAAAAAATGGAATTGAATAAATGCACAAAGTTCGCCAGCTTTGAAAAATTGAACCAACCAATCAACTGATCCTTACAATTAAATGTTATTTGTAAACAGAACAAAAGAAAATATAATTCGAAAATTAATAAAACGTTAATTAAAATAAAAGTTATTAATATGAATACTCAAAATATTATGTCTATTAAAGCCAATCCAGATGCTGTGGTGATAAATGAACTGAATCTACCCACTGGAATAATAATGAAGAATCGAACCCTTCTGAGAAATGTGAAATGTTGGCATAAATTTATAGTAAGGCTCTTTTAAATTTATTTCATTAGTGGAGATCCCCAAATTTGATTCAGTGCAAATGATACTTACTTATTTTTTTATTTAAATAAAAGCACTTCTTGAATTCTTCTAGTCGCCTTGAGGAGCTAACGCAATTGTGTCTTGCACGATTTTATATATATGGACATCGTGGTCCTGATGATCAGTAGATAATATTCAACACATAGTGTTGGAGAATCTTAATTTTCCAATTTAATTGAATGTGTAATTTCCTATTTTTTTATGCTTTGGATGACAAGCTCTTTAGCTTATAATATTAATGTTACTTTTACACAATATATCCAATTTTTTTAGATAATAAAACACATGCTGTAATTAAATCATTGAAAAAATGAATGTAGTGCCTGATTTAGTGGATTTATTCCTTAGAGTATAAAAGGAAATAGTACTCTACTATGTTTATTTTAAGAGTCAAGATTACCTCACATTATAAATTCTCTGTTTCCCAGGTTGTCAAATCTGCATTTAATTAGTGCAACCTACTAAGAAAACTAATTATAAAAACAAATTTATATGAATAAATAAACTATTGTGGGAAAAGATAGTTAAGATTTTGTTAGTAAAAATCCACATAAAGTTTATTCCAAAAATGTCATTAAAATCATTCTTGACATTCTGCAATTTATCGTCAGATTCATTTTTGCTCAGTTGTAATGTGTCCTGGCATTTCTGTGCGATCTGTTATTTAAGGCTATTTAATTCATTATGTTGGTTTAAGGTAACAGTCCCAATCATTTGGGTTTCCTAGTTGCATGTTGAGTTGGAAACCAGGTGAGTCTGAGTTTTCTTATTAGGTTTTAGTGATAAATGGTCCGAGCTTCTCTGCTAATTACTTTAATGATATTCTGCTTTCTGCATCAGCAGAAACTGAATTATTATAAGAAGCTATAATTACCTTTTGTTCTTCAATGTCTATTGTGAGTTCATCACTCTTGAGTTTGTAGGTATTAATCTCGGAGAGTAATCTAGTCTCCATCTTTTCTACCTCATGTTCAAAAGCTGTAGAACGGTGTCTTATCCTCTTAATATGCCCATCTTTCAAGGTCAACTCTTCTGTCTTCTCCTTTATTATATTTTGTAGTGCCAAAACTGTCACTTCATGTCACGTGCCAATGCCAGCTCTACTTGCATATTCTTCCAATTAGCATATCACATTCTGATTTACAATAGTTTAAGCTTTTGTTTGTTTCAAGCAACTAGAATGAAACATTATTATTTCAGACAATGCAAATCCAGTTGCAGTTGGACTTCTTTTTGCAGCATTTAAATGTTTCAGACATTTAGAGGTTGAAGTGGATCACAAGTCAAGTAAATAAAAATGTAGCAGTAGGAATTTAGAAATTTGCTCCACTGAAAGGTATTTCTAACTCGCAGAGGCAAAGAGGAAAAAGTCAGAATAAGTTTATGTCAAGCAGTAAAATTTATAAGCCAATGCCAAACACTACTATAAAAAAAAATTAAAAAATAAATACCTGAGTAACCACCTACTCAGTTCAGCAGTACATTTCAGAACCTATTGGATAGTCCCAGTATATGTCTGGTTCAGAAATAAACAATTAAATTTAGGAAGGTGAGTAACCTCTCATTCCAAACTTGACACAAAAAAGAGGAGATTCCAAAAGCATAAACAACTGTAGAGACAGGTAAAATATTCAAGTTAATAATATGCAAATGAATGGTCATTACCTATATTCTTTGTAAATAAACCCAACATGCTACTTTTTCAAAAAGGAACCTCCAAAAAATGTTTCAATGAAAAATTTGTTTCACCCTAAACAAAAAGCAAAGTATTAAATATATTTTTGGACTCAAAAGTGATGTTTGTGCTCTAAGGCCAGAATGTTCAATTTTACATCCTTGATCCCCGATAGAAATGATATTTTACATCAGGTAGTGGTAAAAAAAAACGAATTTATTTACTTTGAATACGAGAAATACTTTATCTGTGTATTTAAATTTATCTCTGATGTATATATATTAATCCTATTTTGAATAATTACTAAACCCAGTTTATATTTTTTGACGAATTTGGAATTTGTATATTTCCTTGTGCTTTAAGCAACCAAACTAAAGACAGTTTTAGAAATGTACATTGCAATATTCTCTATTCATTCAGTTTCAGGTTACCTCTGTTTTCTTTACCCAAGTTGACCAAATGTAATTCTTTTTAACTACTATTACATACCAATAAGTGGTTCCATATTTTCCAATATTTAATTGAGATCTCCTAATGTATGACTCCCTACATGCTACTCCTGTGTGCTACATTGTGTAAATACAGCCAGCCACTCCCTTTTTCATTTATAAACTGTATTGAGGTGGGGCGAGAGATTTAGGATGAATGGTTAGCTTTGTTTATGTTTTATTAGTCTAAGATTTAATCCATGCATATTTAAGTAACAGAAAGCAATACATTGTAAAAGGTACCAAATGTAACATATAAAATCGTTTTTCCAAGGATCTCACATAGGACTTCTGTTGTTCCTAATAACAAGTAATGATATATGAACATTTTAAATATTCTTATATGTTACTGTTTAATTCCTTCAAACTCTTTATAAAACATTGATTTAATTTTGTTCTGATTTTTTTAAGTTTCTGTTTTTTGTAAGTCAATTAAATGTGAACATATAGTGCTTTATGTTGTAATTAAACCTTAAGTAACAGAAAGCAATATTATAACATTTATGATAAAAAATTTAACCTAGGTATATATCCAAATGTAACTGATATAAAATATCTAGATGATTATAGGAGACCATACATAACTTATAAAGTTCGATCTTTTCATAACTTCTTAAAACAAAGTATAACATGTTTATGATTAAAATTCATTTTCCATTCAAATCTTATATCCTTTTATATCTAAGGCTGATATTTTTATAAGGTGTTGTTAATCTAGAATCCGTTCTAAAAAAGCTGATGAAAAAACGTTTATTTATATTTAGTTTAAGATTGTTTGTGTGAGACAATTCTCACAGATTGTTCACCTAATAATATAATTTTAAATTGTCAAAAAACTTAGTGTGGAAAATGGATATATATTACATTTTTATTTTATTTAAATATTTGGGTATATGGATAAGTATTTGACATGGGGTTACCACGTTAACAAGCAAATTTTGAGGGTTAATTCACAAATATAAATACTTTCAGAGAACATCACTCTATCAGAAAAAACTCATTATTACAATAAATGATTTACCATTTTGTCGTATTAGTAAATTGCTTATAACTATTTGCTGATTTTAAAGAGCTTGGAGGCTTATTGTAACATTTAAAACCCAGGTATTTAAAAGACCTTTGTTCTACTGTGAGTTGGCTAGGAAGGTCTAGATCGTGGTTAGTTCTCTTGAGGTGTACGTGAATCTTTTACTTCTCTGCTTATTCTAATAATCATCTAATTGTTGCCTAAGGTGATATATATATATATATATATATATATATATATATATATATATATATATATATATATATATATATATATATATATATATATATATATATATATATATATATGTATATATATATATGTTTATATATATATATATATATATATATATATATATATATATATATATATATATATATATATATATATATATATATATATATATATATATATATATATATATATATATATATATATATATATATATATATATATATATATATATATATATATATATATATATATATATATATATATATATATATATATATATATATATAAACATATATATATATATATATATATATATATATATATATATATATATATATATATATATATATATATATATATATATATCACCTTAGGCAACAATTAGATGATTATAAGCAGAGAAGTGAGATTCACGTACACCTCAAGAGAACTAACCACGATCTAGACCTTCCTAGCCAACTCACAGTAGAACAAAGGTCTTTTAAATACCTGGGTTTTAAATGTTACAATAAGCCTCCATGCTCTTTAAAATCAGCAAATAGTTATAAGCAATTTACTAATATGACAAAATGGTAAATCATAAAGCTTATTGTAATATTGATGAGTTTTTTCTGATAGAGTGATGTTTTCTGAATTGAAAGTATTTATATTTGTGAATTAACCCTCAAAATTTGCTTGTTAGGCTCTTGACGTGGTAACCCCATGTCAAATACTTATCCACTATTATACCCAAATACTTTGTGTTTTCTTTGATGGTATGACAAGAACTGGGTAATCTTATAAAATCAAAGTCAGGCCAGTTTGCCTCATAAAATAAAAATGCGTAATATATACTGTACTGATTACTTCCATTTCTCCACACTAAGTTTTTTGCAGACAATTTAAAATTATATAAAGATGTAAGAACAATGGAGGATCGCCTAGATTTACACAGAGAAGTGAACACTCTGTGAGAATTGTCTCACACAAACAATCTTAAACTAAATATAAATAAACGTTTTTTCATCAGCTTTTTTAGAATGGATTCTAGATTAACAACACCTTACAAAAATATCAGCCTTAGATATAAAAGGATATTAAGATTTGAATGTGTGGTTTAATGGGAAGTGAATTTTAATGATCATAAGTTTCACAACTGAGCTTAAACATGTTATACTTTGTTTCAAGAAATTGTCAGGATCGAACTTTAGAAGTTATGAAGACACTGTATCTTTCATTAGTGCAATCGAATTTGGAGTATACTAGTGTCGTATGGTCTCCTACACATATCAGACTTACATAGATTTACTCGAAATAGTTCAGAATCAATTTTTGAGAATGGCGGCATATAGGCCTAGGTTAAATTTGGCTAATTATCATAAAGCTGTTATAATATCCTGCATACATCTTATAACTTTGGAAAAAAAGAAGAGAATTCCTGGACTAACTTTTTTATTTATAAATTAATAGATAAACGGAATGACTGATGAATCAGCTCTGCTAGCTCAGAGTCCCTTGTAGAAAGAACCCTTAGAACAAGGAAGCTAGCTCTTTCAATTTGACCTTCATAGGTTTAATTACAACATAAAGCACTATTACACCTCAAATGTTCACATTTAATTGACTTACAAAAAACAGAAACTTAAAAAAATCAGAACAAAATAAACAAAAGACAGTGCGATATTGCCAATGTTTTATAAAGAGTTTGAAGGAATCAGTAAACAGTAACATATAAGAATATTTAAAATGTTCATATATCATTACTTGTTATTAGGAACAACAGAAGTCCTATGTGAGATCCTTGGAGAATCTCAAAAGAATGATTTTATATGTTACATTTGGTACCTTTTATCTCAATGTATTGCTTTCTGTTACTTAAATATGCATGGATTAAATCTTAGACTAATAAAACATAAACAAAGCTAACCATTCATCCTAAATCTCTCGCCCCACCTCAATACAGTTTATAAATGAAAAAGGGAGTGGCTGGCTGTATTTACACAATGTAGCACACAGGAGTAGCATGTAGGGAGTCATACATTAGGAGATCTCAATTAAATATTGGAAAATATGGAACCACTTATTGGTATGTAATAGTAGTTAAAAAGAATTACATTTGGTCAACTTGGGTAAAGAAAACAGAGGTAACCTGAAACTGAATGAATAGAGAATATTGCAATGTACATTTCTAAAACTGTCTTTAGTTTGGTTGCTTAAAGCACAAGGAAATATACAAATTCCAAATTCGTCAAAAAATATAAACTGGGTTTAGTAATTATTCAAAATAGGATTAATATATATACATCAGAGATAAATTTAAATACACAGATAAAGTATTTCTCGTATTCAAAGTAAATAAATTCGTTTTTTTTTTACCACTACCTGATGTAAAATATCATTTCTATCGGGGATCAAGGATGTAAAATTGAACATTCTGGCCTTAGAGCACAAACATCACTTTTGAGTCCAAAAATATATTTAATACTTTGCTTTTTGTTTAGGGTGAAACAAATTTTTTATTGAAACATTTTTTGGAGGTTCCTTTTTTTGTGAAAAAGTAGCATGTTGGGTTTATTTACAAAGAATATAGGTAATGACCATTCATTTGCATATTATTAACTTGAATATTTTACCTGTCTCTACAGTTGTTTATGCTTTTGGAATCTCCTCTTTTTTGTGTCAAGTTTGGAATGAGAGGTTACTCACCTTCCTAAATTTAATTGTTTATTTCTGAACCAGACATATACAGGGACTATCCAATAGGTTCTGAAATGTACTGCTGAACTGAGTAGGTGGTTACTCAGGTATTTATTTTTTAATTTTTTTTTATAGTAGTGTTTGGCATTGGTTTATAAATTTTACTGCTTGACATAAACTTATTCTGACATTTTCCTCTTTGCGTCTGCGAGTTAGAAATACCTTTCAGTGGAGCAAATTTTCTAACTAAATTCCTACTGCTACATTTTTATTTACTTGACTTGTGATCCACTTCAACCTCTAAATGTCTGAAACATTTAAATGCTGCAAAAAGAAGTCCAACTGCAACTGGATTTGCATTGTCTGCAATAATAATGTTTCATTCTAGTTGCTTGAAACAAACAAAAGCTTAAACTATTGTGAATCAGAATGTGATATGCTAATTGGAAGAATATGCAAGTAGAGCTGGCATTGGCACGTGACATGAAGTGACAGTTTTGGCACTACAAAATATAATAAAGGAGAAGACAGAAGAGTTGACCTTGAAAGATGGGCATATTAAGAGGATAAGACACCGTTCTACAGCTTTTGAACATGAGGTAGAAAAGATGGAGACTAGATTACTCTCCGAGATTAATACCTACAAACTCAAGAGTGATGAACTCATAATAGACATTGAAGAACAAAAGGTAATTATAGCTTCTTATAATAATTCGGTTTCTGCTGATGCAGAAAGCAGAATATCATTAAAGTAATTAGCAGAGAAGCTCGGACCATTTATCACTAAAACCTAATAAGAAAACTCAGACTCACCTGGTTTCCAACTCAACATGCAACTCGGAAACTCAAATGTTTGGGACTGTTACCTTAAACCAACATAATGAATTAAATAGCCTTAAATAACAGATCGCACAGAAATGCCAGGCCACATTACAACTGAGCAAAAATGAATCTGACGATAAATTGCAGAATGTCAAGAATGATTTTAATGACATTTTTGGAATAAACTTTATGTGGATTTTTACTAACAAAATCTTAATTATCTTTTCCCACAATAGTTTATTTATTCATATAAATTTGTTTTTATAATTAGTTTTCTTAGTAGGTTGCACTAATTAAATGCAGATTTGACAACCTGGGAAACAGAGAATTTATAATGTGAGGTAATCTTGACTCTTAAAATAAACATAGTAGAGTACTATTTCCTTTTATACTCTAAGGAATAAATCCGCTAAATCAGGCACTACATTCATTTTTTCAATGATTTAATTACAACATGTGTTTTATTATCTAAAAAAATGGGGTTACCACGTCAAGAGCCTAACAAGCAAATTTTGAGGGTTAATTCACAAATATAAATACTTTCAATTCAGAGAACATCACTCTATCAGAAAAAACTCATCAATATTACAATAAGCTTTATGATTTACCATTTTGTCGTATTAGTAAATTGCTTATAACTATTTGCTGATTTTAAAGAGCATGGAGGCTTATTGTAACATTTAAAACCCAGGTATTTAAAAGACCTTTGTTCTACTGTGAGTTGGCTAGGAAGGTCTAGATGGTGGTTAGTTCTCTTGAGGTGTACGTGAATCTCACTTCTCTGCTTATAATCATCTAATTGTTGCCTAAGGTGATATATATATATATATATATATATATATATATATATATATATATATATATATATATATATATATATATATATATATATATATATATATATATATATATATATATATATATATATATATATATATATATATATATATATATATATATATATATATATATATATATATATATATATATGTATATATATATATATATATATATATATATATATATGTATATATATATATACATATCTATATGTATATATATATATATATATATATATATATATATATGTATATATTTATATTTAGTGTACCCAACTCAATAAAAGCATCCCTGCAAATTTCCAATATTTTTTTGTGCTTCACTAACAGCACCCCAGTGAAGCAAACTATAAGTCATTACTGAACAAAAAAATCGTTACATATCAATAATAAAAAACTGTATCCATAATCTGCATAATCAAAACACCAACTGATCTAAGTTTCTTAGAAACATAGTTGATATGATAAGACCATGTGAGCTTATTGTTCACATACATGCCCAGGAATTTGAAGTACTTGTTCTAATGATTTAACACTAAATCTTATTAATAGACTTGAATATAAGGGTTTCTTGGACAAACATTTAAAAAGTTAGTTTTTGAACAATTAAGTTCTACACTAGTCTGATATTTAAGACCCAGCAGACCGGGCCTTTATTATGGTATTATGCAGTGATCTATCTCTTATAAGAACAGCATAGATTATGTTCTGCCTGCAATGATCTGTCTGGGGTACAATGATATATGAGGTCATTGATAAAGCATTAGAATAATATGGGCAAGAGGATTGAACCTTGTGGTGTTCCATTATCCAAGGAACAAAATGAAGAATACTTTTCCTCAATTGACACTGCCTGTAATGCAGGAAAGATTTAATCCAGCCCTGTTCTGGTCCCCTTATACTATTCTTTAAAGTATCAACAGCAGTCAAGCCAATTACAGATAAAAGTAATTCTGAGACATAGTTACTAACAAATAGCAGGGATACCCAAGACCCAAGAAAAATAATTATGAAATTAGTGATAAAAATGTTTATAGGAAATAGGTCCTTATGTCTTATAACATAAACACCTGCCTTATTCATGAGAATAATGTCAACATGACTCTAATGAATTTAATGAAAATTTTTTGAATTACTTTTTTTGAAACGAGAGCATAATAAATGTTAATTAGTTGCTTAGGACTAAGAATATTCTTTAAATTAATAATAGCAAAGTAAACTGAATTAACCATACCAGCCACATGATTCAAGTGACTGTTACAATTCAATTACAAAGTTGGCTGTCAGTGTATTATCTGGGAAATTTGGATTGATCTAATCTCTTAATTTTATTATCATTCATTTTAAGTTCATAGTCTGGAATATCGCGACGTATGTGAAAAACCATTAAGTGGGTTTTGCTTTTATTTACTAACAATTTGTTGTTCAGGCCCCATTTACAAAACTGATCTAGTAGTACAGTGGTCCTCATGATTAGAACCTCTAATGAGGACAATGGAAGTGTCATCAGCATACAGAATTAACTGGTCATACTGTTTCAGGTTTAAGTAGTGTTGGCATGTGATTTATAAATAAAAGGAACAGTAAAGGTGATAAGAGGATTCCTTAGGGTACTCCAAAGTTTAGCATCCTGTATTCTGAATTGATGGTTCCAATTTAAACTCTTATCCTCCGGTTAGTCAAAAAAGATTCCAAAAGACTATTAACATCGCCTATAAAGCCAAGTGCTTCTAATTTTTGAACAAGAATATTATCATTTCCACTAGGGAAAGTACGAGTAAGGTAATATAGTATAATATGCTATAGTATAACAGTTATTATCAATAAATACATTGGATGAAACTAAACGCAGTGGTGTTAATAGGGTGATCATTCCTGAAATCATGTTGAGCATCTGTAATTATTTTATGCTCTTCCAGAAGTGCTAGAATTCTAATAGAAATAATCTTTTCAATAATCTTTGAATAACAAGTCAACCTGGTAATTGGTCGGTAGTTAGCCATATCTTCAGTATCACCTTTCTTATGAAATGGTATAACTTCACCCAATTTTAACTTGTCAGGATATTTACTAATTTTTATATATACATTAAAAATATAGCAAAGTGGGTGCTTAATATAGTGCCACATATGATTAATCGCAAATATGGACATATCTTCATTGTTGCAACAAGCTTTTTTATTTTTTCAAGAACTTATGGCTGTATGTATTTCATCAGTAGTAATTTGAGGAAAAAAAATAGTAGATAAATTATAGTTAGGATTGTTTAGTGCATGGTAAGGTGGAAGTTGAGGTAAAGTAGCCAGTTTTTTTTCAATATGCTTTAGAAAATACCATCATAGAGTTAGCAATAGACAGTGGTTCTCTAGAGGCAACATGACTATCTGATATTTTTTCAGGGTTATTGCTTGCTTTCACTCTACCTAGATTTGAGTTTACTATTTGTCTAATAGTTTTAGAAGGATTTACTGAATTTATGATTTTCTGTTGTCAAAAATTCCATTTAGCTAAATCAATTTTTAATTTAAAAATTTTTTTTTTGAATCACAGTAAAATTGTTATTTATTTATTCAGTCAAGTTCATCACAGAGAGCAATCTCCAAATAGTACAATAACAAAAATACAATTCAATACAATGGCACTAAATATACACTACTCATCAGATAAGAAAAAATGATAACTGGAAACATTTTGTAGAACCATACACACAATGCAAATATTGGAAAAACCAAGAAGCGTAAAACCTAATTTATTTTCAGAATAAACATGGTGCAGAAGTCTTCAGTCACGGAAAGAAAGGAATAATAACTAAAATATTGTCCAAGTCTGTGCTGGTTTTGGGACCTCTAAACATAAAAGGTTCCACAATTACATTCAGTGGCTAATTCGTGGAATTCAACATTTCACTCTCATAGTCCGGATCAATAGCAACCTTGAATCATCACGTTTATTGCATAACTTTTCACAACTTAGAGTTGCATTAAAATTTATAGACTTAAAAGCCTCAGCCACTGAGTCAAGCTTGCTTGAATGCAATATTGTCAGTTTGTCATTCAAGGAATGTGGAGGTTTTTATATCCTCAGTAGCTAAGTTTCATGTATTTCATTATATATATTTTTACTGCTTATATCAAGCTCTGCCATCTTCAGTAACCTCCGATTTTAATTGAAAACGCCGAATTGCAATGTTTATGATTCTATGAATGATAAAACTATCGAATTTTTTTGAGAATAAGTAAAATTCTACTTAATTTAAAAAAATAGTACCCAAAAAATTGCTGATTCAGGTGTACCAGTCTTTAGGTATTACCTTATCATTACTGAGATAAGGTATCATTGTTTGGGGGGACTCTATAACATGTCAATATCATACAGTGCAATGCCCTTGATTGATTTGTTTTAAATTCTCATGTTGTAATATTGTTTGAGAAAGAGTGATTTGTATAAAGGATTTGAGAATTTGGTTTGATAGAGTGCTCACATTCAACGAACATATAAACTACTTAACTAATAAGGCACCTAAAACATTTATTTATTTATTATTTATTATCATTATCGAATCTCTACCTTATCTACAATCTGGAAACACCATTATGATTTGGGACTTCAATACGCGTTTTCATCCTGTGGGTACAAATTATGACATGAATACAAAACTTAGTACATTGCACGAATTTCTAGCCCTTTTCAGCCTTACTCAACTCAATCTCATAGGAAACAATTACAATAACATACTTGACCTTGTAATATCTGATCTGTCTTGTATTGTCTCCAGGGAGACACCGCCCCTTGTTCTGGAGGATGCATACCATCCAACCCTCCTGATATCACTAAATATAAAAACAGAATCGCCTCAGAACAATTTTCCTATTGATGATTCTAGCAAAAGGTATAATTTTCGTAAAACAAACTCTACAGCATGATTTATGACTTCAACTGGGAAAGTCTTTTCTTGTTAAATGATGTTAATGTAGCAGTAAATTATTTTTATGAGCGTTTGCGCGAGGCATTTGATCAGACTACCCCGTTACTTAGATCAAAAAAGTCTAAATATTCGTATCCTTCTTGGTATACAAAAGATCTCATTAAAAGCATAAAAGATAAATCAATGTGGCATAGAAAATGGAAGGCGACTCAGACCTAATACTATCATGACAAATTTACCTCAGCTAGATTAACTACAAAACGTCTCACTAGAAATACTTATCAAAATTACATAAGCTCGGTACAAAACTCCATTTAAGCCGAACCAAAAAAATTCTGGAAATACAGTCAAGACAAAAAAAGGAAAACCAGAATCCCCTGCTCCATGCTTGATGGTGAAAAAGAATTGGATTCGCCACAACAAATTGTAGATTCGTTCGCAAATTTCTTCAAAAGCGCATTTTCAACTCCCAACAATAATAATAATTATCAAGATCCCACTGTTTGTCATATGAGTCAGAATATATCACTCAAAGCAGTTGACGAGAATGAGGTTCTTTTAGCTCTTAAAAAACTAAAACCCAAAATGACCGCTGGCACGGATCAGATACCTTCTTTTATCATAAAGGACTGTGCCCATGCTTTGGTCACGCCTCTTTGCTTCATTTTCAACCTTTCTCTTAAAACATGCGTGTTTCCCGAACTATGGAAAGTGGCACGTGTGTGCCCCATTTTGAAAACAGGTAAACCGAGTATAGTAACAAACTACAGACCTATTGCAATACTTTCCAACTTTGCGAAGGCTCTGGAGATGGCTTTATGTGAACGCATTTTCCACCAAGTAAAAAATGTAATTCTAACTGAACAACATGGTTTTTACAAACAAAGATCTACAGTAACAAACTTGGCTTGTTTTTCCCAATTTATATATCAAGCATTTCAAAATAAAAACCAAGTAGATACAATCTTTACAGACTTCTCCAGAGCCTTCGACAGGTTGGACCACAGCATGACACTTACAAAAATGCGAGCGATAAGTTTTGATGAAAACTTAATTTTGTTTTTTACATCTTACTTGTCAAATCGTGAGCAATTCGTTGAATACTCTGGACATAGGTCTGATAAATTCATCGCTACAAGCGGAGCACTCCAAGGTAGTAATCTTGCCCCACTTATTTTTTCAATATTTGTCAATGATATCACAACAGGTATTACTAGCAGGAAATTGCTTTTCGCAGACGACTTCAAAATCTATCGTGAAATTTCAGAACCCGAAGACTGCATTGCCCTCCAGAACGACTTAAACATAATCGTAAAGTGTTGTGCTAACAATAAATTACCTTTAAATATCAGTAAGTGCAAACAAGTATCTTTCTCGCTAAAGCCATCCGATATTGACTTTTCCTATAAGATAAATGAGGCGCCCCTTGAGAAATGTGAGAGCGTTAAGGACTTGGGTGTATACATGGACAAAAAAATGTCCTTCTCACAGCATATTCAGGAGACGACACAATCGGCGCTGAGATCACTGGGATTTCTTATACGCTCTGCACAATCTTTTAATATTTCCTGTCTCAAAATATTTTTTAATTCTCTTGTAAAATCCAAACTCAATTATGCATCACTAATTTGGTCGCCAATTTATAAAATTCATATCGACAGGCTAGAATATGTGCAGAGGAGATTTCTTAAGTTCTTGTTCTTTAGGGTCGAGGGTCATTACCCAGAAAGGGGCTTCAACCATGATGTGTTACTAAACCAGTTCAGTGTTGCCACACTGGAAAATCACAGAAAATGCTTATCTCTTATATTTTTGTTTAAATTAACAAACAACTTAATAAACTGCCCGGAATTACTTCAACAATTAAACTTCCACGTTCCAATATATAACTCTAGAAATCCCAATTTTTTTCCACATAAATGCTTCATATACTAACACTGGGAAAAAAGCTCCCTTATACCAAATCTGTAACAACTACAACAACATCAGCGCTCATAATACTAACCTGGATATTTTCAGTTTTGGTTACAGGAAATTTAGAAAGACAGTATTACATCTTACTCTGTGATGATGTTTTTTGCATTTGCTGTATTTGTCTGTTATTCCCATATTAAGTGGTTGGATATTTGTAAAGGTTTCGTCGTGTTGTATTTAGAATAATTAGAATTTACTATAATTAGAAT
Organism: Kuschelorhynchus macadamiae; assembly: GCA_030620095.1. Classification (NCBI taxonomy): domain Eukaryota; kingdom Metazoa; phylum Arthropoda; class Insecta; order Coleoptera; family Curculionidae; genus Kuschelorhynchus; species Kuschelorhynchus macadamiae. The sequence goes on along the minus strand of JAUTXW010003516.1, from coordinate 352,554 downwards.
TTACTATTATAATACTATACTTTTTTTATGTCCTTTTAAGTTTAGTGTCGTAAGTTTTGCAATACTCTATTAAAATTAATTAGTTAAATTGTTTTGTAATTGGGTGGTTTATCTGCCTGTAAGATAATACTACGTAAATAAATAAATAAATAAATAAATAATTTATTAAACATATTCTTTAAGATTTTAGTGACTTAATCTGCTTCAAATCATTATATTGTTCTATGTTATATCTGTTTTGGAGTATGGATGTCAAGTTTGGTTGCCCTAATATAAGGTGTACAGTGTGCAGATTGATAGAATCTAATGCAAGTGGCTTAGATTTGTAGCTTTTAAGATAGGTCTTTCTTTTACATTGAGTGATGCAAACAATACAGACCTTATAAAGGTTTGCATTATTTCAATATTTCATCTTTTGAACAGCATCAATTTTTTCGATTTTTAATCCTAGCCTTGACAGCTGAAGGAGTAATTCCACTTTGTTGCTACCTTCCCGAGCCAGCTGATCTGCCCCCTTATTGTTGTTGAATCGTTTATTTAGCTTACAAAAACTAATTACCAAATATACAATTTTGAAGTAAAGAGACAAATATATGCATGTAACTAATGTTCCACTAGTAGAGTAAGTTAAAAGACTTAAAACTACATAAAATTAATTAAATCAAACTACTTATAAAAGAAATAACATTTTTACAAGTTTTACCCCCAATGCTTTGATGGTGAGGCACCCAAATAAGGCTAATCCCATTGGACTCACACAGCCTCTCTCGGGCTCTTCTGCATTCAAGTGTTCAGCAAATTGACACTGTTCGAGGACAGAGCCTTAATCGCGGTTTGACTATCACAGCATCTATAGATATGCTTGTCGTGATATCCTCTAGAAAGGTTTTCCTGTACGCAGTGCAAGATTGCTGTAATCTCAGCCTCAGATATCAGATCTCAGCATATCGTCCAAATGCAAGACTAATTCTTGTCCTGGGTCTCTCCCCATAGATTCCCGCTCCAGGTCCCTCCTCCATTAGAGAGCCGTCTGTAAAACAAAAAAGGCCCTCTGGTACACAAAATCTCTTTGAAGCAATTGAGACCCGAATAATGGCATCTCTCCTAGCTAGGAAAGGGTCTGATCTGATCAGTTCAATCCGGACTTGCGTATGCCCAAAATTCAAGTTTTTATGTATCCAATTACCCCAGTCATTTAAACGAACAGAAGCCTTTCGAGCCTCTTCCTCTACAAACAAGTGCAGCGGACTTAGTCCCAGAATGGTCTCCCTAGCTCGGGTCGATGTGGTTCTTATGGCGCCAGTTATGCAAGTCTCAGGAGCTTGTCAAGCTTCCTCCTGTATATCGTCCTGCGAGTGGCGGGCCACCACACAAGAGCGCCATAAGTGATCATTAGCCTTATCACTGATGTGTAAAGCCAATGCACAACACAAGGTTTAGACCCCAAGTTGATCAGAAGGACTATCTGCACGCCCACAGACACGCTGTGGTCTTTTTTGTGATCCTTTCAGTATGATCCCTACAGGTTATTTGGCAGACACCCATATATTTCACCGACCCGGAACTTCTCAACTCTTTCCCAAAGAGGGTCAATCTCTCAAGGTCCACTTTCCTCTTGTGGGTCTTATCTGGATTAACAGACAGACCTTGTTTTTGACACCACTTTTTCACAATTGCCAGAGCCCTCTGCATGAGCCTTATAATGGTGTTTGGGAACTTGTCTATTACTATAATGGCAAGATCATCGGCGTAGCCTTGAGCTTACACTCCGCTCTCGTTGAGAGTATGAAGCAACCTATCCACAACCAAAAACCTTAAGAGCGGAGAAAGAACTCCGCCCTGCGGACATCCTTTGATCACGGACGATCACACTGTCACGCTCCCAAGGGAAGATGTTATGATTCTGTTTTCAAGCATGGCAAACACAATGAAACGCCTCCTCGATGTCCAAGAACACACGCATAGCCATCGCCTTGGAGTAGATTCCCACCTCCAATTTACTGAGTAGACTATGAAGAGCCGGCTCCGTCGACATGGCCGTCCTATAGACGTGCTGGAATAGATGCATAGGATTTCTGTCCAGTGCGCCATTTCTCAAAAGAAATGAGGATAGACTGATAGGCTTAAAGTCCTTAGCTGTTTCGTAGCAATTACGACACGGTTTAGGAATAAACGCTAAGCGAACCCTGCGCCATCTTTCTGGAATATATCCCAAAGCCCGGTAGGCCCGAAAGAGGCGCAAAAGATGAGGGATCAGTGGTTCCTGTCCTTTCTGAACAAGATCCAGGAATATTCCATTTGGTCCCGCACTCTTAAATGGGCAAAATGAAGGTATTGCCCACTTAATAGTGTCTTTTATAACGACTTTAGAGGCCGTTTTCCAGTCAACCGGGCCTGCCCCTACTTGAAGAGCGTGCCCAGTACCCTCAGCCCTAGATTCCAAGCGAGAGCCTCGAAACGAGTTTTCAGGAGCACTCCGAGAGCCTCCTCTGCGGTGGTGGTATATCCATCGGTCGGAAGCCTTAGGGTCCCCATGCTCTATCCTCGATTCTTTGAGAGAACCCTTCAAAGTCTAGCGGTTTCTAATTTCCTCTCTTTGAACTGCGATGAGAATTCTTACGTTCTTCCCAGTCAGCAGGTAATTTCGATTGCATGGCCCTGTTAAAGAGCCTGGGAGGATACACCTCAGGAGCCTTTTCAAGTTAATTTGATAGGTCCGGAATGCACAATTCTCCTCATAAGAGTTTATTATGGCTTCCTGTATAGAATTTGCCACGTTTAGCGACTCCACCTAGTGAGCTCAGTTGGTTGTCCTCGGGTTTCGAAAACTACTGAGCTCCATGTTTGCTCAAGGTTTAGCTTAAAGAGGATGTGTCTGTGATCTGATAGCTTATCAGACACCCTCCATTCCATAACAACCAAAACCAGCAAAAGTGATCCCAAAGTTAGGTCAGTAACCTCCTGCCTTCGTGACATGACAAAAGTTGGGGTGTTTTCCCGATTCAGAATTTCTAAATCAGTTGTAATAAGATACTCTAAAAGACTTGCGCTCCTCGAGTTGGTGACAGTGCTGCTTCATACAACGTGCGTTAGCGTCACATGCAATAACAAGAGGCAGCCCGTTGTTCTTACAGTATCCTATTAAGTCAATAAGTTCCCTGGTAGGTGGGTCCTCTCTTGAGTCGTAGGGAAGATAGACTTAAGAATCAGTTTCAGAGCCACTAGGTCCCTGGAACAAAATTCCACTAATGACAAGGACTCAATACCTCTGTCAACATATCTATGTTGAACACATTTTTAGAAAATAATAGAAAAGATAAAATATATAAGATATAAAACATGCCTTCACATGATTTGAAATTGCCTGTTGATTGTTTCGTGATTGAACCTGTATTTTTTGAGCAAGAAAGGTTTGATGGGTTAGGATTGATGTGTAACTATAATGCATCTGCACGTCCTTAGGTTCGGGTAGATGTCCCTTTTATAATGTATAGAGCTTTCCATCTGCCCAAACCCTTGAACATCTCCCTTGTAAACCCAAGGTTCCTGTAGGTAGGAGGTAGATGTGTGTTTGCCCCACAGCTATGTAACGGCCTATTACTAAACTATAAAATGAAAGTAAAATATCACGTTTTGAAATATTGTTTTTACTCAGTCGGAGAGAACCTAAATACCTCCATTTAGGTTTATATTTAAATTTTTTACTAAAATTATATTTTGTCTTACTTGTCTACCTTGCGAAATGCTTTTAGTTTGTTTTATTTTGTATGTTTGTCAGTGAATATTATATGTATTATGTATTGACATTTTTACTGTGATGTACTTTATACATTTATATCTTAGGATTTTTTTTTAAACTATGACTGTCTGCAAACATCTTGTAATGTGGTGAAATATATATTTTCTTTTCTTTTCTTTTTCTATTAATGAGGAATGTAGGAAATGTAGGAAGATCACGCCTATGCCTATTGGAAAAAGCTAAGGGTGATCCTCCGTCATCCGGGAAGTTGCCTCCTCCGACTCAGATGCCTCGCTATGTATGTCTATCTGAGATAGAAGCTCAGCAACTTCCAGCTCATTGTCAGACTCGGGGTTCAACCGTTGAGCTGTGTTTGACCCCGCTGTTCCAAACTTTCAGAGCGTTATTTTCCTTGCAAGTTAAGGGAGAACTACACGCAAAAAGTGAAAAACTAGCGACAAGGTCTAGTCAAGTTCAAAGTAAGATGAAAAGGTACCTACATATTAGAAAAAACTTCCTGCACGTCCGACCTCAAAAAAATGTGTTATGTATAGGCAATTTAAATTACATTTCGTTTAAAAATGGGTTCAAAAGGGTTCACGCGCTGCAGAAATACTAAGAACTGAGTACGATTTACCATTTCAAATTTTGCAGTTACGTAGACAAAGGATCGATGCAAGGCGGTAAAGAGCCATTTTGTGGAAAAAAAATTATATGCGACGGCATTTGCGTCAAAAAGTGGTCGAAAAATGGTCGAAAATGGACAAATATACTTCTATTTTATAATTCTAGATTAAATTTTTTCATAAAAAATCCCAACTCCCAACTATACATATTTCCCTATTGAAATCACATTGAAGCTAATACACATCTCTTATAGTTTTAACATAATATTGCAGCGGCGGAAGGCTTACAAATGATCCATAATACTGCGTGCAGTTCCCCCTTAATGAACTATTTTGAAAAAAGAATGTGTGACGGAATCACTTTGATTATTGATGCGCAGAGGCTCTACGTCATTACTCAATATCTCCAGTTCTATTTACTTGTTCAGTGAGACTTTTTCGTCCTAAAGTCAACTTTCAATAATAGATTTATCTCGGCCGTGGAACAAGAACGATTGCACAGAGAATATAGAAAATACGGTTTTTGCATAGCTTTGAAAATATAGTACAAAAATCGAAAAATCGTAATTTCTTAGTCTTCTCTTCTGCATTTGTCTATGCTGTAAGGTGACTAACTGTTTGTCACTCTCTTTGTCGCCACTATAGACTTGTAGGGGGTGTTTGTTGAATTGGGCGTTTTCACTCTTTCCAGTCTGTATATAGTCTTTTTAGTATGATGTATGTGGAAGTATATTAATAGCTATAAGCAGATAGATGATATTCATTTACACTCCATTTGTGCAAGTAGGCTCTTTTTTTAACTGTGGGTCAATAGTTTGAGTATTTGTGTCTCAAGTGTTTTAATAAATTACTCAGCAAATATAAATATTCTGCATTATAGCATAGATCAGTATTTATTGGAAAAGTTGAATAGCTTGAATGCTTTATTTTGACTAATTAGTTTGGCTATTTTGTACAACCTGTGTTGTTTTATTATTTACATTTGATTTTAGAATACCTTATATTTGTAATGTTTGACATTTTGGTTGAGTTGCCTTGATTGCAAGCCAACTCAACCAAAATGTCAAACATTACATGATTGTTAATTATTCGAATTATGAAGGATGAAGTGACTTATAAAAGAATAAATTTTCCAGAAATATTTATTCGTTTGATATTTTTTTACATTATGTTTTTTTTTGAAAAGTCCTCCCAGATTAAAATAATATTCATTATTTCTATATTTATTAAGAAGGTGTAAAAATATGTCTAAAATTGTTTTTATATCATGTTTTTTTTTAGATAAGCAATACTGATGAGTTATCAAGAGATGAAATCCTCAAAGCAATATTGGACCATGTTCACCCGTTAGATTTAATTCCAGTATTTTTTTCTAAAGATCCTGGAAATCCAACTGCTTTCTTTTTGGCGAGGAATTGCGAAGCTGCCATTGAGAAATTATGTAAAGATAATCTGGTCGTTGACCATCCCTACAACAAAAATTCATTTAATCGAAATTTTAAACCTGTAAGTTATTGAGATGGATTTATGTGTGATTTCTATTTTGTTAATATAAGGCAATAATATGAGTTGGTAATATACAGAGTGTGCATAGACTTGGATAAAGTCAATATCTGTACTCCAATTTTATCCATAACCTATGTGGTAATCAAAAAAAAAAAAAGAAAAACGTAAAATATAAAAAAAAATATCAATGTGTCCCTTTAAAATAAGGTAGAAAAATATTTTGAATAGAAAAGTTTTTCAGAATCAATATTTATATCTAAATATGAAGTATCAGACACCTTTAAAAACATTTATCTTTGTATTTTTGCACTACCTATATTTGACCCTAAATTGGCATGAAAAGACATAACAGGATCTGCTATTTTTTTGTGTTCACTCTATAATCATTCCTTAAAGGCACTGCTAAGAGATTCGCTAGAGAATTGACCGTTGATTTCTCAACCAACTTTATTATTGTTTAATTTATAATTATCTACAAGAATAAATAAAATTTTTTTGATTTATCATTTAAGTTTTAGATGGGTCATCATTATTTCTATTCATTTAGTGCTGTTTTATTTTGGTACTGAGTTTTAATTTTAAAATTGGTAGTTATTTGGATGCATGGGGTATATTTTTAGTTCCCTCATAAAGGGAAGTATTGTAATCCTGAAAATTACACGATTCTCATTGATATATATGTATATATATATATATATATATATATATATATATATATATATATATATATATATATATATATATATATATATATATATATATATATATATATATATACATATATATATATATATATATATATATATATATATACATATGTGTATATATATACAACAACTATTTCCAATACAAAGATAATTACTACCAACAACTGTATTACTTACCTCCACACCGCCAAGTAAGGCAAAAACACATCTTTCTCAAGGTATGTACTGTACTATTTTAACTCAATGTTTTTAATAATTTTAATGCATGCCGTTATACCTAATTGTTTTTATTTTTGCGTATATACACTTTCTGTATTTAATTTTTAGATGTGCAGAAACAAATATTGTGAAAAAGCCTGAAATAGACAGGCGAAACGTCAATTAAAGTTTTTTTGTTTCAATCCAAGAACCTAATCCCAAGAAAGTACTTGATATTTACATATATATATATATATATATATATATATATATATATATATATATATATATATTTTTTTTTTTTTGCAACATTTTATTTCAGACCTTAAAACAGTTACAAGAACTGGCACCAAGGCCTTTACAATCACAATTTCTTTGAGATCTTAAAAAATTAACAATATCAACTTAATTATATGTATTTAACAAAAATAAATAAATTTTCTAAATTTACATAATAAATGTATATTATATTTTATGTATTCAATGATTATTAATATATAATGCGTTTTTTTTTTAATATTTTTTGTTTTACATTTATAAATTTTATATATATATATATATATATATATATATATATATATATATATATATATGCGTAGTAGGTGACCACAAAATTACTAACAAGGCTGTAACTTTTTTTAAGATAAGTACTATTAACCTGAAATTTTACAGTGATATATGGTTACTTATGAGGAAGATTTTCGCTGTATAAACAATCGACTGCCGTTCCTGGTTTAACTGGAAATGCTACCAACTTTAATATTTTAAATGGAACACTCTGTATAGTGATTTATTTTTGAATTCTACATTAAATTCTAAACACAAAATATGTATCATACCCTGTGTCAGTTTCTGATAGTTTTCGAGAAAATGGCGAATGAAACTTTTCAAAAAAAAAAAATAAAAATTTCAATGAGTAATTTCCAAAACAAATGATGATATTTCCAATTTAATACTGTAAATAGTGTTTGTTATGCAACTCATTGCATCTAATGTGACAATTAGGATACTTCCCGTTTACCCAGAAACGTAGTGAAAAATCACTTTCAAACGATATTTTCTTGTTTTATTTTAATGGAACCACTTATAAACTTAACGCTTAGGCTTATAGATAAATGACTAATATTAAATTTCTAATCTAAGGTGGCTTTGAAACAATACATAAGTATATGGCCATCGTTCTTATAATATGCCGATGGTTCGCTTTGAGATTTAAACGGTAATTATAAGTACTACGTTTTTCGAGACTTTCTTCTAAATTTTAATTATTGAAAATGTATTTTACTCGTGAAGTACAAATTGATATGATAATGATATACGGAGAAACTAGAAAAAATCGCAAGGAAGCCAGAGCATTATACGTATAGCGATTTCCGAATCGCCGATATCCATCAGAGTCATACTTCCTTGGTTGGAAAAGTATTTAAAATGGGAAGGGAATCCGCCAGGCGAGAATTTCATAGTTAGTGAAGAGGCTGGAATTAATACCCTGGCTTGTATAGCAATCGATCTTACTATATCAATACGACAAATAAGCAGTGAAATTGAAATTGGCCGCGAAAGTGCACGAACGTAGTAAGCATGGCTTTAAATCATTCAAATACCAAATCCATCACTACTTATATGAAGCAGATTATAAGAGAAGACTGGAATTTTGCAACTGGTATTTTGATATGCAACAAAGACAGTCCAATTTCCAGACAGTAATTCTTTTTTCAGATGATCCCGATTTACCAATATGGGAATGTTTAACCGCAATAACACTAGGTACTCGGAAAATCTGCACTTGGTAAGGAAAGTGGCATTTCAAGAAAGATTTGGTGTTAACGTCTGGTTTCGAGTACTAGGAACTCCAAAAATAGGTCCCATTTTTTTATGAGCGCCTGAATGCAGAACATTATTTGCAATACTTCCAAAATACAATAGAGGATTTTATGGACAATTTACCCGTTGTTTATTACAATCAAGTATATTTTCAGCAAGATGGGATACCTGCACACAATTCCAGAGTAGTGACTAACTGGCTGAGAGAAAAATTCGGCGACAATTGATAACAACTGGGTCAGTCAGATGGCCGGCGAAATCGCCTGATCTTACCCCGTTATATTTTTCATATTGGGGCTACATTAAATAAAAGGTCTACAAAACACCATTAGAAAATCGTGCGGACCTTATTAATCAATTTACAAGGGCGATAGAAGAAATAAATCCAAGGCAGATGGAAAACGTTTTACAAGAGTTTCATAACAGTATGTGCCATGAAATTAATGGACAACGTTTTAAAGACCTTGTCTATGGATGACGTTTTTTCTTGGTTTTTTATTACTCATGTAGCTTTAGTTCTATTTCGTGTTTTTCCTTGAGTTAAGAGGATTTTTTATGTTTGAATATTATTTAAATTTATTATTAATTAAATTATTAAATAAAAGTGTTTTGTGGCGTAATGACAGTTGAAGCTACTCAGTAGTGTTCTTAATAAATACCTATTTAAGTAGACTGGCAATATTTCTTATAGTAAATAATAAACAGTGATACAGCATGTGAAAGCATGAAAAAACAGTTACTTTGAATTAACTTTTTGTAGGTAAGTTTATTTATATTTATAAGGTTAACTAATTCTTCCTTTCTACCCAGTTTACATTGCTGCCAAGTACAAAACATGCTTAGCCTTACAGATAACATATCATAGGCATTTTACTCCTTTTTTATATGTTAAGAACTCCATTTAAATTCTAAAACCCAGTCCTTCCTTAGTACCTATATTTGATGACCTCAAAACGTTAAATACTCCATTTGCGAAAACAGTTTTGATCAGTACGTTTGGAAATTCTAATAGCTTGTTTTTTTTATTCGTACATTGAACAAAACAATAATTCTGAACTAAAGTACCTACTTAAAAACTAGAAGGTGGATAAAAGAATGGTGTTCCTTTATTTCATTTCATTCATTCATCCCGTTAAAATAAAACAAAAAAATATCGTTTGAAAGTGACTTTTCACTACGTTTCCGAGTAAACCGGAAGTATCCTAATTATCACATTAGAAGCAATGAGTTGCATAACAAACACTAATTACAGTATTAAATTGGAACTATCTTCATTTGTTTTTCCAAAAAAAGGAATTATTCATTGAAATTTTTAAAGTTTCATTAGCCATTTTCTCGAAAACTATCAGGAATTGACACAGGCTATAAAACATGTTTTAGGTTTAGAATTTAGTGTAGAAAATAAATCAATATACAGGGTGTTCCATTTAAAATATTAAAGTTGATAGCATTTCCGGTTAAGTTCAATTTCAGTGTAACTGAGATTTTAGCACAAGATAAGAATTATCGAAAATTGACATTTAAAGAAACGAAAGAAATAAAAAAGAAGACGGAAGCAGTTAATGATAAAAAAGATATTTGTGGTTTAAGTCAAATATATTTCAACCTAATTAAAAAATCAGAGAGCATTTAAAAGTTAAAAAATCTTATTTTCCCTGTATACATTTTAAATAGAAAATAAACTTGCCCCTGTATATCTATAAAAATATTATTTATTTTCACAGCTAGCTAAGCAACAGATAAATTCTACCGTCTATAGTTGGCCAAATTTCATTGCTTTTGCGGTCTTCCCAAAAAGGTCCTTTTTTACTATATACTAATTCTTGTCATTTCCTACTATATATATTTAAAAGAATATCCTAAAATCTAACTAAGATTTATAAACTTAATTATGTACAATCTACATTAGAAGGATATTCAATTAAATTAAAGAAAGTCTTAATTATGTCATACATGAATTCATTCACATAAACCAGTGTGTGAAATTTTATTGTTTGTTCGCAACATAACTGAAAAACTGATTCACCCATTAACCTCAAATTTTGCTTAACAATCTAGGGTCATACTAGGTTAAACTGGTATTATTTTGGCGGCCTAATAAGTGGCGTGGAATAGAGATGAACTAGTAAAATTTTGGTGCAAATCCAATATGAGTCATCGAAAAGGCGGTTTAATAAAATGTTTAAAAAATCGGATCAAAAAACTACTTCAGAGTCTGCACAAACAGTAAATGTGGTGTAGGGATGAATATCAAATTTTGGTGCGATTCCAATAGGTGAAACAAAATGGTGACTCAATAAAAATGTTCATAGAAATTTCTTTGTTTCCTAACCAAAAGCACAATGCGAAATCAGTTTTTGCAAGGGAAAAGGCCATATTTTGTATTTGGCAGAGGATGCGACTCGCTCACTAATATAATGTGGTTTCTGGTAGTGACTCATTTTAACTTCATTGAAAATCTATTTTTGGTTATAAATAAAATCAATTTACAATTTAATTTTGCAAAATATTTATATGCAAGATATATAGCAATAAATTATATGAAAATTGAGAAGGTTACATGTTTTTAGTGAGATGATATTGGTAAAAAAGTATTTAGTTAAAACCTTTTGTTTACGACGAAACACTTTTATTTTTAAGTTAATTTATTAAATACATTCATCAGATATATATTTATTGCAATTTTAGTTTAAACTGTGCATAATCCTAAATTTTGCAAATACAAATGATATCAAAATTGATGTCCAAAAGAATGTTTTAAATGTTTTGAACAAACGATTTGATGTTGATTCCAAAATACTTAATTTGGATAGGTTTCATGAAGACCCAGGTAAGTTATAATTTTTGATTTTTTAACTTAAATGTACAGGGAACGCAAAAGTAAATAAATTCTAAAACAAAACAAAAAATAGTTTGAAATATTTTTTTACAGTTAAACTTCCTTATAATCGATATGCTTAAAATATGGCAATTTTTAGAAATATTTAAACAACAGCAAAAGTTATGGAGTGAGTGGGAGTCGAACCCGCTCGTACCATAACTTTTGCTGTTGATTAAATATTACTAAAAATATATTTCACAGTTTAAAAATAAACTGATAAAATATTCTATTCAATACTGGTAATATAGTTTTTTTATAATATACATTCTCCAAAAATGCTTTAATTTTAAGGGAGTTTCACTATAAGTATAAAATGATTATTAAAAATATTTTGAATTATTACAATTGTTTTTAGCACAAAAAGATATTTTTGTAACTTCGGTGTATTTTTTGGAATTTTATGTAATGTATTATTTTAATATTATATCTTCTTTTAGACTTGACAGAATTTTGTCCATTGTCTCAGCCCAAAATTATGTATTTTGTTTTGCATATTGCAAAAAATCTTGCACCTGGAGAAATCATATTATCAAATAATGGTATAAGGCTTCTGAATCCACTTGATGTACTTATTGGACTTAAATTAAGATACATTGATCTAAGCAATAATGAGGTATGATTATATATTTGACTAACTCTAATAAGGTTTTCTGTATACTTATCATATCAGCCATTTAGAAAATTGCATTTTAGAAAATCATTAAGACATTTGATCTTAAATAAGCATTTTTAGCGAGAAACACAGAAAATATGAAATGATTTAAATTTGTTTTTTAGTCAATAATTTATTTTCGGATCCTTCCTTTTTTACATTGGTTAAGTTATAGGATATTTACAATATAATACGACAACCCATTCGTTTTGCGGCTATGATGTTCCCTATATTTTAAGTATCAAATAATCTAACCTTATTGGATATTCTTGCCCTTGCATATAAATCCATCACCCTTGAACTTACTAGTGCTCAAGGTGAAATCTATTTTACTCTCTGTGTTCTAGTTTGCAACATTCATTGAACAAATTCATCATTAGCATGCTGAATAATTATTGGTGCCTAGATTCCGTTTTGTAGAGGACAATTTATTCCTAAAAATACTACCTTGAGTTGCTTAGCTTGTAATTTTACTATCCACCTGCTTTTATATAGCGATTCTTTAATAAAAAAAGTAAAGAAGTTGTCCATATTACATCAGGTTTCGGTATTGGTCAATCAAGAAAATATATTAAGAAAGTGGTGACATGTTTCACCCTAACGGGCATACTTTTTAATTGTTTGGTTATGTTTGTTTATTTATGTAGTCTGCAATATTTATTATTTATTTGTAATTTCCATTGCAAATGCACTAAATTTGGTTTTCTAAATATATAGATGAACTGAGCTAGACTTTGTGTATTTTTCTGATGTTTCATTCTTTAATGATTGTTTTCTTCGGTAGTAATTGATGTTGTTAACAACAGAAATGGTTGAATTTTATTGTTATTATGTTTTGAGAAGTGAACAACAACAAATATATAATCATCCCGGACACAGATGCAATAATGGTGTTATGTACAGTACAAGGTTAACGTATTTTGCCATCTAGCACTAATTAAATTATGAAAAAACTACTAAACGAAACCTAGATACCTTTTATCTGGGTATAACAATTTTTTTTTACTGAAGAAAATAATTCAGCCACATATTTAAATTTAATAACTTTTAGAAATACTATAAACCATTAGAGTCAATAAATATATATGATTAATCAATTAATCATTAACATGTCCTTAAAATGGTGAAATTTCCTTTTAATATATGGAAACATAATACAGTGTGTATGTGTTAGTGCTAAGGACCGAAAATAGTTAATTTCGACATAAACTGGCTAATTTTAATATTAACTAAAGTGTAAAGCTAATACAATAATATTAAAGTAGATCTTTATTTATTATATTTGCCTAGAATTAGCAAATTGATTCCAGTCACCCAATGAAAAGTGCAGTTGGGGGTCAGTAATTCACTCTGGTGAGTGGCCAGCTTATAGACTAATAAAGCAAGATTTTGGCTCCTCATATGGATTGCTTTGTGGAAATTGATGGTTAAATAGATATGTTAGTACGATTGTTATGACTATGTTCAAAATTAGAATTAATTTCGTTAGTCTGGGATGTATCTGCACCTGATTATGGTGGGTTATGTCAATCGAATCGTCACACCTTCCGGTGCAAGATTATGAAGAATTGCTATGATTCCCTGATAGATATATTGGTATTATAAAATGTTGACTTGAGGTCATTTAGATCAATATTTTGTACCTCAAAAGTACCACTATTGACTGTGTTCTCCGATTAATCGCATAAACTCAAACGAACCTTGATCTAGGGATTTAACGCAAAGAGCTATTGCAGAAAACTTGTTGCATATGACAGAGACGACGACTGACCAGCAAATTAGGCAATCTAGACGTGTTAATTTCATCGTATAAAGCCTCTAGTTCGGTGCTACATGTATTTTTTGTTTGTATTGTTAGATTTTCTATAAGCGAATATTTATTAGCTATACCTAAGAGAGAATGGCTGGGAAATTGTTAATTCTGATTTAACTGATAGTTTCATATTGATGAAATTCATTCATTTCAGTCCTGTCGTGTTCAGGGTTATTTAATACATGGTGCCGCTACCATTTACCCGGTTACTCTCTGGAAAGTGAGCATCCCCTCAAAAAAAGAGGATTCTAAACGAAAAGAGAAGTCGCTGGGCCGGAATGCAGACATATTTTTGTAGGAAAATAGAACCATAAAATAATAAGTCTCTGCCCCAATATGCTATTTATTATGCCCAAATATGCTATTTATTATGCCCAAATATGCTATTTATTATTTCTTATTAACCAAATTTCACAACTGTGAGACAAGTTCTGAGGGTAGTGACGGGAAGGTTTAATGGGGGAAAGTAAGTCTGCTCAGTTAATACTTTTTTTATAAGTATTAATAACTTCAAACAATACAATATACTACCAATAACGTGGACGCCGAGTGGATAAGTTTATTCTACAGTTTTGGATTACTTTCTAAAAAGTTGGAAAGTCTTTCAAGGGACCTGCAGTTTATTTTTCTTTTCAAAAGTTTTTTGTTTAAGTCACTCACGGGTTTTCCAAAAATTAAGTTTATTTCACTTATATATATCATTCAAAAACAAAACTTTTCAACAATGGTTTTGCACAAAATGTCTTGAAGACATCGGTGAACAAAAATATCTTTAAATACAATATTTTATAAAATGTCTTTTTGTGTTTTATTTTTATATTGTTTTAGAGAGATTTCAAAATATTCTTTTTTCAAATTATATTTTAGAAAAACTAATAACGTCTATCTCGAAGACATTAAACACTAATTCTTTTGATATTAAAATTATATTCAATAACTAAATAAAGACAGTGAAAATTAAGCAAAGGTTTAAACAATAAATGCCACTATTAAATTAAATTAATTTATATAAATCGCGAACCAGAAGTTGATCTTTATGGGATATCACTAATGATTACTAAGCATATACAGGCAATGCTAATTTTGTTTGCAATATCTGTTTTAAATGAGAGATCCATTTCGAAAAACATGCAAGTTTTTTGCTTAAAAGACCAAAAGCAAGGACCCTGCACATTTCTTGTGGAAAATGGTTTTCTGTTAAAATTTTTGATATAAAGGTCATCAAAGTTAGAATTTTGCATTTCCCGTATTTTGTGCAAAGTTTTTTTTTTACTTTAAAATCGGCCGCCGAAAATCTTAATTTATATAGTGTCATTTTAAAGAAAAAAAAAAGAATATTGTCAGTGATATTATATTTGGCAATCTTAATTCCTTAATTTGTGACTAAAAAACATTAGCTCATTTTGTTCAGCAACAGCAATATTTTTAATGAAGTTTATTCTTATCAGTAAAGTAGTAATGTTTATAAATAATTTATTCATATACCTACTTTTTTATTGTTGTGAGAGACATTTTATGGAAAGTTTTGATTTTTTTAGGATCATTGAATTAAAATCCAAAATATTATTAATGCCAAACTAAAGTAAATATTCCATTCGATTTTTTTAGAAACTGTTGACAAAATTCTCTTTTTTTCATGTTCAATTGAAATTAAACCTTTAACAGAGTAGAAGTACCTAATATTATTATATTGCCATTAAAGGATCTCTCTCTCTCTCGCGCGTTTAGACAGCCCCATTGCCGATATGATCATTGCGACCTTAGAGCAAGAATTAAAGTAGAGATCACAATTCATTCATAAATCGCGTTAGAGGTATGCGCCAACATGTTTTGTCACATTCTATCGACCAATGTTTACGATAAAACAAGAAGTGGGGATAGCCCATGTCCAAACTGTGGCCATTTGTCGACGAATGCCAGTAGCGACGCGAGTTTTCACTTCCCGCATAAGAAAATATCATTAATTGTGAAAAAATCATCGTTCCGGGTTTTTACAGATCTTCATGTTTTTCCATTACTGTCGGTCGGTCGTTCGGTCTGTTCCCGTATAGCTAAAAAATCCATTTACTCGATTAACTAATTTTCCACAAAAAAGTCTGATACAAAAAAAAACTGGTAAAATATTGTTATGAATTCAATATGGCGAAACAAAATGACGACCTGTTAAAATATTTGATGTATGTTAAATGGGCCATGCTTCATTATCGTTGACAAAAGGAGGGATTCTTATCTATTCCTTAATGAGGCAAATAGGTATTTTTACAAATTTTAAAGAAATAATCGTTCCCTATTTCACTATCTAAAGTCAAACCATTAAATTAGATAAGTTTAAAAGGAAATTAGTTATTTATATATTATTAAACAGTTTTTAGTTATGTTTGCCTTATGGCAATTGATATTTAGATAAATTATTTGTTTGGCATTTTAAACGTGTAACTGTCAAGTTTGACCTTGTCTAAATTTAAACCTCTTTAGTGAATACTATTGTTAGAGTTTTAAACTAAAATCAATGCTTTTAACGCGCTTTTATTCGCTTCCTACTCATCTGATTGTATGTTTGTATGTCTGGTTTAAATCTTGTAATGGATTTTTCACCACTTCCATTACCGATTATTTTCAAATTTAACATGCATACACTTTCGGATATAAAAAATCCGAATTTTTTTAGTCAACGTTTAGAAGTCCAAAATGGCGGCGGCAATACGGCCGACGAATTTTGTTACTTGTGTAGATTAAACTGAAAATCGGTGAAAAAGACTAAAAATTGAAAATAGCGGTGTCAAAATGACAATGTCAACAAGTCGGACGGATGATTTTAACATTTGTGGGGATTATTTAAGAATGCACAACAAATATGGCGCCAAAATATCGAACGAATTTTATCATTTGTACACATTCGGCTGAAATATCAGTATCTAGAAGTATTTAAGAATGAAAGTTATGAAATTTTAGACAATATTTGAGAATTAAAAATGTTGACAACAACATAGCAGACTAATTTTAAAATTTTTGCAGATTTGATTAAAATTCGGCATTTAGGGGTATTTAAGAAAGAAAGTAGGCATCTGGGGGTATTTGAGAATACATATCATAAATTTTTAGTAAATATTTAAAAAATGAGAGTAGGAATGCCTAGATTGCGAACGAATTTTAACATTTATACAGATTGGATTAAAAATCGATATTAATTGTGCAATTTATACATCTCTAGTAATAAATATTCCAAATGGGGACGTAATCAATCATTCAATCTGATAAGTACTTTTTTCAGATATTTTTAAACATTTAATTAGGCCACCATTTTGTTGCCCCATTTTGAATTTGTCTCAACATTTTTACCATTTCATCCCTATATAAGATTTGATTTTTGACCACAATTTGAACATAATCGGTGCAGTAGTTTTCTGCATTGACTTTTATAACATTTTATTAGGCCGTCATTTTGTTCTGCCATATTGGATTTTTACCAAAATGTTACCACGTCATCATCATATGACCTGTCATTTTTAACCACTTGAAGTAAATAGGACAAGCAGTTCTTGAGCTTTGTCGAGGACAGACATACAGACTAGCCGACGGAACTAAGAAAACATGTTTTTATATATATAAGATAAAAATAGAATAGCCAATTGTCATATTGTTATTCCATGTTAATAACTAAATTTAAAAAATAAAAGATTTTTTAAAATTCTTAATATCATAAATATTGAATTCTAACCAGTTTAGAACACGTTTACGAACACATTTTTACTTTTAATTACCCAAGAAACCATTTAAATTGCTTTACTTGACAATACTTATATACAAAATTGGCCAAACCCATGTAAAAATTTTAAAAAATGCGCGAAATCATCCGAAACTTTATTATTTTCCCAGATTTCATCCGAAATCTAGTGATTTTCGAAATCGCAGTACGTTTTTTTGTGCGTGAGACGCCCTTTGACTATTTTAATATGGTACAGAGATATTGAAAGAAATGATATACATTAACATATAGATATTCTATAATTATTTTAATTCTCTGATAGGAAAACCTATTGCAATCGTCAAAAAAATCACCTCAGAATCTTTCTTGTATCATTTTGCTTCTGAGGATTCTCATATGACCCCCGACCAAATAAACGTTCTATTATACTTAACCAGATTGTTCAATACGTCATGTGACCCAAAATAAGTGAATAAGGTATCTTTCATTAGACATAACCTCCGTATTCACTATAAAGGTTTAAGAGTTAGTCCAGTTCTAGTTGCCATGGTACTTAAAACTCTTAGTTCGCTATTTATGTTTCGCTTATGTCACTGTCATTTTGTAATTGTGACATTTAGAAAAAATGTTTGTTCAATTGTTAGAAATGTCATCTTAAACCTATAACTGTCAAGTTAGACCTGGTCTAAATTTAAAAAGGAGATCTAGCTGTTTACTAAACCTGTTACTAAAAGACAGTTCCAAATTTAAACGGCCATTTTTTTACAAACTCACGTTGCCGCACTATAGTTAGGTCAACTAAAGCTCCTAGTTTCGCAATGTCCAAGATAAAGTAAATAAAATTTATTTATTAAATGTTTAAAAAATCAATGTTCTTCTAATGTCATCGCACCTTTAGAACGCTGCTTCGTGAAGTAAGGCAACATATAATTAGAAGATTTGAACCATATCAATAATTACACAATAATACATTAAAACACATGCACATGCATGAAGCTAAGAGAAGCTTGGTACCTAATGACAATTTTAATTGAATTAATTTCTGGGTTAAAATAATTTTTAGCAAATTAATTTCTTTAATGTTAAAATTTATTGTAGTTCCACGAGCCGCTATTGGTTTTTAAGCCACGCCAGTTACGTGACCCTAATACGTGGAGTTGTCGATCGGGGTTGCCATATCTAACTAAAACTCTTGTTACTGGTGTAGTCTGATCTGAGACTGGGTATTTTAGTTTGTGTTTTACTATTTTGCAAATAAGAGTAATTTCTTTATACTGCTTAGAAAGTAATACTCGAAAAACACTATTCTTTGTATATTCACCGTAATATAAATTGGTATAAACTTTGGAGTTCCTGGCTAGGCTTGGCATCGCTGTACGATCGACCTTATGCTGTGAGGTAATCTTGGCAGTGGCTAAATATGTAAATAATGAACTCTATTTTTATTCTTACTCTAAAGATTGCGACTTTTTATAACAATGGCCTCAATCTGCTCTCTAACCGCGGGAACCAGATAACACCGGATCATATGCCGCCTAACTTGTTTCTAGGAAATTTACGTCTGCTCAGAACGCAGTCACATGTATCATTATATTTAGTCGCTGGGTTTTGCATTTTTTAAACTTCTCGACGGGTCGGGAATAAATGTTTTTTTTACCAGATAAAGGGAAACCGAAAGTTGATATCAGGTTATAAACTATTTTGTTCTAATTTCAGTCGTTTAGATTCTACAGGGTGTTTAAGTGTCCATTTTCAGATATCAGTTACTCCAAAAACAAATACAAATTGGATAGAGAGTCGAATCAATATAAAAGAAATATTAGCGAAATGATATACATTAAAATAACTGACACATGCCATTTAAGCAAGTATTTTACCCAAATACAAAAACTTTACTACCTTCATAAAAATCCTTGTAGTATCAATAATATATGAAAAAGTAAAAATAACAAATAATATAAAAGATATTATTAATAATTGTATGTTTGTTATTTATCATTTTAATGCTAACCATGACTTATCTTAATGAGGCAGTATTGGGTATGGCTTTTTAACACGATTACCGCTGTTTATTGTGCACGTTATTGGTGATAAATACCCAGATCGTACCGATACCCTACTCTATGGATTCCAATTTTGCATTATTTAGATGAATACATTAAGGACAAAGATAGAAGTCGTCAAAAATTCTTGTTTTGGTATGGATCTCTTGTGGTTTGGTACTGTTAAGTTAGGTGTATATGTGTCATTCCCATGTAATTTTTAGTTTTTGGTGTTTGGAACCATATACAATATTGGTGAGTTATTTTGTATACATTTTATGTATGTTGGATTTTTCATTTAGATTTGTAAGGTCTCTTTTGACTATTTGTGCCTTTTCTATTCTTTGCAGACCCTTGACAAAGTCTCAATAAATTAGACAAAACTTTGGGAAGAATATAATTTTGGTTTTGATTACATAGTCCTGAATCCCACTATACTTCAAACATATACAATATATAAAGGACGCCACAAGATTTAAAACATGTAGTTAATAATACACATGTAGTGGCCTCTTTAATGGGTCCCACCTCTTATTTTTTGAACAAATGAAGAATTAAATTTAAATTTGGCATACTTTAATAAAGACTAAATGCTTCTTCTTGGTGCATGCATGTCTTATAATGAAACGTTTTAAGATGGCGATTGGCCATTATCTAAGTCCTTATTGAAGTTATTTTTGAGATGTAAGTTGCCTAAAATGACGGAGAAATATGCCTGGAAGTCATCGACATATTGATGAAATTTAGAGTATTCTTCTCTGTCTACAACATAGAGAAAATAGTAACGGCCCTAAGATCAAATTTTAAGGAACACCTGTTTTTGAAAACAGATACAATACTTTGATTTTATTAGAATCTTTTGTAATGCGGTCTGTTGGTTATATAAAATTCAGTGACCTTTTGGAAAGCCAAAACATTGCAGTTTTATTAGCAACATTTTGTAAATAAGCTTATCGAATTCTTTACTCAAGTCTAGTAACCTTAAACATGTGATTTTTTTTTCCTTATTAAATTGAATATTATTATAAAGATTGACAAGACCATTGTAGTACTACATTTTTTGCGATTCCCTGATGGACATTCCGATATAATACAGACGATTTAGTAAATGAGGACACTGAATTATAAACATGTCTTTCCAGAATTTGTGAAACTGCAGGTACTTATGGGCCTTAAATCTTTGAAGTCCAAAAAATGTGAAACCTTGGATAAACGTATAATTATTACTTTTTCCAAAGCTCAGGGTAAACATCTGATATACAACTGTTAATAATATCAATAAGCGGATTTAAACAAAAAGGTAAACTCACTTTGAGATGTTATCTTCTTCAGAAGTATTTGACTATAAGATTTTATTTAAGGATAGTTCATCAATAAACTCCAAGTTTAATTTATAGGTTACATTGGTATGTCTATTTTCTTCATAAAATAATGTATCATTGGATGTTCTGTCAGGCTGAACTGTGCAGGTATCGGGGGGTATAGAGGAGTTCAAATTATAAATTAAATTATTTTTGAGCTCCAAAACTCCCTTCTCGTTTTAGTAGACATTAAGTCAAATTTTTATATTTACTTGTTTTCTATAATTTTTGATACACATCATTTTTATTTTTAGTTTAGAGTTTGTCCTCAGTATTAATTATTAATTAATTTAAGTATTTATTTTTAAGGATACATGCTTATTAATGAAATACGTCGAACTTATATTAAACAATCTGCGTTTGTGATTTATGTTTTGTGAGTATTAACCAGATAATATGATTATCTGATTAGCCGTAACATATATATCAAAACGGAATTGTCATAGTTGGGTATGCTCGCTCGCATGATGTCTCGTTTTTTAAATTGTTATATAGTTCATCAATCATATTTTGGATTTATATACAACCTGTCAGCCACACACTCTAGGTACGGATATTGGAAGTTTTATGTTTAATTTTGACTAGTCATTTATTATATCTATATATTTTTAATCCATTACTAGTTGTTAAACCGTTTATATTATTGATTTCAGTTATTGATGTTTTGATTATAGTTATTTTTTATTACGAAGGATGTTTAAATGGCTGGTGGTTATTCTATAATTCAAAAGGGTTGGTTAAGTAAATTTTAAAAAATTGTACAGCTCTTATTGGAAATTATTTTTTGTAAAGAAATATTGTGATGTACAGTTACGGCAGATGAAAACCGGACACCGTATTTACATATTGTAAATAGTACTTTTTTAATTTTTCACCTGCGATTTACCTTATATAATGGCAAAATCAAAAACTTGTCAACGACGTTATTATTTATTACTGTTAATTCAAAAGTAGGTAAAAAAGAAAAGGCCAAATAAATAACATTATTAGAAGAAGGTTGGTCAAGGCGAAGAGTAGCATGGTTTGACATACGAAAAAGTACAGTACATGATATAAAAAAGAAATGGGACCAAAGAAATTCCTTAGAAAGACCAATAGGAAGCGAAGCACATAAGAGGAGGATGAACGCCTTATCGCCTTGTATATTTTTTAAAAGAAACCCCCTTCCAATCCGCTGTGACGACAAAAAGGGAAACTCATTTCCCAGGCTGTATTAGAGCTACCAGAAAGCTTTACCTTACTGTGGCAAAAGCTGTGGTCGAAAATTATTTTTAACGAGAAAATATTTTAATCATGTTTCAATGGACGCATTAGATTGTATAAGCCCCAAAAACTCGTTTCGATGAGAAATATACCCAAAATGCAAAAAACAGCCATCAACGTTTGAGGGTGGATGAGCTCAAGAAGTATCTGAATTTGCAGAAGAATTGAAGGCAGATTTTAATGTGCAAAATTACATTAATATATTAGAAAACATCCGAATTGTAACTGAATGGACGAGACAAAAAAGCCCTGAATCAACCCAGTCGAAAACCTTTGGGGTTACATAATAAAAAAAATTAATTTTCCTAACGAATTTCATCCAACGAATTCTAACCAATTATAGAACCAAATTCTGGAGGTGTAGAACGGATTACGAAAATTCCATAGTTGTTTTAATGATCACAAGACTTAACAATGTAATCGAAAACAAATAGTCGGGCAACAAACTATTAATTTCCATTTTTGTTTTTCTTATAGATTTGTCGTTTCTGTTCTGTTTTATTTGGTCCTTAATTAAAATCGTATTTACATTTAAGTTAAAAAAAAATGTTCTTCTGCTTATTAAATCCTTTTTATATGTCGTTGATTAAAACAATCGTTTTCATTCTGAACTAACATATGAAAATTAAAAGTCATGTTAAATTAAAATGGCTCTTGTAAATATCATAAACCCAAACATTTGAGATTTTTTTCAGTGTTAAATAGTATATGCTGTATATAGAGTAGATTAAAAGTAAAAATCCCCTGTGATATATACTTTTTTTTCAAAAAAAAAAATCGAAAAACCATCGAAAAACCACCAACATTGTCACTACTTTTCAATACACAAACTTTGTTTTAACTATGTGTACGAAAGTTCAAAAATCGTTCAACAAGATATAAAAAAATATTTGAGTTAATACTACATATATTTGTTATTAGTAACAGCATACAAGCCTAAAACCTCCTCAAACGACGGTATTAATCGACCTAAAAGATAATAAAACAAGTTTTAGTAATTTTTTATTAAAAAAATTGACTCTTCCAAGGTTACAACAAGCTATGTTTAAAAATGTCTAATTTTGCGATGATCTCCAAAAGAATATCAAAAATGTGTTAAATTTTCTGCGTTTATATATAATATTTACAAGAATCATTAAAATTAAATGGAAAAAGCTAATGTAAATCTTGGAGGTAAAAGCCAGATATATACAAATCCAAGTGAATATCGTTAAATGTCAGTTTTCTGTCCAGTTCTTATTTGCCGCAACTGTACATGTACATGAAATTCCGTCTGCAAGTTTTTCGAATTGCAAATATTTAACGAAGTTTTTTTTAGCTTACGTCCCTAAATGATTTAAGTTCTCTAAAACATTTTCACTTGAAAGATTTACGGTTGACAGGGAATATTTTATGTGACTGTGATGAAGAAGTCTATATTTCCAGGGTACGACAGTTATGCCCAACAGTAGAGCTTTTGGTAAGAAATTATGTTATTATAAAGTTATTATATTTTAAGCCTTATTTTTAAGAACATCTCACACTGATAATGCAATGGGTTTGCGAAATCACGTCCACTTATAAGTTACTCTATTTTAAATAGACACTTTAAATACGGGGCAGCTTATTTAATTATTTTGCGATTTTTGTACACGGATATAATTCGGACGCGAAACAGAAAGCTTGGAAAATGCCAAATGTGATTTTGGCGAAACTTCAGCAAAATTGTTCTTTTTAGAACGAGAGTGATGTACGGATGTACACCCGGAATGAAAACATCATATATACATATATATATATATATATATATATATATATATATATATATATATATATAAATGTATGTATATATATATATATATATATATATATATATATTTATATGTTTGTATATATATATATATATATATATGTATATATATATATGTATATATATTATATATATATATATATATATATATATATATATATATATATATATATATATATATATATATATATATATATATATATATATATATATATAAATTTATCTTGATGACATTTTAACCTTAAAATATGAAATGAAAATGTGATAATTCAAAAAACAAAAAACTGTCAGTTGTATTTTTTAAATGGGACACCCTGTATATTATATATTCATAAAATGGACATTTTGATTCAAATTATAAGTATACCAGCTTTGATATCTTTATCTTTCAAAATACCTGGGAAATTTGGGAAATGTTACCACAAGAGGCAATGAATTGTCACTGGACTCCATTATGTAATAAAGCGTTTTTCGTCTCTCTCTAAATCACTGCCTCCGGTCGTAGGTGTTTTCTTAAATTTCTCGAGTGTCTGAGGATAAGGTTATCGAACCAGATATATGTATAATCTGCAAGAGGATACCTATTTGAAGGACATATAAAATACAGGATGTACCATTTAAAAAAAAACTTGTGGTGATATCTTGTAAAATTGATAGTCTTTTGTTTTTTAAATTATTAGAAAAAAAAACAAGGGGATCGAGACTTGAAAAGAACATTTCATCCTTTCCATGTTCAAAAGATAACCTCAACGTAATGCCTACAGTTGATTATCCTGCGAGAGTAAATTACTCAAATTGCTCCTCAAATTTAGACAAACACTAAATTCTATTAAAACTCTTTTATTTATGGATAAAGTTGGCTTGGCCAGGGACGATATTGTAAACTCTCATAATTTACATACCTGGCTTGAAGAAAACCCCTTACGCAATAATAGAGATTGCAACAACAAAGATTTACTTATGATTAATATGTGGGCGGAGTTTAGTGGAAACTATTTAATTAGTTCTTTCGTTTTGGAAGAAAGATTTAATTGGTGCTCTTTTTTGCTTTTGCAACAAATCCTAGGTAATTTATTGCAAAATGTATTTGTGCAACTTATATGTACGATGGAGCTCCAATACATTTTAGCATTTCAGGTCGTCGTTATTTATATGATAATTGTTGGATAGGTCGAAACGGTCATGTTTTAGAACCACCAAGGTCTCCTGACCTTAGTCCATAGATTTTTTTGTGTTGTTATCTTAAACAACTTATTTATTTAACGGCAATGAATACCATGGAATACCATCCAGGAATATTATGCATGTAGCGCGAACAAATCCGTGGGACAACAAAGTACATTGAAGTCGCACGTTTGGGTCTGAGAGAGAAAAGTAATGTTTTGAAAAATGTTTGTTACCTATTATATATTTATTTATTATATTTATTAAATTCTTAAATTGCATAATATAAAATTCGATATTTTTCAAAATTAGTTCGTTTTTGTTTTTTCAAAACAAATGAACAGTAAGTATTTAAAAAAAATTAGAAGTCGGTTCAAAAGTTAGAGTCGAAAAGGTGCTGGATTATCCAACGAGAACTAGAAAAGCCGGTTTTCCTCGCCCTTGGTGTTTTTTCATTTTTATAGAGTGTAGCGAAATGCCAAGATATAAGACTTAATCTTACATGACAGCGCCTTTTCTTCTTTTCTTTCCGAAATTATGTTTTTTAAAATTCGTTGTGATATTCTAGGTATATTTTATTTAATTTTTGACAATCTAGAGTGCTTAGATTTAGCAAAAATGATTATTCCGTAAACAACTTTTATACCCATTTAAATATGCTGGCAAAGAAAAATTGTAAGTTTGAGGCATTTATTGTTGGCATCTGGTATATTAGATAATGTTTAAAAAGCAAATTCAACAATGTGAAACATCTTATTACTTAAAATAATATGTTTGGGGTATCATTATGTAAGAGGAAGGCAAACGACATATGCTTATATAGCACCAATTTTATCCCGAATGTAGAGAAACTTATTTCAGGCGTGATCGATAAAACATTTTTGAACTCTCCTCACTAGAAAAAATTACGATAATGCTCGGAAGGCTCTAAACAGGACAGTAAGATCACTAGATTAGAGCTAAAATTCCAGAAATCCTAAGCATAACGCAGCAAGTTATGCTTATACTGCTCTCAGAAAAATGTAGGTTATAATCTGTAGCTTAAGTTTTAGGCTTATAGTATTAGGCAAAGCGATCTAGTAATAAATGCTTATAGGTAAATGTAAGATTAAATTGAACAAGCATATTTTTTCTCAAAAGTTTCTATAGGTCCATAAATAACACTTTTATTTTGTTTAGCTATGATAAGCAAATATTTCTTTGTAAGATCAAAACCATTTTGAAATGTTTAATTTTTAATAGGTATAGTTTAATTTTTAATAAGTACAGTTTTTTAAACTGAAAACTACTTCTGCCCATTATTTCAACACATTAATAAAAAAAATAGAAAACTTTTAGTGGGCAAATGCCGACCCTTCCATCTGGCCAGGCTGTCGCCCCTGTTCGCCTATTTATCAGTTTAGTTTCTATCGGGTAGAGCAGATGACCCTAAGGAAAAAAGGAAACGCTGAACATAAGAAATTTTTGGAATTGTTGACTTTGTTATAAGAAAACACAGTTTAACTTAATAAAGTGAATCTTAGAAGTATGTCTGAAGATAACGACAAGAAAGAATTGTTTGTATTACTTGCATTTTCCTTGTTTGGGTTTAGTGCATGTCTGATAGACCTATTTTACGTACAATCTTATTTATTTATATATATATATATATATATATATATATATATATATATATATATATATATATATATATATAGAATTATGTATCTGTTGCATAATTTGCAATTAAATTTTAAGTATATCGCTGATTGAGGCAATATAATTATCTACATATTTATTGTTAGTATTTAAGTTAATTTTAAATAATTTGTTAGCTTGCAAAAAAATGTTGTGTTGTTTCTTTAAGGATGGGATGCCTCTAAGTCATGACAAAATTCCATTAGTGAAAAAATACTCCTTTTGCGATTTCGACAGTACAGACTTAGTGAATCAGTTCTTAGAATACTTTTTCACAGTGTATGATTCACCTGATAGAAGGGGATTAAGTGGCTTGTATCATAACAATGCACTGTTTTCTTTGACTTGTACATATATATCTGGCCAGTTATCGTCGGGAACTGCATTGTAAGTATGTTGACATGCACCTGACATAAGCTACACGGACGAAACAGCTAAAAATTTGCTTTTCACGTAGACAAACAAAATGTCACTAATCAAAATTGCTGTGGTATAATACATATATATATATATATATATATATATATATATATATATATATATATATATATTTATATATATATAAATATATATATATATATATATATATATATATATATATATAAATATATATATATATATATATATATATATATATATATATATATATATATATAAATATATAAATATATATATATATATATATATATATATATATATATATATATATATATATATGTATATATATACATATATTTATATATTTATATATATATATATATATATATATATATATATATATATATATATACATATATATATATATATACATATATACGTATATATATACGTATATATATATATATATATATATATATATATATATATATATGGTGCGGACAGGTAACAGTTAATAACAATTTTGATTAATGCCATTTTCTTTGTCTACCTGAAAAAGGAACTTTTCGCCCCTATTGGGTAGGTATTTTATGACCCCTGATGTCCTGTAGACTTCACTCCATATAATATGTTAATTATCATATTTTTAAGTATCGTTTCTCCTGCAGGATAACTATTTAATTGATTACCAAGCAGTATTAGAATTATTTGTAGGTGGGCATCTAATTTTTTTAATTAAATAACTTGTTTTAAAATCGATTATTATTATTTATACCTTTCCTGTTAAATGTTCAAATTAAGATTTATTGGCCATAAAGGCATTTATTTTCTGAAATAATGAAATAAAAAGGTCTGTCTGTATAACGTGTATATTATCCAAATCCAAAATTATAGCAGAACGCTTTCGACGAACCAGTCATCATATAATATAATTTTGGATTGGGATAATACACTCGTTATACAGACAGACGTTTTTCTATCATTACATTTGCACGTGTACACAGCTCTTTAAGTTTTCAATTTAAGTTCTGTCTTATATGTATTAGTATTAGATTGATTATACTGTAGTTCTATTTTCCAGCCTTAAGCTATATAATAACATTTCGAGAAATCTACTGAAGTCAGCAGATTTAGCGAAAACGTACGAGTGTCTATTTCGGGGACGAGAAAATATTATACATGCTTTATGTACCAAGGTTCCCTTGAGTGAACATGACCCTTACACATTCACTGCAGATCTGATGTATAAAACGGTAAGTATATTATAATACTATTGTTTTGCATATTTCATTGTGAACGTATCTAATTTTCAGAAAATAATTTGTTAATTTTAATATGTTTTTAACATTGTATCTCCAGAACTTTGCTCTATCGTTCCTCATATCTTATTACTTTTCTCCCAAATTGTCTCACTTCTCAAGGATACCGATAAGTAACGGTTATTCAAGACCTATTCTTTAGATATCACCTTCAAACATGACCCTTGCAAGGTTAACGTCCTGTAAATGTTTATTTCTATTTCTGAATTTTTATAAAAATATAAAACGAGTTATTTTTAAAAGAAGAAAATATTTTTTAAAACACTAATAATATAAAATCAAATAAACTTCATTGTTGCCTCGCAAATGTTGCTTCCAGTGAATATAATATATTCAGGTTTAAAAAATCGGTAAATTCACTTTTACCTACAACTTACCTCGTATAGATTCCACTACTTACAATAAACAGTATATATGAATATAACATTTCACTAGACCGACATTTTGTTTCGCCATAATGGATTTACACAAAAATTGTACCAGTTTATCCCTATATCACACTTTATTGTTGCGCAAGTTTTTAAGTTCATGCGATAAGTAATTTCTTAATAATGATTTTTTTTACATTTTGAGTTTTTACCAGAATGTAACTATTCCATCTCCCTATGACCCCTGATTTTTAGATTATGTTTTGCTCAACATAATTTTCCCCTAAAACATAACATGTTGATAACATATTCAGAGTGCGTCAAGCTGAGTGGCCTATTAGAAGTATCTGGTAAACCAGTGGATAGAAGTTGGACATTTATTTTAAGATTCGCTTGAACATATACTTTGTTTTCTTGGGGGCGATGATTTAAAAAAAAAATTAACGAAACCTATAATTGTTTATGTAGTGTTTTAATTAAAAATCGGACTGCGTTTTGATTAGCTCTGATTAGGCCTTTTTTTGAGGGGATGAAAAAAGGTGAACAAGGATCCAAAAATATAGTGACTTTTGGGAGCTTGGAGCTTGGCTTGTAGAAAACCCCTTTTTTCTTGTTTGTGAGGAACGTGCGGCTTGTTGAAGTTGGAATTAAATATACAGGTCCGGCTTTAGCAAACTATGTATGTATTTTTAATCATGTTGTGTTAGTAAGCCGCTACAACTAAGAACATATTGTTGAGTAACATGCCGTGCATTAGTTCATAAATCTTGCTGAAAAAAAAAGGGTGGACACACGTAGACCAACACAGGATTTACTGTTCAATGTCTTGCAAGGAGAAAGGTTCTGGTGAGGTATTACTTCTTGATGTAAGTTGAGTTGAAAAAAGAAAAATGAACTCTTACAAGTATTAAAACAGAAGGAGAACTATATTAAGAATATTAAAAAAAAGTCTGCTTTTGAAGATGTTTTTGACATGGAAGACTACTACAAACAACAACTTCAAAAAAATTCAGTGGAATCCGATGCTTTGAAACATCAAATTAGAGAGCTTAAGGACAAGATTAAAATGGGAAGTACTAAGGAATCATATAGCCAGACAATAATTATCACCAAAGCTCAGGCATCCCAAACAACAAAGACATATGAGGCTTCCTTGGCCACCGAAGTTCAAACTGATATCACAATGAGTAGCGAAGATATCGTTGAAGACGCCCTGCTAATTACTAATTTAATGAAAATATACGTTAATAAGAGCACCCAAACAGAAAACAAAAATAAGAATCCATCCATCCAATACACAGCTACTGCACAACTGATAGATAATAAAGAAAAGGAACCGGGTAAAAAAAGCTTCTTGAAGAAAACAAAAGAAAGCCACAAACTATAGTTGTAGGTGCTATTATGGCAAAGGGTTGTATACCTATCGTAAAGCTCTTAACAAAATCATGTTTCGATATTAATGTCCAGTTTGCTGAACATTCTTCCTTGGAAGATATTGGCGAGACATGCAAATATTACAGTGAGAAATTAACTAAAAGCGACTTTCTCTTATTGCTTACGGGACCGTAAAACTGCATAAAAGAAAAACACGTTAAACAGGCTACCTTGGATCAGTTAATGTCTCTGGGAAAAAGAACAAATCTCATCTCACCAAAAATTTTATTGTGTTACAGAAACCACAGGATGTGCATTCTTTGTTGATGCCGGTATGTTCGATATTTGTTACGGGGAACGGTATACCTAAAAATACTATGCCAATAAACTAAAGCTTTCGGACTATATATGTGAAACTTTTGTATGGAAAATATATAGAGAACGAAAAATCGACGAACAACACGAACATTTTGTTAAAAGACTTACTACCCTTGAGGAATCAAGTACACAATCTTGTCTTCATTCAATCAAACGCACAAAAACATGTTCTTCAATGGGACATGACAAACATAATGAAGAATCGGACATTAGTTCCAGCGGAACTGAAAATGGAATGACTGGTGTTGTTAAAACAGGCGCGGCGATTGAGAAGCGAGAAGTGCCCAGCATGTTTTTTCGTGAACAATGGTACACAACCTCTAACTGAAAATGTACCCCAAAATAAGAATGAGCTTATTGGTTTCTCATTTTTTGAACCAGCAAACCCTAGCATCTCTGAAAAGAGAATACATGGTACCGCAAATTAGCATGTTGCATTATAATATCAGATCAGTAAGAAGTAAAATCGATCAACTGGAAGCATTTGTATGTGATAAAAAAATCAATTTTAATCAAACATGGTTGACTGAGGAGGAAGTTAAATGTTTTAGTTTAACCGGTTATACCTTGGGAGGTACTTCATCACGAAAAGATCGTCAGGGGGGTGGGACAGCTATATTAGCTAGTAACTCTGTAAAATTTAAATTTAATAAAGTAGATAAATACTCGCATCTAAACCTTGAAGAAACAATAGAGTCTACTTGTATTTTATTAAAACCTTACAATATTTAGTTATTTGTTATTTATAGGGCTCCTCTGGGCAATTTTGGCATCTTCTTGTCTGGAATGGACAATATTTTGTAAAATGTTCGTGCGGGTGAGAAGGTTGTTCTGGTGAGGAACTTCAATGTGTTGTTCGGAACACATCAGCGGGAATCAACAGATCTATGTAATTTGTTTGAGAGCTACGGATTTGTACAGATGCTCTGGGAGGCAACTCGTGAAGATTCCTTCCTGGATAACATTTTCATAAACTTCTGGTCGACTCCACCTCAACACAGATTATTGACTTGGGTCTTTCTCATCACTTTTATGGAACAATTAGAATCGGCTTACTTGCAATAATTTCCCGAAAAAGAGGTATGTTGTTAAGTCTGGACAGGCTAACCGAGTGCCTTGGTTCAACGAGGTGCTTAGGGGTATGAGGGACCATTTGAGTCTTCTAAGCCAAGTAGTAAAACAATATAGTAAACCAGGCGATAGGGAAGATTTAACAAGGTTTCAAAAAGACTACAAAATCTGTAGTAAAGGAGCCAAAAAAACAGGAAAATGATAACTTAATTAAATCAGCAAAAAACCCTACTAAATGCATTTAGAATGTTGTGAACTGTCAAAGAGGTCATGGAAAAAATATTTCACTTACTAACACTGAAATTTTACCAGAGGAATTCAATGAGTTTTTCGCAACAAATGCACACGATATTATAAAGAACATTCCTCAAAATGGAATTGACCCTCTCAAAACCTTATAAAGTTTGAATGATCCTTTATCATTGTTAGCATCCTTTTCATTTAATGAAGTAAGCTTTAACATGATGAGAGAGGTAATTGATGGAATCAAAAACAAAAACGGTTCTGATATATTTGGAATCACAGAGGCAATATTGAAAGCAATTAAAAATATATTAATTGTATCTCTTACCAAATTAGTTAACCTTTGTTTTAAAGAGAGTAGCTTTCCTGGGGTGCTCAAAACAGCTGTCAAACTACAGATCAATTTCTCTTTTACCTATAATATCAAAGGTAATTGAGAAATGCATGGCTAATCAGATTACCACATTTTTCGAAAGTAATAACCAATACACTAAAAACCAGTATGGTTGTAGGGTAGGAAGAAATTCGGTTCAGTTTTGTCAACAGTATTATGGACTCATTCAACAACTTAGAGTACAATTTTGTTTGTATTGTGCCTTGAGCAAGGCCTTTAACTGCGTATCCCACGAGCTTCTCCTGAACAAGTTAAAATATTATAAATTTAGTGAAAACAGCATTAAGTTGCTACAGTCATACTTAAAAGATCGGCAACAGGTGGTCAGGGTCGCTGGAGTGTCGTCAATGAAAAGAGTTGTTGATGTTGGGGTACCACAGGGTTCAGTCTTAGGAACTATCCTTTTTTAATATTCATAAATGTTCTACCCCTGTGTCAGGTGGGTTTAGAATCTTGACGAATCTTTGCTAATGATACAACTCTATCTTGCTCTGGCAAATCGTGGCAGGATGTAGGAGAGAGGATTGGTAGTGCGCGGTTGAGTGCTAAGTCTTGGTTCAACGCAAATAAGTTGTTACTTAATGGAGACAACACCCAGGAAATGACTTTTGCCCTGATGAACCTTGAGGGTATAAATATGGATGTTACTGTTGTTAAGTTCCTGGGGATATATATGGATGCTGGATTAAGGTGGGATACTCACGTTGGTAATCTCTTAAAAAGGCTTAACTCCAGCGTTTTTGTTCTCCGAAATTTAATGGGGTCGGTGAGCCTCTATGTTGTTAAAATGGCATACTATGCGCTCTTCCATTCTGTTATGTCTTATGACATAATAGTGTGGGGGTGCGCATCGCATGCAGATAGAATATTTCGGCTACAAAGGCGAGCGGTTAGAATTTTAGCTGGATTGAAATACAGAGATGATTGCAGAAATGAGTTTCTTCGCTTGCATATTCTCACGCTTCCTTCTGTATTTATATTGGAAAGTGTCCTTTACATAAGAAAGAACATATGCGAATATACGCGACATCAGGATATTCATTGTTACAGTACCAGGAATAGAAATAAGCTTATTGCCTTCTATTGTAGACTGAAAAGTTGCCCAAAAAGACCAGGGTTGCGATTTTGCACTTATCATTTCGTTAGTTAACGAATCGCTAAATCACGTGATTTAGCAAAACAACTGACAAAGGTTGGAAGTAGCATCCATTTCTTAAATGGAAAATTGCATGTATTTTTTGACGTCACGTAGGCCAGTTTTTCATTACGATTTGACAATTACTGTGAACCTTAAAATTATTTTGTTGACGTTGAGCAAATACGACCAGTTTGTTTGGCCTAATTAGGTATACTTTATTATTTTGGAAATAATTAAAAAGTGATGAAGAATTAAAAATCTTAAGTTTCTAAGGTCTGCCTGGAGATCCTTAATACTTGTGTTTGTTATACTTCTAAAAGGGAAGATACAGCAGCATTGCTGGCATCAATTGGCGATAGAATAATTATTGTACCTAATACTTACTAATATTCTAATAAAACAGAAGTTAACAAATAAGTGGTGATTTCAAGTACCTCAATTTGACTTTAATTAATCGCTACATGTGAGTGCAGTGAAAAAAGGTGAACATTTTAGTGGATATTATATTGTGCTTTTTCAGAACAGATTTTAATGTTATTATACCTTATTGTAAAGGCGTAATATAATATTTTTGCACTTGTAGGAGGTATTTCCAGATATTTTAGAGACATTAGAGAATATGAGATTCATAAAGGCACTGTATAGTACCTACTGCAGGTATTTCGAGATAGGAAATAACTATTTTAAGATACATAACACCTCTCTTTAAATAAAGAGGTCACTAAGCAAACCCTTGTTAAAGAATCAACATTAAATTAAAATCTAATAAATTTAACAGTCAATTGTTGAATACTTTAGTAAGCCATATTTTGAGATAGAGTTTAAGTTTTTTTTTCTTTAATGTCTATAAATTCAATGTACTGTAGTGATAAATGCATAAATATCTTTATTAGAGTGGACTAGTTTTAGATGTACTAGTTAAAATTTTGTTATATTTATTCTGAATTAAATATTTTTCAAAATGAAACTTCCTACTTTAGTTTTTAATACATTTGTTTTATATATTTATCTAATGAGTGGTAATAAAAATATGTTTTTATAATAGCTTTCCAATATGTATTGTTTAAGACGATTTTTAATTAATGGTAAGTTACACACTTATTCTGTGTTAAAATTATTAAAATGCCTAATAGGATTTATTAAATCATTAGAAAAGTATCATTAGAAAAATAAACAAATAAAAGTTAATACTTTTACCATTTAATTATAAAGTTTAAAAAAAATACAAGCCCTTATTGAAGAAGGGCAACCACCAGCATTTAGACCAGTTTACAAGAGTAAAAAATGAAAAATTAACCCTTTTATATTAAAATATTACATACAGTGTAATTTTTTTACATGGAATGCCCTGCATAAAGATGCCCTTTTAAGAAATACTCTATTTGTAACTGTTACAACTGAAATTTATATATTCAAAAATAATATGGCCATTTGTAGGCAGGTATTAATTTTAGTTTTTTAAATATCATAGGTAGGTAAATCAGAAAATTTGGCACGAAGTTTTTGGAAAGATATTTTTTAGCTTTTCATAGGTTTAAAAAATAGACAGGGTATTCATTTAATAAATACTTATTTTGTCATTCTCTACATATTTCAAAGATACTGATAATTACCATATGATTGGGAAGGAGAAAATTTACTTTGCATTTTTTTTCATTGCATTAAAAATAATAAAATTACTGCACAGTTGATCCTATACCTAATAGAAAAATTTTATCATCTAAAAACTAAAAATTGACGTTTGGAGAATTTACATATCTACCAAAAGAAACAGTTGGAACTGAAAAATAAATATTTCCACTTTCATACCTTAACTTTTGGAAATGTGTTTAAATATTCATACATAATACTACCCGTAACTAATTTCATAATGGTATCAATCTCTAACTCTCTATATCCCTGTAAATCTGTATCTATAAAATGTCTAAATATAATTATTTTTCTAGATTTAAGTGTAGTCATAAATCTTTAGGATATAAATGAAATAATTTTCCATTTTGATTATTATGAAATTGACTGGAACTTCTTTTTTAAAAAGTGTTGCAATATTTTATCGTAAAAATCATTTCTATATTTGTCACTAAATAAAAAAATATTACAATCGGACACTTTTTTATTGTTCAATTTGTTACAAGCTGAAATTAGTTTCCATTGCTGCTGATTACTAGTGATACGTAAGTCCACGCCATTTTCTTTTACAACGGGTCCAAAGGACTCTGTGACTTGAAATACCTAAAAAGAAAAAAAATATTGTAAAAAAAATTGCTTTTCGAAAAAGCAGCTGTAGATGAAGTATATTTTAAATGAAATAATATGCTATTAAAAAACTTCGTTATTGATAAAATAGGTAATTTCCAATTTTAGTTAAAAATTAAATGCAATTCTTAAGGAACATATTCCCCTTAAGAAAATAAGAAGAATATCCCTATAAATATTCTTTTTAAACTTTTATTTCTAACCAACAGCATGTATAGTACCTCCACCCAATTTTTTTTTTATTAAATATAACCATAACCCCTACATTAATTAATTAATTTTAGCTACTGATGTCCTATAGTAAACTACTGGATAGACGCAGTTATATATGCAAATTTGTGGACAATTTTACTAATTTTCAACCAGAATCTATATATTGAGTTGTGGTTTTCGATAATGCCTAGCACTATATGTTGGATTTATCGCTTCGAAAATGTAAAACAAATTTGTTACACAGAGTATTATCTAAGCCCTTGTCATTTTCTCAAAATGTTTATACATACACAATGACTATTACAAAACGAAATATTTCATTGTTCTTTTCTACCGAGGATAATCCACACCCGAATACCAAATAACTTTCTTCATATAAAGGGTGTTTTCACCAAAATGTAAATTTTTCTGGATGTGTTGTTTTTCTCAGCTCCTGTATGCACCAAACAATTGTTTCTTACCCCTTTTTACTTTAAACTAACTTTCATGATCACATCAGATCAAAAGGTCATTTGAGAGTTTAAAAATTAAGGAAACTTATTAAATAATGACAAAAAGGTCTGTTATTACTTAAATTTACGTAGATATTAATGAATTCTAATGATGAATGAATGTGAAAAATATACAAAACAGTTTTTTATAAGTATAATGTTTTTATTTATATTTCTACATCTAGATACAGCTTTAAATATAGAAAATAAAAACACAATAATTGTAGAATTTTTTTACTATTATCTTCTAAGTATACAAAATATTACTAAATAGAAGAAATCACATAACCTATATTTTTTTTAGCTGGCCCCTTTTAATGCTACATTAAATGAATCTGAAGTTTATATCAGGTTTGGTACCTTTATCATTAAAGATTACCAAAAAAATTGATAAAAACCATTTCATAAGAGGCAAAGCTCAAGGCAAGAAATTCGTCCTCTCTCTCTGAACTGATATATTTATAATCGGTATGAAAAGACTAATTTAATTAGATAATAATATACAAGGAGTCACATTTAAAAAACCCATGTTATGTAGTTTTTTCTACTTTTCAATAATTTTTAGAAATATATGATATTAGACCATAATACAGGAATAATCCTAGAAACTTTGAAATTAAAGTTTTTTTTTAGTTTTCTATAATTAAAGATGTAACTAGGTGTCAAAATATAAATGAAAGCCCTGTACAACAGTCGCATTTATATATTTAGAGACGTTACCTTTATTCATAACTGAGGTAAGAAATAATAGTTTAAGGGATACAAAAGTTGAAAAAACATGTTTAAAAAAAAGTTTTGTTGAAAACACCCTGTACATAAAAAACTAAAGAAATTTAAAAAAAACAAGGAAAACTTTTTTTACAAAAGTTTTACAAAACACTGTAAAAAACTTATTAAAGACCTCTGCATTTACTCTAGGCCATAAACTCCATACTTACTTAGTGCTAGACCGTAGGGGCGTCCCTAGACTCCTGTTACTGAATGGGTGGAAGGGGGGAGGGGACGCTTGCCTCCCCTGGAAAATGTAAATATTTTATATTACATATATAAATTACATTTATATACTAAATGGACTATGCATGACCGTTTTTGGTTTTTTTTTCATCGGTGATGGTTCTGCGGGCGCCTATGCAATATCCCCCTTAGTTACGCGCCTGCTAGACAGTTGAGACCTGAATATTGTCCAAAAATTTCCATGTTTTAGTTCGTCATTTATACGGGTGAATTGCGAGGTGGCTACTAGGACTACACATAAATCTTATAAAACTAGCTTGAGGGAAATTCCCTAATTTTTATATACGTTGTAGTTCTTGACTTTCTGAACAATAGATACCATGAACACCTCCAAATCTTACAAAATAGAGACAGAATTGAATTTATAAAAAAAAGTTATTCTGAAGAAAAAATTGAGAAAAAAATGTTTCTTGTTACAAAATACAGTTTTCACTTTGAGTAATCTTAATTTTCATAGACTTTAATCAGTTATACTTTATTTGATATGATTAAAAAAGGCAACATACAGATGTTTCAAGTAAATTGAAAAATAAAATTTTAAACAAAACGAATTACAAATTCCTTTTTTAGTTCTATGTATGGTCTTTTTTAAGGTATTAAACTTCAGTTTAACAAATTACGTATAAACCAGATGTTTCATTCTTTAATAAAACAAAATAGTACATAATAAAAAAAACATCAGCTGCACCTTGGGACTATACATATTTAATATATCCTTACAAAATGTACTTTTAGCAACGTACTATCTTCCAGTACCTAACAAGGTATCCCAAAATTACATAATAATGGATTAGAAATAACCTCTTCTGGTTAAAAATGGTAAACACAGTAAACTTAACTTACAAAAAATAAGGTTTCTTCATGATATAGGTTGTTCCTTTATGTATATCTATGTAGTTTTTTTTTAATTTTTAACACATCTGATATTTTATACAGATTATATGTACAGGATGTCTGGTTATATTTTAAACGGTACTCTAGAGGCTTTATTATGAGTTTTCAAAAAACTTTAAATATAAAAGTGTTTCGGTTTGGGCAATTTACAAGAAAAACAAACAAAAGGTAATCGGAAATTTAGCAAATGGGCATCGACTTTGTTACTTTAAAAGGCACACCTTTTATAACATATACACCTCAAATGGTCCCTTCTTGCTGATTATTAATAATAGACTAGGTTTAAGACCTTTATCTCTAAAGATAATCAAGAAATTTAAGAAAAACTTTATCCTAGGAAGCAATGTATTCCCACTGACTCCACTATATTGGAGCTTTCTCCATTTCTCTCTTACACATTGCCCCTTATGGCAGGGTTTTTCTAAAATTTCGCTGTTATCTTTAGAGATAAAGTGTAAATCTAGTATATTTATAATCGGCAAGAATGATTAATGAATGATGATTTCGTTCAAACTAAAAAACATTTGTATTTAAAGTTTTTTGATAACTCATAGAATAAGGCCTCTAGGGTACCGTTTAAAATATAACCACGCACCCTGTACAATTTTACATAAGAATAAACAAGTAAATTCCATTAAACATGATGAACTTCTTCAAGTCATATAATAGTTATTTTTTTAAATAGAATATTTTTATTGTGATGTGAAACTTCAAAAGCGATTCATAGATTTGAACAAAAGCCTACTTTAAAAATACACATTAAAAATTGCAATTAGCAAAACCCAAGGAAAAACACACACTTCCAACATATTTGTGTCACGCTGTAAGAAATTAGACAAACATATAAAATATAACGAGGTTCCTATCACAAAGTTTAATGGATGACATAATAAAAAATTAAGTGTACCATTCATCATTTGAGTTTCTATGCATTATCTTGCTGTTGTTTTCCGACAGAATATCAGTGCAAAAACCATTGGTCAAATCAAACAAGGTTTCAAGTGTTAAATTCTGTTTGATACTGTGAACTGATCGTTTGTTATAATAACGAACTCATAGGTATGTTTTGCAGTAGACTTTGCTAAACATAAGCCTATGAATTATACTAGCCTAACCTGTTTAAGTCTAATATTACAGTAAGTTTCTTTATAAAAAAAAACAAAATAATCACAATTAATACTTACACAGGTATATATCTTCTACAATCAAAATGGTCGAGTTAAAATTTGAATCAACAAAACAGCTTATTAAGGAATTTGTAATTTTGCTTCGGTGATTGTTCTTTCTTATATTGACTAAGTATGTGAAAGGTAAATGAAAATACTGTATCAAACACTTGACATCATTTCTTGTATTATTCACTTGTTTTTAGTGTCATATTCTGCAAGCTGTAAAAATATTGTTATAATCAATAAATGTGCCATACACCACATACTGTGTAATATAATATAACTAATTATTTCCCTTCTCTAATAATTATAACATTATATAATTCCAACTATAGTTTTTTTAAAGAAAAACCAAGATTATTTTATTTCGCCCTCAACAGTGAAAATATATAATACCAAAGGAAATAATAGCTTACGCTATAAATTTTCTTTGATAATACCTGTTAAGGAATACTTTTGTTTACAAGTTATACATAGACCTCGACATAGACAATGAAATATAATTTAAGCAAGTACATTCTATTTGCTTAAAAATATACAAATTCATGCCTACCTGCAACAGTCTCAGGTATCACCATTATGATAATCTAGATTCAACTGCCCTTATTGCTTCTTTAGTCTTTCCGTCAATAGAAAATATTATTGTTAAATTGGTTCCTAGTTACTGGAATTTATGTTCAATTTTGCAATACTTAAATATACCGTTTTAAACAACTGTTATGTTTCCGCAAGTGATCCATCAACTGTTCGACTTCCTTGTTTACTGTGTATTTGTGAACTAAAAAAGTTAGGTTAGGTTACGAGAGACCAAAATTAAATAAAATATTACTGATTCGTGTCAGAATTATAGGGATATGGATTGGTATACGGATTCTTAAAATAGGGAGGGCCATTCCCCAGTAACAACGGGCATTTACAACCTAGAGTAAGATTTTTATTCTTACCTAAAACGCTTTGTTCTCCCGAGGAACGCATTTCGCCTATATTATTATATTATTTTTCTGTGGAAAGCGCGCCCCGTTTTAAAGGCGAATATATGTATGATGTTTAGGTGGTTGCATAACAGCCGTGATGCTGGATTAGAATAGATATTAACATTTTCTTTTAAAAATAAAATACGTAATATAGAATTTTGCACCATATAGTAAATAATTTAATTAATATTTAAACAGAATATTCACAACTTTGTTAAATATTTCTTCAAAAAGTTCATTTTGAGGATAGCGTTTTGCTTCTAACAAAATGATCAAATCAGGAAAGAATTCACTGAATTAAAAATAATGATTCATTAATAACTAAAATATACAGGTTTCGTAATAATATAACATAGATAATATTTAAACCGATTAGCTTACCTTGTTTAATTTGAAGGATTTTTTACGAGTTCCGTATTTTCACTGCCTATTTGGAGGTTCCATGTTTTCATGATTTTCTTGAATATTTTGGCATCTGTTGATTACGGTATATGGCTTAGCTTTCAAGTAATCAAAACAATTTTTTATCTTACGAAATTAAACTCCAAGGCAGTAAATTTAGATATTATCAAAAACTCAAGACCTGACAGATTCGGAAAATGGCGGCTTTAATAATAGGTTGGTTTAACGAACCAGGATCGGAAAAACCGATTGTCATGCCGAACAGCTCTCCGAATGGAGAAAATTTTCGTTAACTAACGAAATGATAAGTGCAAAATCGCACCCCAGATTTTATTGCAGTTGAACAAACTACCTGTCGGTATAAAGGAATTCCCCGTTTATAGTTTTAAATATAAAGTGAAAGAGCCTCTAATTGGGAAGTCCTTTTACAGTGTTGCTGAATTTTTAAATTATAGTTTTTAAATTTTTTTTAATAGTTTTCTCCTCAGAAATATTATTTGATTGAATTGAAATTATCTTTAGATTATATATATATATATATATATATATATATATATATATATATATATATATATATATATATATATATATATATATATATATATATATATATATATATATATATATATATATATACATATACACATATATATATATATATATATATATATATATATATATATATATATATATTCAACAAATGGATTTTCTTGGGTTTCAGTCCATGTAATGACACTAGTGTCAAGAAAAACAACACCAGTTAAGTTTGGATGTTTTTATTGACGTTTCGGCTGGTTAACCCAGTTAAAAAATGCTGAAAAGAACTCAGCCAGGACAAGAATTCGTATTACTCCACGGACGGTTTTAAATCGATTAAATGAAGCAGGTTTACATGCTACAGGCCTATAAGACTTGACCGGAAATCACAGAGCTCAACGTTTACTTTGGTGTAATGAAAGATTCAACTGGAATGATGAGTGGCGTACTGTGATGTTCACCGAAAAGCCGCTTTTGTCTTCGTGCTGATAGACGTTCAGTTCGTGTCTGGAGAAAGAAATTTAAGAGTTAATGACCGATTTGTTCAAGAAGTACATCCATTTGGAGGTGGAGGTGTAATGGTCTGGGGTGGAATTTTCTACGGAGGTCCGGAGTTGTATGTTTGTGATATATAAATTTATGCTCACGACATCATTGATAACATGGTCAATGATTATCGTTGGAATTTAGAGCCTTTCAGATTTCTGGATGATAACGCTTGTACAAGAACGGCTAGCATTCAATGAAATTAATCATCTGCCATTACCCCCGCTGTCTCCAGATTTAAACTGCATCGAGCATGCTTGGGACGTAAGGGCAAATTGCCCATCAACCTCCTGTTCAGGGTGTCGGGTCACTATATATATATATATATATATATATATATATATATATAATTACACGTTATTAATACAGTTTTTCTGTTTGTTAATTATCTGCTTTGTTATATAAATTCTAATAAAAACATATATATATATATATATATATATATATATATATATAAATATATATATATATATATATATATATATATATATATATATATAAATATATATATATATATATATATATATATATATATATATATATATATATATATATATATATATATATATATATATATATATATATATATATATATATATATATATATATATATATATATATATATATATATATATATATATATATAATCTACATGCCAAATGCCTAAACATCACTATATTTTGGATTCTTGTTCACCTTTTTTCATCCCCTCAAAAAAATACCTCTTAGGTCACATATCTTGATGAAGATGGTTAATTGGTCTGTGCCAACCTAAAAAATGACGTCACGATGTTTCTAGTATATTATATACGATTCACCATGCTGTGAAGTCACTAGTTAATTTATTAAAGTTTGAAACTTTCTCCTTGATATAAATTAT
The DNA here is from genome assembly GCA_030620095.1 of Kuschelorhynchus macadamiae. NCBI lineage: Eukaryota > Metazoa > Arthropoda > Insecta > Coleoptera > Curculionidae > Kuschelorhynchus > Kuschelorhynchus macadamiae. The sequence goes on along the minus strand of JAUTXW010003516.1, from coordinate 309,567 downwards.
TTTTGAATTGCCTTCCCCTTTTAACTTTTGTATACTTAAGAATATTTGTTTGTTTGTAGGATAAATGTGCTGTTATAGTAGTAACAGGAGCGTTCCATGAAAAACCGATTTCGCTGCTGGATAAAGAAAGATTTTTAGGCTTTAACAGGTCATTTGCTTTGCAGTTATCTGACTCAAGATGTGTCATAATTAACGACCAGCTTCACGTGTATAATGGTTTAACACATCGGAAAGAAACTCATTTCATGAAACGCTAGAGCCTACAAAAATGGTTCATAAAGAGCTCATTCCTAAACCGCAGGCTAAAACTGATTATGAAGATTTGATCAGCACACTTACTCAAATTACGAATTTGAAAGATGAGTGGTCTAGGAAGTAAGTTGTTTGCTATCTATCTCCGCTTTGTGCTTTTTGATATTTCTTGAATTAATATATTAAATAGATCGAACATGTATACAGGTAAATTATCTAAAATGCACATTTTAGCTAAAGACGGCTCCCGTTCCCAGTGTTCCCAACCGTAAATTTTCCAGAATGTTATTACACGTGTATTTGAAATTATAAAAAAAGCCATCTTTCTAGAACACCTAAGTAAAAATTAATTTTATTTCATATTAAGAGCAATATTTTTCGGCGTATGAATTCATTTTTTTTTTTAAATTAATTGTAAAATATAAATAAATAATGTACAAAAATAAAAAGCTAGAGTCCATTATTTAGTTTTCCATTTTTTAGGTGTCTGGAAGAATGTTCTTATGACTTGAGAGGGTCCTTGGAATTGTTTGTCGATTTATACAAGGCCGACAAAATTCCCCCAAGTGCATTTACGTAAGTTATATATGCTTTATGAATATTAAGTCTTAAATGAATTTGGACGTGTTGCTGTCATCGTATGTAATGAAATATGAATTACCTTGTAGATTCATATTGTATTTTATTCATAAAAAATGTCTTTTTCTTTTACATCATTAACAATTTTTATGCGTTTGTGTTAATGTAAATCGAATCTATCCATCAAAGTGCAGATTGTTTTAGAAGAATGTCGATCTGAGTAATATTAATTTCCCATTGTGTGCTTTATTATATTTACAATAAAAATTTTCATTACTGCTAGAAGTGATTTTCCTTGATGTATAGTAGGTTTGATATCCACATATCATTAACAATATTCCGGTTGCAATAAATATTTGAATTCGAGTACGATTATAGTTTCTGTCATCCTACTGAAATTACAAATATGTTACATGTTTTTTTTATAAAAGTAATTTAGCCATAAAAGTAGATGTTTTAGTAGTTTAATCGCTTTTACAAAATTATTACAGCCAAAAATTTTTGAAAAAATAATGTAATTTTTAAACACTGTTACATGATGGGCTGGTTACGGGAGAAAGGGTTCCTACATTAGCGCCACTACCGTGGACTCATACTAACTAGTGCAGTGTTAAAATTCATTATTTTATTATAAATATACTTATTATGGCTTTAATGATCGTTTTATCTGTGAAAATGGGCTAACTCAACGCCTAAAGGAATAGATCCACCTAACAGTATAGATTTTGTTAAAAAAATCCTTGTTTTAATATAGACTTAGAATTTTATTAGCGCGCGGATTTTTACAATAAACCCAACCAATCCTAACCTAAGCTGCATTTTTATTTATTATAGGTTTAAAAAAATTACAAAAAAAAGGAATTTCCCTGAACGGGGATTCAAACTTATAGGTGCCGCATCCAAATCCGAGGATCGTACCACCAAGGTAGAAAGCCCATGCCGAACATTCAACAATACTTGCTTGTACTACGCGGAAATAAACCTATATTTTGGCTAAAGGCCGCTAGGGACGCTAATTTAAGAACCATTCCTTCCGCAGCGGCCTCATGGAAAATGTAGATTCTTTTCGTAGCCTGAAAGACATTAATAAAAGGTAGTATTCGAAAAGCATACATTTTATAAAAATATTAAGTAAATATAGAAAGAAATTATGGAAATTGGGAAAGTTTGGAATAAACCAGCCATCGGAGTAATGAAAATGCGTTTTCGTTTAAATTTAATTTATCAACAAAGATAAAATGTCTGAAGTATATTAGTATGTCGTTTTTAGATTTAGGTCTAATATTCATGATGGTTGTAACGAATTCGTATTGAATATGTAAAGCTGGAATGTGGGATTTAGAATTAATCTATGCAGGGCTGTTCCGGACATGTGACAAGTAGACATTTGTTTTCAAAATAGCGGCGCATGAGATATCAATATGGCGCACTTTGATGTCACCGATCGAGTTTCTGTCAAGCAGCCTAATGAAACTGCAAATAAACACTTTGATTATTTTTTTATGAAACATGCAAACATTATTTTCTATTACCTAAGTCTACTTTCGGTTACACTGGAAGCGATATTCAATGGTTTTCAACGTAATATATGACTCCTAAAGACCTATATCTTTGATTCAATTATCAAAACTTCAACTGAAAAAGTAGCTGAATGACGCCTGAGCCAATGATTTCGTTGTCACCCGGTATATGTGAATTATTCTAGTTACTAAAATATGATTGTCGTATTTTTTTTTAAAGAAAAATCAAAGCAAGTGTATGTACAGTACAGTACATTATATTCCTAAAACAAAAAGAAGTTATTATTTTATAGATAAACGTCAATTTTTCTGTTAACAAAAATAAACTGTACTAAAATTTCTTTCTTGTTTTCTTTAAAGCGAAATTAATAGTATATCAGCTTATAATAGATAAATCTGACAATTCTTCCTCCATCATGGTTGATTAAACATTTTTAATTTGGGAAACTTCTTTTTTAGTTATTTTATTAATATCATATTGGTATGTGCTCCAACTGTTAGCCCGATGAAGAAATCGCACTTTTTACAAAGAAGTAAATAACGTATGATCATTTTCCGTCAATAGTAAGGTCAGTCGCATATGTATTGGACCAAAGGAATTCGTAAAAGATATTTATTTTTGTTTACCTAGTATTTATGGTATATAACATAAATTCAATTCAAATAACTTTGTTTATTTGATAGTATGTAGTATTAACAATTATTCAACAATATTCCTTATCTATATCACTAACAATAATAATGATGATAAAAAATATTTTGTTAGGCTTGTCATATATTAATTGGACCATACAAATTTGAATAATTTGCCACTGTTACCACTGAGAACAGTCACCTTTTTGTTTTATAACTGCATCAAGTCTTGCTTGCATGGTGTCTACTAATGTTTTACAATATTTTGGTTGGAAGTTATCCCAGATTTCCTGAATTTTGTCGCTGAATTCGGGAATGGCCCGGACAGGACTGGAAAGTTTTTTTTTTTATTTGATGCCATAGTGTTTCGATAGGCGATAACCCCTTGTGAAACATACATCCCCATACCATGACGGAGGCTGGAGATTTAACTTTTCTCTTGAGGCAGTCTCTAGCAGTATTCCTCCTCTTGCGTTCCGGATAATTCGAATTCGTAAATCACAACACATACTTCAAATTTAGACTCTTCGCTCCATATAACGGAATCCCACTGACGTTGTAACCAGATTTTATGCTTCTTTGCACACAAAAGTCGATTTCTTTTTTGTTTTTGGGACAAAACCGGTTTTGGCCTAAAATGAAAACATTTAAATTTGTTTTTTTGTATTTTGCTATAAACTTACTTTGTAGAAGCAATATCACATTTTCTTCCTTATTTCTCAACCAGATGTCTTTTGAAATGCGTTTACCAATTGCATCTCACCATTTTACAGCTAACTTCCGTGATGAAGCTCGACGATCTTGTTTAATTAGTGTACGGAGAACCCGCTTATCTCTTTCTGTAATTGAAGAACGGCCAGACTTCGCTTTTAACCGAACATTTCCGCTTTTTTTAAATTGGGAAATAATATTTCTTATTGTCCCCTTGAGAAATGTTTGCTTTTTTTGCAATACTATCTCCAGAGAGACCATTTTGTGTGACCATTCTATATCATAGAGAGTGCTTTTCTGCGAACCATTTTGACAACCTAAACAGTTTTAAAGACTCAAATATTAATGCCATCTTTGTTTTCAATTATTTTTAAAGCCCACTCGATTAGATATTTACCTTAATAAATTTTGTATCAGATGTCACTAAGTAATCACGCGGTTTTATCTGAGTGCATGCGTTTATGGCCCAATTAATATGCTCCAAGCCTAACAAAAATATATTTTTCTAATCATTATTATTGTTAGTGATATAGATATGCGATATTGTTAATTAATTGTTAATACCACCGCCACTATCAAATAAACGTAGTTGCATTTGTTGAAGTTATATTACATGTAGTAAATAATAGGTAACAAAAATAAAATTATTTTTAATATGCCCTTGGTCCAATACATATGCGACTGGGGTCGTATAATGTTTGACACAATAATTGTGTAATTGTGTTTCCGGAAGAAGTGAATCTTTGGTTTTAGAAACTAACCGCAGTTGGGCCATCTTAAGTCATTACAGCCACAGCCTACAAAAGACAAGCCACTCGACTCACCTATTTCTCGGCGTAGAAACATCGTAATGCTCAAGCTTTTCTTAATAAAACAACAAAACCATCCGTCCCATTCACACACAGCACTTTTTAATCTTAATTGCTTTCATGCTCTTTATATAAACATAAACATATTTAGTCTTGCGGCGGATCTATAGATTACATGTGTTTAAATAATATTTAGATTGATTTTGTAAATATTTTAACACGCCTATAAAGAAATTAATACTATAAGCTTAACTATACTTATTTTATTTCATTAACATTTCACTTCATTTATATTCTATTATTAATTAAATACCTTCCTAATGCGCCTGGGAAAACACGGTATGGCCCAACATTCGTTGTGAGTTTGCACTCAGGATTAGGAAAATCCAGGAAAACCTAATCCAACCATAATCTTACTCTAAACCTAGTTTAATTCTAAACTCCAGAAATTTTGGTGTTTGCAATGGTTTCGTCCATATATCTGCAAGTTGACTACCTGTGGAAACATAAGTAACTGCAATTACCTTTTTCCTAACTTGTTCTCTAGAAAAATGATATTAAATGTCTACGTGTTTAGACCTTTTATCATACTTTTATGACTTGTTGGATTTTTAGCGAATTTAATACAACCATTATTATCCTCATAAATTATTATTGGTTTAACAATATCTATGTTAATACCACACTGCCTCTCTGACAGCTTCAAATAAAGCCATGTACTCAGCTTCTGTCGATGAGACAGCTACTGTATTTGCGCCTTGTATTCCAACATATAGTACAATTTTCAAATAACTTAAATATATACCCTGTACTTTTCCTATCATTACCATCATTGCCACCCCAATCAGAATCAACCCTAGCCCTACGACAAATTCTTTATAGTCCGCCCGTGTGTAGTTTAATTTAATATTCATTGAACCCTTTAAATATCGTAAAGCCCTTTTTATGCATTTCCAAAGTTCTTCGTTATTTTTACTCATAAATCTACTTAAAATATTTACTACTACACTTAAATCGGGTCTCGTGCAGGTCATTAGATACATTCGCAGTTCGGCAAGAAGCATCACATGCCTCTTACAAATTCAACGCTTCGAGGTAGAAATTTACTCTCAACTGGACTATTGACAGGTTTAGAATCATGCATATTGAACTTATTTAAAATAGTGTTTACATACGTACTTTGATTTACAAATCTATTACTTTAACGAGTAATTTTGATACCAGGAAATAACTTCATTTCTTTTAAATCTACATAAAAAACTATTTTATTAAATACTTTTTGAAACTTGTCATTGAATCATTATCGGCAGTAACTATCACTAAATCATCAACATATGAAATAGTGACATATTCTTTGATATGTCACCTCTATCTGAAACAATATCTAAAAATAGAACATAGTCCACGGAAATTTGTGTAACCTTTTTCTGTGGAAGCCCTTTTAAACTCTTCAAACCAGTACCCTAGCTACTTGCTAGACCATGCAAGGGCTTTATTTACTGGTTACGGTTCTTAAATCCATATGGTGAACCATTAAGCCATGCTGATTAGTAAAAGCTATTAAAAATCTAAAGCTTGAAATCCTAGCTACCAGTGCAGACGTCTTATTATAATCAACAAGATATTGCTGACTGAAACCACGCTAAAATCTAGCCTTGCATTTAATAGGGTTGCCATGCTCATCATTTTTAAATGAAAATACCCACCTTCAACCAATGATATTTTTATTTTCTGGTCTCTCTACTTCTATTTCATCTTTTATGGCAAGTTCCCATTTTATCCTATCATCCCTATTTTCAATTTCTTGAAAAGAACTTGGAATCCTTGTTAGAATCGATTGAGCACGTAAAAGATACTCAGGTATAGCATCCTCGTTGTACAAGACAGGGGGTAGACCTTTAATTCTAGAACTTTTTCTTGTACGCTATGTCTGCTTGTTTCGAAATGAACACTCATCTGTGTCTGAACTACTAGGTACTACTGATTTTGACCCCATGTCAGAAACATTAGTTTGAGCCCCACGCTTAACTGATTTGACAGCTCCAGATTTACCGCTGTCAGGTTTTACAGGTCCAGATTTACCACTATCTGGTTTTCACTGTAATATACTTATGAGACTGAATCACTGATTGTAACATATCAGTGTCGCTTTGAGGTTTTTGAACTTGAACCTCTTCAACCTGCCCTACAGGCCTCTATTTTAACTCTCGCGTATAACATCTCTAACTACGAGAAACTTTTTCTGACTCCACATCCCACACTTTCCCATTTGGTTCATACCCTACTAATATGCCCTTCCAAGACCTTTCGTTAAACTGCTTTATCTACTTCATTATGGACGTAAACTGTTGAACTAGAAATCTTTAAGTATTTGACCTGTGGCTTTTTACTGCGCCACAATTCGTGTAACGTTTATTTGCTTAGTCCTAGTCAGGGATATATTTATTAAATAAGTAGCAGTTAACACTACCTCCTTCAAGGCATAAACTAACTGTGCACCGTTTACCATTGTACGAGCTTTTCCTTATAGTACGTATCATACGCTCTGATGACACACCGTTTAACTGTAGGTACGTGGAACAGTTAAGTGATAACTAATGCCTTTCCATATGATGAGTGTTTCAATTTCAAAGACTTCCCCGCCTTTATCGCAATATAAATGCACCATTTTCAAATTAAAATGTGTTTCACTTTTTGCTACATAATCCTTAAATACTAAAAACGTATCTGATTTTTTCTAACGAGAAATGTTGCACAATAGTGAGTAAATTGATTAACAAATAAAACAAAATAATTGTTGTGATTAACTGTTATGGCGTTATGGGACCATAAACATCAGAGTGTACAATAAATAACGGACTTTTGACATAGTTCTTATCTTTATGTTTATTAAAAAGTAACCATGCTTGTTTTCCACTTATACAAGCTTCACATAAGTCACTAGAAGGTGTAATATGATTTATCAAAGAAATATCTTCGACCATTTGTTTATTCTTTAAAGCAATAAACTTATCTTTACTTATGTACCCTAAACGTTGATGCCATATTTCATAGTTTGTTTTTATTAAACTGAGCTATATTATTTACTATTTCAATATTTGCAGTCAACTCTACGCAAATCAAAACTGTTTGTTGACTTACCCTGCATGACCATCTTACCGCCTTTGCAGTTCCCTCTCTTTCGTTAAAGGTGATTGTCATCCCAGCAGTCTGCATTTTTGCCACTGAAAGCAAATTCTAGGCGATATTCGGGCAGTATAACACATCTTTCAAAGTTCCTTGGATTCCCAAGTTGCTTAAAACCCACAATGAGCCCTTCTTTGTTGCTGTGATGTATTCGCGATTTTTCGCCACGGTCAGTGAACAATGTTATGGAAGCACCAGAATCAAAATAAACGAAACTTTATTTTTGTCTGCGCTGGGGTACTTTTGCCTTCCAAGCATAAATGCAAACCTTTGCTTTTAATTTTGGTCTGGCTGCACAGTTTGAACTGTTCTTTGTCTTTGTGATTGTTTGTATTCTTGTGATTTTTTAAAATACAAATAATCTATTATAAAATGTCCAAGACTTCCATAGTGATGGCACTTAGCATTTGCCTTTTTGTTCATTTTAAAACGATTACCTTGGTGCGGCGCTTTGGAAACCGCGGCTTTGGCATTTTATGACAATTTTCTTCTGTTGCCTTGTCACATACGAAAACTTTGCTGCTGGTGTTTCTGTTCTCACTTCACAATTTTACTTCGTGGTCAAGCAATCGGGTTTTAAGAAAAGCCAAACTCAAATTATCCTCAGATAATGTTTCGATGGCAGTTATAACACCATCATAGGAGTTCGGAAGTGTCAGTAGCAAATGCGGCACTTTGTCAGTTTCTTCCAACTTAGCTCCAGTTGCTAATAATTCGCCGATCAAGTCATAAACATCCTAAAATACTGACACATCATCGATGTATCCTGTATGATTTAATCATAGCAATCTCTTTTCTCAATGCCAACTGCGATCTATATACGCTCGTAGATGTTATCCAAACTTTGCAAAATCTCACGTAGCAGTGCTCTCTTCTTTAACAAAACTAGAAATAGATTATTGAGTACTCCACCAAACACTTTTCGCAATACGATCTAGATTAAGCCACTCTTCAGTCATTGGATCATGTATTTCTGCGTCTATCACTTTTATCACGTTAAGTTCATTTTAGATCGCCCTAATTTTAAATTTCTACACACGTACTTTTCACCACAAAACAGTTTAATGTTTTAGTACTTTTGCTTTCCATTGTTTTAACCTCGAGTCACTTTCTCCCAAGTCACTAATAACTACTAATTTCATTTCAAGAGCTAAAAAAGTCTATTTCAGTTAGATCCTACGCGCTACATAATTTTATTAAACCACTTCGTAACCTGGAGCCCATAACCTGTTGGGTTATAAAGGGATAAAATAATACACAGTGGTTAGCCTTTAAAATGAAACTTATTTATTCGCTCTTAGAAGGAATCAGGAAAGTATCAAGAAAAACGACTAACTATTATTTCTACTTATATCTTATGCTTGGCCTTTCTTAAGAAAACAATCAAGCCATCTGTCCCATTCACACATAGCACTTCTTAATCTTAATTGCTTTCGTGCTCTTTATATAAACATAAACATATTTAGTCTTGCGGCGGATCTATAAATTACATTTGTTTTAATAATATTTGAATTGATTTTTGTAAATATTCCAACATTTCATACGTGAAATAAAATTCACTTGTTCAAATAAAGCCGTCTATATTTTTTCCAGAGCACGTATATAGACTAGTGATGGAAATAAAGATTTAAACAAATCCTTAGACGTTTTTTCTATTTACAACAGTATATGTAGTGTGCATTTGAAAAAATCATATGTTTATTAAATTCGTAGTCTACTTCATATAGACGATTTTTTTTAAAAGTGTTCAATCGCGGAAAGTTCGTATCCTCAGCACGTGTATGATGGTTCGGGAACATTAATGGCTTCTGAAGTCGTTTCTAGTATTGTCATTATGTTGTGTGAGTTTTGGGTAGATAGTCAAATTCAAGTTTCTTTTTTTTTATAAGTAACCATCCTGTTTTAAAATACAAAATTTACTCTTGCGCAGTGGCGGATCACGTGGTTTTTAGGGCCCTAGGCTAATTGCATTTGTGGCCCACCTTCTTGACATTAAAAAAGCTTAATTCCGTATTGACAGTTACTAGACTACAATGGAAAAGGAGAACGCTGAACAATTGTAAGTAGGAAATGTATTATAAAATTAGCAAATATTTTTGAACACAGTATTCTAAAAAAATTAAAACTAAAATACCTTTTCTGCATTTTATCGACGCGTATTGGTGAATCGTTTTATAATACAATATGGATCGTGTCATATCGTTTTCGATTGACAGTACAGATGTGTTATTTAGTTTTTCATAAGATATTGTTGATCTATATTTATTTTTAGAGTAGGCCATTTTCTGAAAAGAAAAACATTCAGCTTCTCAGCTTGATATAGCCGATATAAGTAGTGTCAAGTACAGTTTTCAAGAACTGTCTTCAATATTCTAAAATCTGTAATAGAGATTCTTCTTGAAACGTACAATATCCAAGTAATTCTTACAATGAAAATATTCACTATACAACATTTCTCCAACGACTTTTATAGATAGATATTACTGATGTCCAAGTACTGCGTTATGATAACTAAAATTTTTTTCACGAGTTGGCAGGACAGTCGATTATTTTTGTATATTTTGGCAGTTTTAAATTATAGTGTCGGCTTTTGATAGTTTAGTCATTTTAGTGAATATTCATGTTGTTAGAGAAAACCCGTTATCTAAATGTGTCTGACAGACAAATTTTTGCTAAGAATGAATACTTAGTGTGTATCCGCAAAGGCACATCGCACCGCTCAACACCAATACAGCTGCGATGCAAATATATCCATTTCCATAAATGCAAGTGTTCATAAAGACGCCTCGCCCATCGCACCGCGCGCACTTAGCCTGGTACCCTCGCCTTGCACATGGAAATTGAATTTGTTATTTCTATAAAAAATCTATCCAATATTTTAAAATTACTTGACAGTCTTTCATCCGTATTGTATATTGTGATTTTCTATAATATAATTAAAAGTAGATATATTCGTTTTCAGGTATTAAAAAAATCAATGTCGATTTTTTTCTTAGTTTCTTATAAATCTAATGAAAAATTCCTGATTGTAGTTATTTTTTTTATTAAAAAGGTAACCGAACCGAGTTAATAAACGAACTGCATCAATGCGATGTACCGACAATAAACGTGAACACTACTGCGCAAAGTAGAAACCAGGCTAGGTGCGGTGTGAGATGCCATGCAATATGCGGTGCACTGTTTTTGACATACCCTTATGCTATATATTATGCAAATCCATCTGTGTTGGCCTTAACTTGGGCCCTATTCATGAAACAAAGATATGACTTATTTATGAATGGTGTAAATGATTTCGATATCAAAAATATCTAGTTTTTTTTATTAATTCTTATTTGAAAACTTAGAAAAATCGTTCGATTATTGTACTCCTTCCATTACTACTACTTCACGAATTATTAAAGTAAGGAAAAACTAAATTCTTTTTTCTAAGGGCAAACACCGAATGCCGTATTAGAATTTAAATGCTAAAAATCGGACCGATAAGATAGAGAGTTAAGAAAATGGATACAATCGTTATCGCCTCCATTTAAATGTAAATTTAGTTTCAAGGGAAGGGAAACCGGAAAATTATCATGGATCTCCAGAGCTTAAATCCCACCGAAAAGTGTCTCTGAAACGAAACAAGATTTAATTCCAGAAGAGGAAAAAAATGATCTTTTTAACAGCTTTAAGTACTAAGATTGTTGTTCAGATGTTTATGATTTTAATGTTTATATTTTTAATGAGGAACTAAATATAACGGTTTAATTTGTCTTTTGACTACTTTATTATCTTGATCTTATCCAATCTGCACCCAATTGTCATTTCCGCAGCTCTTCATTAATTAAATTTCAAAAGATTTTTGGTTGACTTTAATTCATTTTTTATTATATTATTTTGTGCAATTTAAAGGTTTGCATCTAATGTAGATGTCTTATTTTTGTATGAAGGCCTAGTCTTTACAAGGGGCAACAATAAAATTAAAAATATATTTTTTCAAGAACTTGCTACTACACTACTAATGCTCCCTAGATAGATATACAAAATCTAAATTTTTTGTTTGGGTAATTTTTAATTTTCATTTTTAATTAGGTGATATAAAGTTATAACAATATAATTTATTTACATAATTTATTTTTAATTAAAAAAATAAGTAGGTGTATATTGGACAAAATGTATACACTTGTCCTGAAAATTTTGACATTTGACGAGCTGTTCTAAAACAGAGTTGTGAATATTTTTTCAAATATCTAAATTAAATAGTGCAATAAGACCAAATAACATACGAAGAAATATATTTAACGTTTATAATCTTCGATGGATATTTTGCCGTTGAATAGATTAAAAAAAATCGTTATTTATTCATACACCGTTATATAGTTGTCGGCTGCCCGGTTCCCGTTTGTATTTTATTTTTAATTTTAATATGTCACAAATATTTTACGTCGTCAAAGTTAAATTTGTCTTGTAAAAAAATAGTAAAAAATAGAGAGTAACAATTTGAATATATGAAGAACATGTGAAAATCGCTTTTGAACCTTGATTAATTTATATCTATCACATTCGTATGAACACTGCTATTTTCAAAAGCTCTTAGACAATATACGATTAGCCTTTACCTTATTTCTGTAATCATATGAATGTACATATGAGGATTGCAAAAAATATCATATGCGGCCCTGTATTGGAACTTTGACCTAAACTAGTAAATGAGTGGTGTTACTCCCACCGTCACATCGCAAAACTGGCCCCGTACGATCAAAGGCAGCGCGGATGAATGTCGCAACTAGCCTTATGTAAGCTTGCTAATGCCTAAGCTGTCTATGTTTAATATCTGTATGACCTGTGTTATATTCTGCATTCTTCCATGATCGTGCATACTTTTCACATGACGTGCTAATTTTCTCTGGTTACAAAGACCCCGAGGATTAAGGGCCGCTCCATATTACTTTCAGCCATGATGTATATTCCTGAGACCATAATGAAGTGGTTTCCCTTAGTGTTCTCCAAAGCAGTAACACCGCTAGTTAAATCAAGACATGATTGTTGTCTGTGTGAGTCTGGTAGGTAATAGGCATTGATTGATCTTGAGGTAGATCTGTTGTCTGGCCGGAAGAATTGATGGATTATCTTCATCGATACTTTGCTAGTTATGATGGTTTGTGATTTACTGATTTTATCGTTTACTTCAGCTGTTACTAAGCAATTTCATAATATCGACGAGCCTGTAAGAATTTAGCACAACTATATTATATTTTTCAACAATTTTTTGTAGACATTCCTAATATACCAAATAATAAAATAAGCTAAGAATAATATGTATATCACCGTTTCACGTCTTGCATATGAACGGTGTGATCTTGATATTGTATACATATAATCTTTAAAACGTATTTACATCTCCCTGCTTTATTGCTATTTTTTTAATCGATTTTTGTTTGCTTATAGAACTCGTGCTGGAACTAATGAACCCCATTCACCTAACCCTCTCCGTCCTAAACCAAATCCTAAAATTAATGGTAAGATTTTTATTTTGTTAATTTTATTTTGTACTTATACAGAAAATTTTAGTTATTTCCGACTTTCTAATCGGCGATGGTAATCCAATGTATAACCATACTTCAGTTTCACTGTTACACGATGCGCAGCAAGTTGTGAATAATGGAATGACATATCCTGAAGACTTTGGAAACCTGAATGTATTCCCCATTGTTAAAAACCGAAGCAATATCAAGCGAATTATATGATAAGATACATTAAGTTTATGTAGCTCTAAGAAAATTGAAACTGTTTTGTAATTTTTTTTATATCCGTTGGTTATGGTTCCTTTCTAACTGTTATATTGTATTGCAGTTCTTAATATACCGTTATCTTTAAAATAGATAGTGTCACAAAGTTTTCGTCTTCTAAAATATCAATGCAACGCATTATTTTGAAGTCTAAAACAAAAAAATGCGAACGAGTAATTTTTTGCTCCATTCAAAATTCAAAGCATTCATAAGAAATAGGTTGTGATATACAGGGAGCATGAAAATTGCAAAAACGCTAACTTGGAAAACAATATTCTGAAAATATTTTTGAAAAGTATAGAAAAATGTCCTCAATTAATATTCAGATACAGGGAAATTTTAATTTAAAAAGAAATAATCCAGTTTTTTATACTTATTTGTAAAATAAATATATATTTTAAAATATATTAATGTCCTAGTTGGTTGCAGTTTTTATTACAGACCTTTTGTTCCTTGCACCTTTAAGCTGTACGTTTAATAATGGATATTTTTTATTCACTGCTAAATTCTAGATTCACCGCTTACTACTCGTGTATAGATACTCACCTGCTAATGGACCGGGAGATATAGTACAATAGAATAAAACTCGTAATACTCGAAAAATTAAAAACTATACTTAATGGTATTTTTGAATATTGCTTTCTATTGAAAAAACTGCAAAAACCTTTTTTTATCCTACCGTATTCTATGGAAATATCGAATGTAAAATAAAAGGGCTTGCTGATTATAAGCCACTCATTTAACATATGAGAACCCAACAAGGTGATTTAATGACCTGTTGGATATCAGTTGTTTCTATAGCCTAATACTATTTAACTCAATAAATAAACACTTGAATATAAGTATCACAAAAGCTTAGAATTCAGCATATCTTGTCAATCCATGAAAAACCTAATAGGTAATATTGATTTTGTTCATAATTTAATTGAAGATGAAGAGTGTAGATTGGCAGAACTTATTTAAGAATTGTTATAGTGTAGATCAATAAGTAGGCTCGTTTTATGATCAATTGAACGAATACCAAAAAGAAAGGTTAGTATTACATTTCCTGCATCTTTACTTACATTACTATTAGCTTCCGTTGACTCTGATCTTTACCTGAATCTTCACTGATTGTACATTTTCACTGAAATGGAAGAATGCCCACGTTGTTTCGATGTTTTAAAGTGGTAACTTGAATCATATATCAAATTATAGACCTATTTTGCAAATTAAATATTTTTAGTAATGTTTTTGGAAGTATTGTACAGGGTGTTCCAGCGAGGACTGAACAGGGACCTATTTTCGACCTTCCTTGTATTTTGGAAAAATTCAAAATAGCCAATCGATGTATTTTTTCTTGTAGAATCCAAAAATGTCATCGAAAAAATATTTGAACCAGAAACAAAAGAGTTACGCTATGCATCAGGTGTTTTTTAAATGGAATGTATCGTTTTTTATACGATTTTTGGAAAGAGTGATTTTTTTTATGTCCGTTCTGATTAAAAGATTTGATTTTGCGATAGCTGTTTATATTACATTTTAATGTTTTACAAACTAAAATTTTAGCTTCACCTGTTTAAAATATACGATAGGTTGGTATAGGTGATCAAGGTAAAATGACGTTTGAATGCTTTGTCAATAAAAATTGACATTATTTTAATTATTGTCGAAGTCTTCACCTAAAAAATATATATTTGACTCTGATCGAAATGAAATACTCTTTGGACGAGAGACTACAAATTGTTATGCTATTTTACAAGTGCCAAGAAAATGCAAGAAGATTTATTGCAAATTTTCATAGAAATATATCCAATACAATTCTAAGGATAAAAAACCTATTTGAGGAAAATAAAACTTTACATGATAGAAAAAGAAATTCAATAAAAAATAATTATTAAATAATAAAATAAAACTACTAATAACATAAGTTTTCAATGTGACCGCCGTTTTTCTCGAAACAACATCGATAACCCCTTTGTAGCCTTTCTAAACTTGCTGTTACAATATGATTTTCCTGGTTAAGGCGGTTTATTTCATCGACAATTTTTCCCATGATCTCTTGAATATTTTCGTTTCGTTGTCTGTATACGACGTTCTTCAAACGGCCCCAAAGAAATGTATCCAAAACTGAGAGGTCGGGGCTATTGGGCGGCCAAGCATACGTTCCATTTCGCACTATCCATTCGTTATGGCGCCGATTTAAAAATTGAACCACATCATGCACGGCATGAGGAGGCGCCCCATCATGTTGCCAAATTAAATTCTGATATTCTGCCAATGGTAAGACTTCCAAAAAATTTTCAATTTCGTTTTCTAAAAACTCATAATATCTGTGCCCATTTAAAGTCCCGTTAAAAAATATTGGTCCCAAAATTTTATTGTTTTTTATCCCACACCAAATATGAATAGAATTCCTCCCTTGAAATTTAATAGTCTGGAACTTTTTTGGATTTTCAACGGCCCAGTGGTGACTATTATGTCTGTTGAATACTCCCGATGTTGTGAAAGTAGCTTCGTCGGTCCACACAATATTTTTGAATAAATCAGGGTCTTCGTTTTCTTGCCGAATTACCATTTGAGAAACAAATTGGAAGCGAAGTTCTTTTTGTGCCGGTGTTAGGTGCTGAAGTGGAAGGATACGAAAAGGCCTAAATTTATGAATTTTCAGAGTCCTGTGAACAGTCCCTCGGGTAACTCTTCTGCGCCTTACACCGCCACCGTACTGAACTTCCCGAACTGCATCCGAAATAGATTTGGTTGGATTAACTTGAAAATAATTTATAATGGCCTGGTCTCGATTTCTTCTTTGTATATTTCTTTTTCTATCATGTAAAGTTTTATTTTCCTCAAATAGGTTTTTTTATCCTTAGAATTGTATTGATGGATATATTTCTATGAAAATTTGCAATAAATCTTCTTCTTGCTTCTCTTGCATTTTCTTGGCACTTGTAAAATAGCATAACAATCTTTAGTCTCTCGTCCAAAGAGTATTTCATTTCGATCAGAGTCAAATATATATTTTTTAGGTGAAGACTTCGACAATAATTAAAATAATGTCAATTTTTATTGACAAAGCATTCAAACGTCATTTTACCTTGATCACCTATACCAACCAATCGTATATTTTAAACAGGTGAAGCTAAAATTTTAGTTTGTAAAACATTAAAATGTAATATAAACAGCTATCGCAAAATCAAATCTTTTAATCAGAACGGACATAAAAAAAATCACTCTTTCCAAAAATCGTATAAAAAACGATACATTCCATTTAAAAAACACCTGATGCATAGCGTAACTCTTTTGTTTCTGGTTCAAATATTTTTTCGATGATATTTTTGGATTCTACAAGAAAAAATACATCGATTGGCTATTTTGAATTTTTCCAAAATACAAGGAAGGTCGAAAATAGGTCCCTGTTCAGTCCTCGCTGGAACACCCTGTACACAAACATTTGATTAATAACTTAAAAATGGACATACTGTCGAAGCAACATTTTTTTTCAAAACGATCTATAGAAGCTAGTCTTATACACTATACTGACTTTATTTTAATTTCTATTGTCTCGCAGGTTCAGATTGATTCTGTGTACACCGATTTCAGTAAGGCATTTGATAATGTAAAACATATCTTGATGGCTAAGCTCTCTGAGATCGGTGTGCGTGGAGATACGTTTCGTTCGTTAGCATCATATGCGTTTAATAGAAGCCAGTTCAGGTTGATTCTGTGTATACCGATTTCAGTAAGGCATTTGATAATGTAAAATATATTTTGATGGCTAAGCTCTCTGAGATTGGTGTGCATTGAGATATGTTTCGTTCGTTAGCATCATATGTGTTTAATAGAAGCCAGTTGGTTGTAGTCAATGATCACAAATTTGAATGTTACGTGGTTAGCTCGGAGTTGCCCCAGGGATCTCATTGGAGCATCATTTTTAATTTATTTGAGCTGCATAGATCAATGCTCCAACTTTTCATTATTATGATACTTTTTAGCAATATTGTATACACAAACCATACTGGTTCTCAACATCAATAAATGTAGCTTTATCTTTTTCACTCAATGTCTAGACATTTTTGTTTACTTAAAATTTCAATAATACATCATTAAGACGAGTGAATTCTATAAAAGACTTTGAAGTACTACTAGATAAAAAAATTATATTCTCTCATCATGTGGATTATATAGTTAGTTGGGAAAGCAAATAAAATGCTGGTACACATTTTAGGACGATGTATATACTTTAACTCATTGGCGGCAATGGGGACGCTATATTATTCTTACGTTTATAGTAGTTTAAATCTTGAGTATAAAAGAGTCCGTTATTATAATTATTTTGCGAGCCAAGATAGCGGCATAATATAAACACCGTGTTCCTAAATCATATATGAAAAAAGACAAATAAAATAGAAAAACAGTGTTGTTTCATGTTCAGTTGAAACTCCTAACAGAGAGTGAAATAGGCCAACGCCGCTGCCCGGCGATAGTAAAATTTAATAAACAGTTATTTTTGTTTGGCGGCATTAGTATTTTTTTGTTGAGAAGTGCTGCTTTTCTGCAGTGATATGTGATATGTTATAATTAATATATTTTGTATTTTTTTACCATTTTGGGATTGAGTAAAAACCATATATTTCAAGTAAGTGTAAATAAAACCATGTTGGGACCAGCTCTTAGAACCGCTTTGTATATAAAAGCGAAAGTTACAACATTATGGACTCTCAACTATGTTGTTACTTTTGAATGGTTGGGAGCGACTATGCTTTGTTTAGTCTGAGGTTTGAATTACCCGATATGTCTAAGGCTAAGGTTTTCCACACAATCGATTTTGATTACCTACTGACCAAACTTTATTATTATGGGATTCATGATGGTGTTCAACTGGCTAATTAGTTCTGAGGCAGGGATTTCAGCGGACTGTACTGGATAAAAATGAATCCAGTAGGGCACATTTATTTCCAATTTTTACGGCGGGTTTAGGGGCCATCTTGTCAGGTACATACCTGTGTTGATTCATGATTTGAGAAAATCATGAATCATACTGTTTCTTTTTTAATTTCTGAACCCCGAGTTTCTCACATTACTCTTTATATTCGTGAACTAGGATTGAGTAAGCTTAATGATTTGCGTTCCAGTCATTTTTCTTGCTTTGTATTTAAGATTTTAAATACTGGTATTCCTCATTATTTAGGGAAAAAATTAACTTGTTGCACCAAAGTTTATTTGAGGGAGGAATAGCTGGTCGTCTGCATGCTTCTATTCAAAGGACTTCAGCATTCCAGACTTTTTTACGTTTCGAACTTCAGTGTTTTGCAGCACTTTGCTGGATCTTAGGTATCTTTTTTTCTCAACAATAAAGATTAAACTAAAACACCAATTACTGACCAATACCGTTAATTTGCAGGCCATTTTAGTAATAGTAATAAAATAGCCATATTTTCCTTTAAAGGAATGTTATACACCTATTATTTAATTTCGTTTGTGTGCATTTTACACATTTTTTTTTCACTTTCTGTTTGTGCTTTCAATGTCAATAATCTAATACTTTTACACATTTTATGTTGTTTTAATACAATATTTTATTAGAAACTATAGGGCTAGATTTTAATATTTGAAATGTATCCTGTCCTTTTGTGTATTTTTCACAATAAATATATTTGAATAATCCATCTGAAACCTAATTTCATTAAGGGCAACCAAAGCTTAGATTAAAAACACAAGAAATACAAGATACATAACAAAGCAATAAAACGTGACTGAGATATTAATTTCCACCAATTCGCACCGTATAAATATGTTTGAAAAAGCCCTCCTAATAGATTAGTTCCATATTCTATTGCCTCTCGGTGCTAATGAAATCAGTATGAAATGAATAGTGTCAATGAATTTAAAAGCATTGTGGCAATATCAGTGATGCAATTATATTGATTCGGTTGATAGATTAGCAGTGTTCTCGAGTTTTTTCTCGTTTTTTCTAGTGATTAGAGTTTTTGTGGAAATTAATTACTATTTATAGCCCCATAATAACTAAATAGTGCATTATTTGTGGTCAGATGTGGAAAACTGGAGCTTGTTTATCTTTCCACAGGTAAGTCACATTGTCGACACATAGCGTCAAATTATTATATTACTTTTGATAAATAAATTAATATTCTAATTGTTATTTATTTTTTGATTTACTCTAAACTCAGAGATATATGTATATTTACGTGCTTGTTAACTATTAGCTATATACAAATTCATCGATTAATGACTTACCAAATCCTCGACTAGTAAAGATTCGAAAGAACACAATATTGCCATTCCTTCTTCAAAAAAGTAAGTAAGTCCCTTTATTTTTCGTTGAATAATTGTTTCGTTTTTGCAATATTTTAACCTGTCTTATTTATGCAAAAAAAATCAGAAAAAACAGATTAATGCACTTTTTCTAAAATTAAATAGGATAAAGGCTCATGTTTCTAAATAGCAATTGGTAAATAAACATGCTGTACCCCATTACCCCCCCCCCCCCCTATCACATTTTCTATGTTATTCTTGAGTCACAGTGCTCAATGCATCTGATATATGAATTAGGTATCTTCCTGTGTATTTAATCTAAGAGCCAAAGGAACCGTTTCCTGCAAAGTAGCTAAAACGCCATTAGGCAGTCCAACAAAACAGCTGCTTGTCCTAGGACAGTTATTTGACCAATATTGTGGGACTTATCAAACCAATATTTAAGCTTCATTGGCTAAATTAGTTTGTTTGTCCTACGACAACCCAAAAATGACATGACAGTGACAGATCGTTGGAGTGCCTAATTGACAATTTAACATTGGCAAACTTGACAATTAACATTGACAAAAATGGAAGGTCTGATTATCGTCAATAATAATATATTATAGTCTCGGAGATTAAATTTTACCATTTTGACATGGTTTTCAGTTTGACAAAAAAAGAATTTACTTTGAAAAACTATAACTCGGTTTTTTTTTTTTTTCAAAAAAATGTTTGATATTTTGGTAGAAAAAATCCCACTAGTACCTAAAATGCAGCTTTTGGAAACTTTACGAGAAAAAACTATAATCAGATTAATTGTGGCAAAACCTTCAGAAAGTATTTAAACTAAGCTTTCGAATGAAAAAAATGTATCGAGATATTTTAAAAAATAATGGAGATAAGTAGGGGGGGGAACTCGTACGTGGGATGCCCTGTATACTCTTCATTTTTCATTTAGATTAACATAGATTTTTTCAGTATTTTAAAAAGAACTTACCCGGTTTTCATAAACTTGTTGTCGAAATTTGTCAACCAATTTTTTTTCGTATTGCATATTTTAAGAAGATTTTTTAGCTTTACCGAAACGTAGTAAAGTAAGATGAAATTAAAGAAATTTAAAATAACAGTACTTAAATCAATCTAATAAAAGAGAAAAATGCCATAACATTTATTTCATACCGTATGGTAGAGTGTATGTTAATAACTCGCTACTTTATTATTATTTTATTCTAATTTTTTCATCCCAAAAAACTAAAAATAAGTTTACAAATAGATACTCTCCTTATAACAACAATATATAATATTAAAATGATGAAATCAAAAATATCTAAATAAAATCAATAATAGGTATAACTATAAGAACAACATTGAAATGAAAACTGTTAAAGTAGATCTTTACCTTTCCTCATATTTCTTTTCGTAGTTATTTTAAATGGCTTTGCATTCCGTCTTTTAATATAGTATGGTACTTTATAAATAAAAATTCATTCCTTGGTAATAAATAATAGAACTCTTACTCATTCTTACTTGGTTCGTATGTAAGCCAAATTTAATGTCATCATTAAATCTAGTGGAGAATTTATGTATATTAATTCTTTAACTTACAGAAACATTTGAATGTTTATTTTTTAATATAATATTAAGAATAAAAAATATACTATGGTCAAAAATAGATATCCTTTATACACAAAATATTGTATTCCTTATACAAACTTTCTGTTAAATATAGTCTGTCCAAGGAAAATATATTTTTTTGTTGCTTTATTTTGTAATATTTGTAAATGTGTTAATATATTTTGAAAACTTGTAAATGTAAATAAATAATAGAGAAATAAATAAATCATAATATATAATTTGGAGCTAAGTATAGTTTGTAAACTGAGGGTTAAATATTACGTCACTATTTTTGACATCATATTGATTATCACGTATTTCCTTAATTAAACAATAAATTGTTTACACTTTTTTGTCAATTTCTGGTTAGATGTCGAAGTGGTTGTGTGTCTACAGACTCAATTCCGTAATG
The DNA here is from genome assembly GCA_030620095.1 of Kuschelorhynchus macadamiae. Classification (NCBI taxonomy): domain Eukaryota; kingdom Metazoa; phylum Arthropoda; class Insecta; order Coleoptera; family Curculionidae; genus Kuschelorhynchus; species Kuschelorhynchus macadamiae. Next base: position 287,846 of record JAUTXW010003516.1, on the reverse strand, counting down.
CTGTTTGGCGGGTATTTTTTTCACAAATTGAGATAATATAAATTACTAATAAAGTGCCTTTTTGATAATTTTATAGAGTTTGTTACTTCCGCCTTAAATTATTAACGCAAGAATTAGGAACCAAAAATAAACCATTATTATTTGTTATGTTAGGAAAAAATGGAAAGTTCTAATTATTACTCAACAATATTCTTTGTAAGTTGTAAAGTTTCTGTTAATTATATCCTGTTTAATTCTCTAATTATATATTTTCATACTTCGGCAAAAAACATAAATGTGTGCTTATTATATTACTAATTAAAAGCTAATGTTTAAAGATGAATAAAATTAGGAATTAGGAAGACACATAAATGTGTCGCCTAGTTTAGGGCTAATTCACAACTCGATGAGAAATTTGGATACTTTGACTACTTTTATATATATTATTAGCTATTTATTAATGTCATAACAGTCCGATTATTATTAGATTATTAATGTAAGTATATCGTGAAAAAAACATGAAAATAGGGCTATAGTTAGGAATCTGAAAAGCATGGTCGGAAAATATTAATTGATAACGCTTTTGTTCGAGAAAAATTTTCTAATACATATTTTAAGTTACCAAGAATAGTAACATGTCTTTAAAAAATAACAGAACCCAACGCAATATTGTAAAATATTAGTAATTTATATTACAAGAACGGAAAGTGATACTTTACAGGCCAAAGAAACTTTGCAGGACGAGTTGCAGGCGAGGTCTAGAAGAATGTGTGGCCTGTAAAGACAGTCCGAGTGTTTAACGTAGAATATTTTTAAACGCACACATGTTCAGTGATTTACGTGAAAATTTTAGTAAACCAAAAAATTAAAAAGAAAGGGAACCTGAAAAATATTTATACCAGTTTTTCTTTCTGGTAAAAAAAATCTGAAAATGCAATATTTTGGCCAGTTTGAAAAAAAAATTATTTTATTATTACCTTGTCAAATGATTTTTGAAATCCATTTTCAAAAAGCGTATTTCGAACTAATGTTTCTGCTAACAAAATTTTGCAAATAAATTATAATATATGTATTTAGGAAAAGTAGATAATACAAAAGTTAGGTTACTTAAAGTTTGTATTAAATTACAGTCCTAAGTTGAAAAACAGTCAAATATGGGAGAAAACAGAATATGAAAATATTTATTTCAGAAAAAATCCCAAATGTGTATGTACAATATTTTTAGAAAATAAAAAGAAGATATTACTACTATCGTTTCTTCTTCTTCAGTAAAATAATCCTCATCCGAGTCTAAATCATTTATAAATTACAGGGAGAATATTTGAAGCATCAATCATTCTTCCTCTTGCCAGGTATCATTTATTAAAGTGTTAGTATATCTTCTATTTTTGTGGGGTAATCTAAAACAGTTTCTTTATTAAAACATATACGATATTAAAATACCTTAGTTTATACATTTTCAAGTGCTTTATTCCAGAGACGCAATACCCCATCGCTTGTAATAGCATGAATATTGCTAATATGTGCATCGTAACTAGCGCTTACACTCTGACCATATCATCTCGATGGGATGTAATGGCAATGATATGAAGGAAGTTTCAAAACACGATGTCAATACTCCAGGGCTATTTCCTCAAGTCTGTGAAAAGAAGGGAATAGAAAATATGTCAGGTCAAATCTGTAATTTTTCTAGTTAAAACAGGTCATTAAATAGTAGGCATGTTCTCTTTTAATACCCTAGTTTTCGCAATCCCTCTAAAATTTAAATATGGTTTGTTCATTATTTTGTTTCTATGGGTACTGACCATGAATCTGAAGTAAGATTTTTCTGATTTTTTCGATTTTGAATTATTGACTGTAAAGTGCTCATTTTAGATATTCACTACTTTCTACATTAATTTTATAGAAACTGATCGGGTTTTGCAAAAATGCAATTAACACATGAATGCCAAAATAACAAGACCTACACAGACTACGTCTTTTTTTTATTACGTACATTTAGAAAGTTACATATAACATAAAAATACGCTTTATTTTATTTTTTTTTAAATCTAGAAATTTTTGTGTGATATTTTGTCGTAATTGGATGTAACATCGGCAAATATTCGAATTTGTATTTTAAATTCAAAATTAGCAGCCCTTTGAGCGATAGTAGATAATCTGGAAAATTTTATACATTATTTGGTGGATAAAGTCTTTTTTCCTATGTCCGGTAAGAAAAGTCCCTCGAATAAAACTGACTCGCCAACACTGGTGCCACTGCTAATGATATGCAAAACAGGCCCTTTTTATTTGATATATGTACAAGTACGTAACAAATAAGGAGGAATTATACACGCGTTTTTATTTCTTTACTGCCGTATTCTTGTCTAAATATAAAAGGTCTAGTTTGAGTGGGATGCTTTACAAAAAAACCTTTCGACTTTTTGTATTTAGGAAAGTATGCGACAATAAAGTAAGAGATACTAAAGTATCTCGCACTTATTTTGTACAAAAAATCATTAAAATTACTAAATTTTGCTCATTTTCTCAAAATATATTTGAATATTTAAAAATATAACAATTTCCACAAAAATAAACGTGCACCATGACATATACAGAATATAATTAAAAAGTTTTTTAAATTTTCGTACAAACGACTACTGTTGATGCAATTAAAGATGCTCTGGGGAAGATTGAGAGTCTGCAGGAGAGGGCGGAGTTTTGGTTCATATTGAATAGGTTGCATTTCAATAAGGATATAACAAAGCATTTAGAATTCTGAAGGATGATGGATCTTGGGACAGCCAATGGAAATATCTCAGAAGTAAAAATTCCTTGGTGTACATCTTGATCCGAGAATGCTATGGGATGTACAAATTGAAGCTGCATGTAAGGCTTTAAAAAACAGCTTGTTTGCTTTACGAAATATATCAAACTGTATTTCTCGAGCTACACTAAGAACTGCATCTTTTGGCATCTTCCACTGTCGATTGTGGTATGCAATTCTTCTATGGGGACACACATCTCAATCTCAAAGAATCTTTGAATTTCAGAGGAAGGTGATAAGGTTGGTCGCCGGTTTGGGATACAGGGAATATTGCAGAACTGCCTTTGCAGATATTCGCAGCTTGACTCTTCCCTCAGTTAGAATATATTGGAGAGTTTGATGTATGTCAAGAAAAATCTGGATTCGTATGTGACTCATGGGGATATGCATCAGTATTACACATAGTAGAAAAGCAATATTTTATCAAACTACTGTCACTTGAAAGGATCTCAAGATAGGTCTGGTTTTTATGGACCTGAATTTTTCAATGTGCTCCGGATGCTGCGAGAAATATACCTATAAAGCAATTCAAAAAATATGTCAAAACATCTTATTGCCAAATACTTTTTATAGAACAGACGATTTTTTAAATATGAATTGAGAATAAGTTTTATTGTTAGGATAAGTTTTCTCGTTATCATTTGTATTAATATTAGTATAAGTATTTTGGTTTTCTTATGTGAACTAGGATATTTTTCACGTAAAGTAATTTTGCTAATTAGTTTTAATTTTACTTACTGCGACCTGTGTAAACCAAATAAACTATTGTCTATTGTCTAACGTTGGTCGTAAGTTTTTTTAAAGACTTCACACGATTATTGAAAGTCGAGCTTTTGGTGGTTAATTTTATACACAATATATGATTGTTACGTACTTGTATCACTTATGTGGAAAGATCTTTACTATGTTAGAGATTTCATCGTTCATGGCCAGGGGTGGGTATAGAATACTTTTTGTTCCAAAAAAATCGCTGAGGGATTTCTTTGTCTAACTTCGATTTGGAATTTTCTCTAAAAGTTCAGAATGGAACGATGTATTGTCCATTATTATCAAAGATGGCTCGCCTAAATATGGTAGCAGCTGCTCTTTAAACCACTTTCGAAAACTTAAACAACTCATTGAATCGTGATAATCACCCGATTTACTGTCTGATTTAAAATTAAACTTTCATTTTTAACAAATCCTTTTTCTGACCCCGCTTGGAATACAATATATTTAAAAAACATATTTATGTTTACCCAGGAAGTAAATAGGCATTTCAATTTAAAATAAAATAAACATCAAAAATATTTTTAAAGACAAGCTTTTATTTATAAACTAAAAGGTAAAGAATAATATTTTAGTGTATGAAATAACGCTTCAGAAAAACCCCACCCCAACTCAGAACTTTTAGAAATTTGAATATTTTCTTAAAAGCTTGAGGCTTTATTTCAAGTCTGATGAAGTCCCACGCCTCGACCCCTTTTATTAAAATATTGAAATTTTTAAAAGTTTTCAGTGAGGATCGGATTTTTCTGCAACTTTACTATTAACCTTCATACACTAAGATATTATTGTTTACTTTTTAGTTTATAAATAAAGGCTTGTTTTAAAAAAAGTTTGTATTAGATATTCACGACTTTTTTACGCCAATCTTAGTTTTGGAGCAAGCAAAAATTTTGATGCAGAATTATTTTCTCTGATGCTAAAATAATTAATAAAATAAGTTACCCAACATTTTAATTTTTTTGCGCTTCCTGTATAAGCAACCTTAAAGTTTGTGGGTCAGTCACTAGAGGCGCTTCAAGCATATAAATGTCAACTTTGCAGTATATTTGATATTCATGAAATGTCACGGGTATTTTCGGATAAGTTATTGTTAATTTTTTGCGTGTTTTCTGTGTACTTTGTGATTTGTTTTGTGTGGGTGTTCGTGCATATATTTGAAATCTAAATTAAAATAATGTCGGTCAATTTTGAAAAAAAAATGGCCAAGAAGAAATGTTGCTTTCTAGGATGCGCTGATAAATAATACGTCCTTTTCGGTTTACTAATAAAAACCAGCAAGAATTATCCGTGTGGCTTGAACGTATTAATAATCTCAACTTATGTCCCTTCCGTTTGAAATTTTGTATCAGAGCTGTGTTGTATGTGAAAGGCATTTCCTTCCTAAACAAATTCAACATGGACGTAGAAGGGTAATAAAAATTGTAACATATAAATATCCCGACATCCAAAAGATATTTTTTCGTCTCATCTTTATTTAATTTTAATATAAGAAAGTTTTGGTTCTTTCGTTTTTATACTTAATAGGTTCAATATGCATACTATTATTTTATATTTGAATACCCACAAAAATTATTTGTACGGCTAGAGAACCTTATGAAAATTAAGCTCTGATGGTTTGTATAACAACTTAATAAAAAAATTTACCTGGTAATCTACAATTTTTCAAAAATTGCTAGTCTAATAAAATAACTCCACTCCGTTGATCAAATTAAAGGTTCAAAATGTTTATCATTATGCTTTTCGTATGATTTTCAAGATATAAGCAAATATATATAAAATAAAAATTATAGATTTTATGATATGATAACCACCCACAAAGGCGTTTGCTTGGTTAGATACTTTATATTACATATATGTAATATAAAGTACCTAAAAAGCAAAAAACATAAACATTCAATAATCAAAATTGCCGGTAGCCAATTCTTTTTTAAGAAACTTAAATTAAAATTATAATAAATAAATTAATATTTATTTTCCATATGCAATTCCATTTTATTATTTAAAGTTTTATCACAGTTATATATGAAAATATCACTGTTTGGTTTTATTGGAGTCTAAAATAAAACAAACCTAAATGTCCTCTTATATAATATTTTTATGTATTACATGTTGCACAATATTAATAGGGTGTTGAAATCAAACATCAAGATCTGAAAACACAAAAACAAAATGGGATTTTTAGATATTTGATTTTTATATGGTTACATTTTTAAGTAACTTAATTTTTCTTTATTTATTTAGGTACTGCTTGTATTAAGATGAATAAATAAATATGCAATTCGTGATTCGGATCCTTTTTGGGAGGATTGGTCCCAACTCCGTTGCATTGATGACTATATTTTTAATTCATGTATTTTTCTTACAGTTTAATATTACTTTTACGTGTGTAAACATATCATTAACAGCAATAAATATTATCTATCTATATAAGGCTTTTTATTCCATTAGATATAAGCATACTTAACCTATTTATTTAGGTTTTGTGAGAGTTTTTTGCGTTATATTTATTTTAAATATCAAAAACTATAGATTTTTTTTTAAATAAATAGCTAAAAACTTGCTACAAAACCAAATTAAAAGATATTCATGAGAATTGTCCCATCTTGAAAATATTAGGTATGCAGTCAGTCGTTAGATGACGCTTTTTTAATGTCAATTTTAGCATTTTACTTTACTTTCCAAAGAGAGTTGTTTTTGTGGCCAAATTTTAGCTCAATAGGATGCCAGCAAGTGCTTGAAAAATGTATTACAGACATATGAAGAAAGCAAGTTAAATAAAGGTTTGTAAAAATAATAATGTTTCATCTACAAATACTGGTTTATATTCTTGTAAAAATTGTAGTCTCTTTTGTGTAATATAGGGGTATTCCATTAAATATTCTCTATTACATGTACAGTACATCTTCGCCACTTAAAGTGCAAATATTTTAATCCTTTAGCCAAGGTAGTTACAGATATGTGCACGCCATTAATGTTTTGAGTCTTATTTGCAAAGCCTCTAATGTAACATGCTCTCCTACAACCAAAATAAAAGTTTTGGATTTATTGTGATCTTAAACAATAAATTCAATGGAGTACCTGCAGAATACATTGCATAAATGCGCGATCTTATAATGTGTTGATGGACCTTGTAGCTATCAACTACAGGAAAAAAAGCTATAGCTTGACTTATCGCGGCTTTGTGTTTTTCTTCTTTCTCGACCGTTTGGAACCCAGTTTTTTAACCGTAGAGAGTGATATTCCCATTTTATACGATACTCTGTATAAAACAGATAAACATTTTTGCTTTAGATATAAAACATTATTTTGCAGTTTGGGCTCGATAGTTCCCTTCTTACATCACGACAGACACAGGTAAAAGAGGTTTTCCAAAGGCCTTTTCAGGTTTAAAATATGTTATAAGTTTTGAACGGTGAATAACGAATGTCACTAATGAAAGCTGTCACCTGAAATTGTAATAAATTACAAGAGAGAGAATGACAAGCTATGATGAAAGTTTCCCTTCAGCCCTCAGAGTGTGACAGACCACATAAGAGTGTCGAATGTCAAAAATGATTTTAAACGTCGGTTAAATTTATTACGTGATTAAAAGTTTTGTGCCAGCGGCTCTTTAACTATTTTTTTTTAATACTAAGGATGCTACAATTCCTTTTTTTACATAAACAACATATTCCTTCGATGTAAGAGCTTCATCTATTACCAAACCTAAAAACTTTTTTTAAAGGTTTTAACTAACCAATACTTAACTTTATATTTTCACCATATAGATTTTGATTTTTTCCATTCACAAAAAAGATTTTTCTAAATTTAATGTTAATAAGCGTTATAAAAATAAGAAAACATCTAGGGCCTTTGAGGAAATGACAGGTATTAAAGAGTATTTACAGTTCTTAGTAGTTAACACATCAACCTCATCACATTTTGAAGCCTTCGACCTATCCATTTTGTCAATAATTTATTCCTTAATTTACTAGCCAGTATGTCAACAAATGACATAATTACCTTCGATTTGGATTCAGTTGCTAATTCTAAAGGAATAATTTCTTTGAATGTTTTTCACCAACAGATGTAAAATACTGAGTAAAGCAGTCACTTATTTTCTTTGGACAGTATATCTTTGCATCATTAAATATAATTGAGTCTACTTCATTATTGCTATTACCAAAATTATATATTAAACCATTAACCAATTTACTTTTTTTTGTTTTCTATGATTTCTACATTTTTTTTTTAATTTTCTTTGGCAATTTTGATTTTCTGCTTAAAATCTTGTACATATTTAACAAATAAAAATTATCTGGATACTTTTTTAACATATTAAAGTAATATTTTTTAGTTTTAGTGGCTTTAAATATTTCACTGTTAAACCAAGGCTTAGCATTTTTTCTAAATGTATTTCTTAGTTTTAAGTACACAGTATTTTCTTAAAAACATTTTGTCATAATTTTCTGTAACACTGTTTTTTTTTCATAAAATTTAAATTGGGTATTGTTAACTTTTGTTCTATAGTAGTAAAAGTAGTAAAATTTTGAATGATCTGTTTTGGTTTCTTTGAAAGTTGCAAAATTTGTATTTCATGATTACTTATGGAGTTTTTTATCTTCTTTCCATTTAAAGTTTCAAGTTAACTATCCAAAAAATTAAAACCATGTTCGAAATTGTTTGGTGGGTTGTAAACTACTCCAAATATTTTCTTTATTTCCATCAAAATAAAAAAAAATATTTTCATTTTTAATTTTCGTGCTCCTATATTTGTAATAAATTTTACTTCTAGAAGCATATATAGCCAGAATATCCTGGAATGTTATAATATTTTATATCATCTGGAAGTCTCACTGATTACAATATGATTCAATAGTTTTCTAGCATTAATATACAATAATTCATAACTGAATCATTATTATATATCTTAATGTCGTAACTATTTACATTAATTTGAGGATCCATTAGAAGAAAAGAGTTGCTTAAACATATAAAAAACTTAATTTTTGTAGAGTTGGTTTGAATTTTACAGGGTGTTCAGAAATTAAATTTACATTAGTAGGTGGCATAGGAGAACTAGAATTTATTCCAGTTCATATCAACGCCCTGTAGAATAGCACCAATTTAATTATTCATGTTTTTGTTTTATGTTTTAGTAATATGAAATATTTCTTCCAAAGCTGTATTTTGTTTTATTCTAACTAGATAAATAAAAACATTGAGGTGTTTCTGTACAGATTTTCCGGAAAGTTAGCACCACTCCAAGCCATTTTTTAAAAGGTGTACATTTTAAAAATTTGTATTATTTTATAAACCAAAAAGATCGGGACACATAACTTTTAACATCATGTTCAAAGTGATGTGCTTTGAAAACGAGTCAACGGAATTCGGTGATCTTTTCGAATCTTCAAACATACTTTCATCGAAATTCTGTTGACAAGTTACTTTAACTCAAGCGATTCTAATCATTATTATACAGGGTGTTGAATGAGATGGTCCAAAAATCTTAAAATTTATAGAATCTTGCAATTCATCTATAATTTTTTTCACTTCACTCCACACGAATGTTTGAAAGATTAATGTATTATCTAGGATGTTTTGAGCAGAATTCAAATAAATGCGCGGTTTTCTAAAAATATCCAATCGTTGGACTGTATTTGGAAAAGGCTGCAATTTGGTTAGAAATGAAAATTGATATTAAAAAATAAAAGTTAATTTTGATGATCTATACAGGTTGTCTGAAAAAATCAAATGAATTTAAAAAATAATCCGATCTATTTTTTTAAATCAAACATTTTCAAATGTCAGCATTGTGTTTTCTTGGTTTTTTTTGTCATTAAATTTATGAATTTTCTTTTCATACTCACTTTCATTTATCTTCAATTTCATTCTGCTCCATACATGCTCTATCACATTCATGTCGGGAGACCTAGCAGACTATTCCATTCCCTCAATGTTATTCTGCGTCTACATTTCTAGAAAAATTCTCGCCCTGTGTGGACCCGTATTGTTCTTTTTCAAAACAATGTCGTTTAAACACTATCCCCAGGGTCGTACACTGAGACCGTTTTAATCTAAACCTGACATCAGATCGGTACCACTTCTGGTTTAACCAGAAGTACACACAACGTTTTGTTGTTAGGAGTTACCCTATAAATTTTCTTCAGTAGGTACTTTAAATCAGTATGAAATTTCCTTTAAAAAAATTAGAAGTTAGGTTCTTGCTTTTGAGTGAGTGAGCATAGCTATATCTATCTTCTGTACATATATAGGTAGTTTTTTTGATTAGCCCGTTGAGAGACTGTAGATATTAACATTTTAAAATTTATTTATTATGGCTTGGTTCAGTCAGTTTTGCAGTACGGCTTACATTTTTGGGGCTAACATTACCCTGCTTGAACATATTAAAACTAGCAATTCATGTTACCACTAATCTCGAGTCGTTATTACATTTTCAGAACTTCAGCATACGATTTTCTAGGCCAAAACTCACCTTTATACAATATTGCCATGAAATGTTTAAAAAAATAGGGTGTATACTGGGAAAGCAAAAATAAAAAAAAAATTGAAAGAAAAGTACATTCAAACATTTCTGTCTGAAGTGTGAACATGAGTTTTATTCAGTTAAAGGCATTTTTAGATTACTTTATACAGCTGAATACAGTTCTGAACAAAACGTACATTTTTTACTGGAATATCCTGAATTTTATATATCCATGACATGGATATCTTTTTGCTGATTATAAATATACCAGGATTGATTTAAGAAATATGATACAAACAAGAAGCAATTTGTTTTAAAAGACGGATAACAGTCTATTGCACAGTGGATTCAATGCGAATACATTGTTTTGTTATGGCAGTGGCGGCTAGCCAGGGGACGCGGGTGAAGCGCCGTTTCATCTACATTTTCCAATCAATTTACTTAAAAATATTAAGCATTTTATAATCTACATTTCTATTATAAAAATGTAGTATGTTTTATATAAATAAGTTTAAGTTAAATTGAAAATAAATTAGTGGAAACATTTTCCATAAATCTATTTCCTGTAAAAGTCTTAAGGGGCTTAGAAGGAGGAACATTTTTTATGTCAGGGAGGATAGAACTGTTTCCCTTGTTTAGGGTTCGAAAATGACATTTTCTAGTAAGGTAGTAGAATAAATTATTTTCCCCATGGAAATTGTTAAATATTAACTGTTATAATTTAAAAGCCTGTTCTGGGACTAAATTCAACATTGACGTGTCAATAAAGGTTCCAAATAATGAAACAGAATATTATGTGTTTATGAAAAGTGTAAAGGAAATTTACTCATACACTCATACTTTGAACAATTGATATCCAACCAGAGTCCAGCAAAGTGCTTTGCTGTTGCCCCCTTATTTTTGAATTTACCTTTTGCTAAACCTGAAAAGTAGGTCTGAGGATGCCGAGAGCCGAAAGAGCTTTATTACGATAGTTTTAAACAAATCATTTTTTGCACGAAATACAAGTTCTCTCGTGTCGCCAAAAAAAAACAACCAATTTGATGTACAAAAATATTAAAACTATGTTTACGTACGACATTTTTCTTTTAATAATCTAGTCTGCCGTTTAATTTAACTCTTTGATTCCATAATCATTACAACATATTGTCATTCCCTATACCTTCCTTGAACTGCTTAAAACTGAATTCGTATAAAAAGTGAAAGCTGCAGACTACCTATAACACCACCTATGTTTTTTTTTATCTTTTTCTCCAATACGGTTAGAAGAGAAAGTTAAACAAAGAACGACACAAGAACGAAGCCACGACTTATGTAATAATGCTGTGTGTTTATGGATATTGTAACAAGTGGTATTTTGTAACTTAGTGCCATTAGAAAATAACTTAATTTCAATATTTTGATGCTTAATTAGTTTTATTTGCACATTGAGAGTGATGATAATTGCAGTATATTTTGTCGTGGTTAATTTGCAGCGTTGAATTTATTGCAGTACCACATTTCAGAAGGTAAGTCAGCTTATTTTTTATTGAATATTAGTTTACTTATATTAAATTGTGGCGCATGTTTTATTGAAGCTATTGCGTCTTTTGTTTAACTTTATTGTGAAACCAACGAATTTGTTTTTACAAAATCATATTTTAATATGAACGCAAGATTAAATATTAACAAACCTAATAATAAAGAAATTAACAAATTGTTTCAGACAAAACCAATTGTTTTGACAACCATTCAACAATAGGTGTCCGTGAAGCAACTGAAATCAAAAGTCTACGTTTTATGCGATTCTCAAAACAACTGTGAACAAAATTACATAAAATACAAATCCTTTATCTTTCTTAAAACCAAAGGAGGTGTATATAGTTACTAATTTAATATAAAATATTTTAATATATTACATTTATTTATGAGGTTGTTTGATACCATTTTTCCCTTATAAAAACAATTTCACCATTATGATACACTGTATAAAAACATACTCTTGTACAGTTGACAATGGGTTTGGAGAAATAATTTTTAAAAAAATTAGCGACTTTACAATTTACATTTTTACATTAAATTTATTAAAAAATATGTGTAGTGTGTAGAATCTAATAATTACGTAAAACTTTTTCAAATTATCATGTCTTTTTCTAATTATCATTTTTTTGCAAACCTGAATCATCAGTTCAACATTCTTTTGCTCATTGCAGGGAGGGATTGCAAAAATTATATTTTTCCAAGTTGGCATGTCATGTAAATGTAAAAACTTGGTCCATTTTTCTTCACATGTGAATTTTTGACGAGGGAATATCGATTTTATTAAAACAAATTCTTCGACAAAAAGGCCACGGCCAACCTTACCAAATTTAAATTTATCCAAAACTGGTGAACGTTTCAAAAGTTGAAACACTACATTTTTTTTAAAACTTGATATTTCCCTTAAATTCGTATCTTTTATATATTTGAGTATTTTATCAAAAAATAATTTGTTTTTCTAAAAATGTCGACTTCACTTTGATTATCACCAACATTTATATTTTGAATAAATTTGTTTATATTTTAAATAAACCTAGGTGAGCCGCCGCTACTTCGTTTTTTGAAGTATTGTTAGAAATAAGTCGAAAGATTAGAAAAGCATTTTATTTGCTTACAAATTTGTATACAGTCTCTCAATAGTTTGAACGATACAAAACTACGTAAGGCGTAATTTAACTTTTCAATGGCATTATATTAATTTACTTCATTTATTTATTATTTATTTGACTACTTTCGTTAAATACATTATAGCAAGTCACAATACATTCTATGTTGAGTTTATCAACTCTATATAATTTATTGGGTACATCACAAAATGTTTGCTTGAAAGTCGTTTCCCTAGGTTCAATTTGATTTTCAAAAAATGAGTTATTTTAAAAATTGTGCCCACGAAATGGGGTGCGGTGCCCGGTCTGGCAAGTCTACATTAACCTATCTTTGACACATTGAAAATTATTTGTTAAAGTAAAAAGTTAAGGTTTTGACACTTTATATCATAACACAAGAACTGGCGCCAAATCGGAATTAATTTTCTATAGGGGAGTTCGATACTTCAGAAATTAGATTTTTTTCTCAGACCCATGTTTATATGAATTTTTGGCATAAGAAGCTAAAGAAGATTGCTACATACTTGTATAGTAGGTAGGTAATACCTTTGTCTTTCAGCAAAAATGAATCAAATGAAAAATTTCTGAATGATTCTTGGATAATAATATAAAAACTAGAACTATGCTTTTTTGCTATTTTTTAACTTACCCTGTGTATTAGTTGAGGATTCGTATAGATGATAGACTCTTTTTTGTGAGCATTTTGTTTTTTTTATTCACCGACTTATCTCTAAAATTGACGGAATTACAGCTTTTTTGTTGTAATTATACCAATCTGCATAGTTGTTAATGGAAAAACTTAGACACTGTTTTTTATTTGACTTAAAATAACAATAACTGGGCTAAAATTTGAAAAATGTTCTTAGTACCGAATATTGACTTCTCTATGGCAACTCTGAGAACTTCTTATCTTCTTATCTCTTATCTTATTTTGGACTCTTGCAGGTCTCCTAGCCTCTAAATTCACTTCTGCTAGGCGTAAACAAACTGTCTGCTCACTAACCATAGCATCTCAAACTTGGCGAAGATCTTCTTGAACTTTTACAGGTGTTTTTGATCTATTCCGTAAAATTCGCAAAAAAGACTTGCAAATTCGTAATCAGCGACAAAAACTGAATTTAAAAGCCTTTAAGTCTTTTTTAATGAAACTGGAAATTATGTATTAAAAATTTTAGCTAGCGCATGGACTATGTCAAATCCTAATCGACTGAAAAAACACTTGCCGTCGCCATGGCAATTAATTTGTTATAGTCCTCCATATTTGTCAGTTATGTATTTCACTATCTTCCTGTCATTTTTTTTATACGAGAAAACGGTTTTAGTGATAAAATGCCCCAAATTGCACTCGAACCAACGGCAAGATTGTTTGCTTTGGTGAATGATGGGCGTAGTAAACGTTACGTCGGTCGATTGTGCTGTGGGGATCCTTGAAGCAACAGTTCGTAGAACGATCCTGAAATACGAAAAAACAGGAAGCATTGCTCGGAACGTGGGTTCTGATCGTCCTCCCCTAGAAATGATTGCTTTTTGATACTGTGGATTTTACGGAATCGGTCGAATACGGTTGTGAAATTTCAAGATCTTCGCCAAATTCAAGATGTTATAGTAAGTAAGCAGATGGTTTGTAGACGTCTAGCCGAAATGAACTTACAGGCTAGGAGACCTGCAAAAGGTCCTAAATTGCTCCCTTAACATCGTGCTGCTCGGAGATACTTCGTACAAAATTATAGAGAATGGAATAATCGTGAATGGTCAAATGTCCTGTTTAGTGATGAATCAAGGTTTTGCCTTAATATGGTGGATGGGAGAAAAATAGTATGTAGAAGAAATGGCGAAAGATTTAATCAATATTTAATAACAGACTGCGATAATTTTAATGGTGGTTTAGTTATGGTGTGGGGTGAAATTTCCGTGAATAGACGTACACTCCTTCATGTTTCCGCATTAGACAGTCAATGACAGCCCAAATTGACATCAACGATATTTTAGAGCAGTAATGTTACCTCTTGCTGATTTAGTTGGTAACAATTTTGTTCTGATGCAGGATAATGCCCGACCGCATACCGCAGCAATAGTGCAGAACTTCCTAGAAACTGCGGGTATCGTATCATTCGGAATCCGAATTATTAAGAACGTATGGCTTTGCTCTCACCACAATAATATACTTTTCTCTCTCTTGCTACAGAAAGCCCCCATATGTGTTCTCCTGAAATTAAGGCGAATAAAAAAGACGTTGCCACTAAATATGTAATTTTATAGTTATATAGTTAATAATAGGCGAGGTTATCGTCTATGTTGTGTAGTGTTTTACTTGTTTTAATTATAAATGCAATTTTGGTAAGTTTTCTATACCAAAAAAACATACTTTTAGCACCATTAACTTTGCATCCTTTATAGTTTGTCCTGAGGAAGAGTAAAGCTATATACTCAAAAGCTTGACTGTACAAATAAAAAGGGTTTTTCATTTCACCCTAGCCTTTATAAGCTGCAACCCCACTACCAGTTCAAGATATTTTTTCTACTAGTCAGCTGCTGTCTGTCTGTCTCTCTCTCTCTCTCTCTCTCTATATATATATATATATATATATATATATATATATATATATATATATATATATATATTTGTAAAAAATTAAATGTGTTATTTGGTTCTTGCATTTTTAGTTCTTTTTTTTCATAGTTTATTTTTTATATGTATTCTTTTCGCACTCGCAATTATTTTAGCGTAGTTTTACTTATTTATGCAGAATTATAATTTGAAAAAAAAATTGATATATTTTTAGGTTAACATGGATGTAGTAGTCACTATTGGACTTTTAATCTCATGGCTCGGTGGAATTACGTGTTATCCATTCCCGTTACCATTTCCTTTTCCAGTATCAAGCGACTATGGAAGCGATCCTTTGAGATATGGTTTGTCTATAGAAACTAATACAAACCAAATTTTGCCGCCCTTGTCTAACGTGGGCGATACGGTCAATGCCAAAATAGACCAAGTAGTGAATTCTAAGGTAAGATATGTTATAACCACAGTTTAAGAAAAGAAACAGTTCTCTCACTCCTTTGTTGTGCTCCCAAAAGCCGGCTTTTTTTGCGATGGGTCGTAAATCACAGCAAACACCTGCAGCTAACAGCTAGATACGAGGTATACGGAGGCCGCGCGTTATTTTTTACTGTATGAGTGTTCATATTAATATTAAGATTAGTAGATGTTCAACTTAATAAAAGGTTAACTTATGGACTAAATCTGATAGGTATTAACAACAAATGTAAAATAAAGATGTATTAATTATATTTGTGAAATAATGCAAAGAACTTCTAACAATTAGTTTATTCTAATATAAATTACAAAAATTATCCGAACGGCAATCAATACGTTCTCGACAGGATATCAAAATCGATTGTACTCCAAAACAGTCTACTAAGTTTTTAGAAATAGAGAATGCGAATACATGTTTTTTAAAAAAAAAAGCAATATCCTAATATAATACCACTTAAATGGTTAATTCTTAAAACTAATAGTCATAAATCTAATACGTGGTGTAACGGGAACTGGGCCTCGTTTGGCGCCGATATCAAATGTTCAAATTCCAAGAGGATGATTTTACATATACCTAGAAATCTCGTCTCCACCCTCTCGGTATCATCTTACATTCTCCAGAAAATATAATCTAATAAGAACTGAAAGGCCCTTGCGCCATAAATACTAGGAAATAAATATGTCAGTACGCACGCAGCTTACAGTACAGATTATTTTTAACTCTATATAACTACCAAATAAACATTTTTAATAAATGTCTTAAATGGATTCATGATAACTTTATCGCAGTTTTGAGCCGGTAACTTTATAGGTATCTTAATAGGAGTGAAAAACATTACAAGAGCCATTGATCCAGTGCAAGGGTTTTAGCGCCCATGCACATAAAACCAAACCACAAAACTGTTAAGCATTTATATTAAATAGGTTTTATACGAAAGCCCTATTGTTGCCATTAAATCCCATTATTAAACAGTTTGCTCCTAACAGCTATCTTAAAACATTTTGGTTTTAATATTAACATCAAATAGTCATAAGTGCTTTAAAATATATATTAAATTATTTTATAAAGCCTTCTTTAAACTTTTTTGTGTGAATAAATACTGATTGATGCAGGACAGTATTCCATAGTACAAAAACGGATTTTCGCGAAAATAAGTAGTGAAATGCGGTTTAAATGGTTACTTTAAATATCAGAAGCAAGGTGAACATCTTAAAATAAGAAATAGACAATTTAAAACTAGGAATGGTATATATGTATATTAACATACAAAACTTGAGAACAGTTGTTTTTGAGAAAATCTATTTTTTCGTATTTTTCTTCAAGTAAACTACCCTATTTTATTATTAAATTTTAGGGGTAGATAAAAAACAAAAAAAAACGTATTTACAAAAAAAAACTAAATACAAAATATTAAGGAAATCGGTTTATTGATTTTAGCGCTGTGTTTTTAGCTTCAAGGGATGGTCTAAAGAAGTTTTCATAAAAATTTCTATTTCGACTAATCTCTCAGAGGCTATACTAGCTTTTAAACAAGATTTCGTCTTTTTAAATGAAATTAAAGTACGTGTTGATTTACAAGTTTTATAATTGTGTTAGTTTTGGGTTTTGTTTATTTAAAGTTTGAGTCTTGATTTCTCTATTACCAAATTTAGGCGTGTAATAAATTCTTACTCTAATATACAAATCAACACTGCAGTAAGAAGAATGGCTAGTTTGAGAAACCATTTTCAAAACTATCAACAAAAAGCGTACAACGCTCCGTAAACACGTAGGTTTAAAATCTTGAGACATCGCGTTCCTAACCACTGCGAAGTGATCTGCTGACTGACCGGTAGAACCGGCGCACACTGGTCGATTTGCCTAGAATCATGGCATAAATGCATACAATTTATTTATCTCAGCATGACCAAAAATGTCCTAAATTTAAAGTCAATATTGCAAACAACAAATTGGCTGTGAAAAAATTCTTACCAGCATTTGTCGTTCACTGACAGCAGACGTCAAAACAGAAATATGTCAGCAGGTAATGCTTTGTGAGACTGTAATTTGAAAAAAGCGTAAAATTTAATAGTTACTACAAAAACGTTATTACCTGGATCGATACTTGTTTTCGGTGGATGTTAAATCTTGAGGTATGTAGTTACAAAATACGTATAAGTTTTAGATATAAATGGGATATTAGTGGAAACTTAAGTCAAAAATCTTAATGTCTGCAAATTTCAACTTTTTTTTAAGGAACCTCTATTATAGAAAGCTTTTTGTTTATGTTCCGTTTCAGATCCCGGTTTCTATTATATTTTTTTAACTTCTATGATTACTTATCGTAATTATCCAAAAACGAAATTTTGCAGATATTTGCAGTTTTTTCTATAAAGTTTAAAATTAAATTGCGTGTTGGGTCTAAAAATCGAACTTTGCATTAACATGTAGTGTGTTTAAATGATGTCATGCAAGATTTATCATTAGTTATAGAATGTTTCGATGTATTTGTTTGTTAAAAAGACTAAATCAATGTTGAAAACGAAATCAATAATACCACAAATGTACAGTATGTCCAACTAATTTATCAAAAAGTCCAAAAACGTACAGAAAAAAAATTGTAATGAATATAATTTAATAAAATCCATATTTTACACATATACAAAAATCTAAGAAGTTTTGAAGTGGCTGCAATAACTTAAAAAAAAATTAAATTCTTTAATTTAAAAATTTAATTATTATTTTCTTTCAAAATTTTATTAATTACCTACTTTATTTTTTTACCGATATGGAGGAACATGTGGTTTTGAGTCATAGAAACCTAGTTAATATACTGCAAAGTTGTCCTCAAAAAAATGTCGAGTCAAGATTTTCGTACTTACATACTCGGATATTACAGCTTACAAATCATGAACCTATATCAAAAAGTTTAAGAATTAAAATTTCACGTTTTAAAGGTCAACTTTTAAGTAAATGGGCAGCGGTTCATCGGATGAAGGAGGCTTTTATAAACAAATATGTTAACTGGTTAGACCTTACTATTAGGTTTCAAAAAAATATTATTAGACATAAAGGTCGCCCTATGGTCAGTTTTAAGGATAGCAGCGAGCGAACAAAACGTTTAAAAACTGCCCACCTTTGGAGTGTAACCATTACACAAGAACTTGCATATGCAACGCAAATGAGCTTCCGTTCAGAGGGAAATAATATGGTTTCCAAAATATTAAAAGATATAAGTAACGTGCCACATAAAGCTGAGGAATATTGCACTGCGTTAAATAATAATAAAAAATCGCATTCTAAATTAACTAGTGATGAAGCTCTGTCATTGATAATAGAAGCAAAGTTGAGCAAGCGTCAATATAATTTAATCAGAAATCAGGTTAAAGAAACAAACTGTGACGTGTTTCCTGCATACGATGAAATTCTGGAAGCAAAAAAGCGATGCTATCCTGCAGAAATTACTATTTATTCTGACACCGAAGTTGAACTTACGCTGCAGTCTCTGCTAAATCATCCGTGCAAAAAACTTATTCAAGTTCAAGAATCAGTTGTTCAAGGTCTTAAAGAAATGGATATCGATATGAGCTTAGTTTGCAAGTGGGAGTTCGATAGATCGTCTGGCCAATCCGAATATAAACAAATATTTGAGAATTTAAAAAAATTGGAAATAGTGTATTTCTAACATCTTTAATGCCTAATAAACTAGTATGCAACGAGCCCAGAAACTTTGAATCCATCATCTGGCAAAATCCAAGATCTTCATCTCCTCGATTTTGTAGGCCACTTAAATTACAATTCGCCCGCAAAACAATAGAAATGACTATGCAGGAAAAGAAAAGTATACATAAGTACATTTTGACTACATCTCACAATGATTGACGGCAAAGTTTGCAATGCTCTAGCATCAAATAGTTCAACACAAAAATGTTCTATTTGTGGGACTACATCTAGGGACTTCAATAATATTGATGCTGTTATTCAAAGGTCTGAATGTCTTTTACATTTAGCTTATAAAATGGGCATTTCTATGTGGCAAGCTAGAGGTGCGGAAGATAAGTTAAAAGTTCAAGAATCAAAGAAACTTATTCAGGAACAACTTCGTTCTCAGATAGGGCTAATTGTAGACCAACCGATGAGAGGTTTCGGTAGTTCCAATGATGGAAACACAGCGTGGAGATCTTTGGAGGGTGCAGAAATAGTAGCAGAAATAACTAAAATTAATATTAGTATAATTATAAATTTTCATGTAGTATTGCAAACTCTGTCGTAAGGATTTGATATTAATACAGATAAATTTAAAAAATATTCACTAAAAACAGCAAAACTTTTTGTATCTTTATATCCCTGTTATGTTATGCCTGTTACCGTGCATAAGGTTTTGATTTACGGATCAGACATAATTAACTCTTATTCCAATAGGGCAATTATCCGAGGAGGCACAAGAAGCTCGGAATAAAGACGTAGAAAAGTATAAGGAGGATTTCTCCCGGAAGACTTCGAAAACTGATAATTTAAAAGATGTAATAATTCGACTTCTTGTGTCCTCGGATCCTTGCATCTCGAGTTTAAGAAAACTACCACAAAAAAGATTACGCGATTGTTTCCTGAGGCACTGGAATTACTTAGACCTCCAAAAGTGAATGATAGTTCAATCAATTCAAAATAAAGAATTCAATAAATATTACATATTCATATATCCAATTTCTACGATACAATGATATTTTGTATAATATTTACTTTAAATATATATACAATGATGGAAAATCTAATGTTAAGGAGTTAACACATTTTCGAGCTCTTAACGTAATGTACAGTACAGTAGTGACTGACATTTACTATTTGTTTATTTATTTTTGTAAATGTCCATCACTAAGGTTTTAACACTCGTTTTAACAGTCGAGAGCTCGAAAAGTGTTAACACGAAACGTTGCGACTGAAAATAGTGGCTTCACTTTAGACCTTCCATAAGCTACGAACTAAAGCTATAATAATTTATTAGGGACACGAAATGCCTAACCAAAGAAAGATATAGTTTTAGATTTTACGATGTACGTAAATCAATAGTTCAATGGACGTAAGAGGTGGAAATTTATTAAGCTGTGATGGTGTCACTGGAATAGTTATAAGGGTGTAAGTTAAAAATAAGTATACATTAAACTTTCTCTTTTTATAGGTCTAACTATTTCATTGCATTATCACAAACTTATTTTGAGTATTTTGAGTTCGTGTATGAATCAGTTATCAATAGCTTCTACCCTTAACACGTGATTGGCCATCACTTGCTTGGTTACCTCATTCTTATTAGAAAATTGACTTGTTAGTTAAGAAATCATGGTTCTTAAGTTTATACCGTGTCAAATTGGAATTTTTTTCTGACGTTTCTCCTGCGATTGTAGGAGACATCTTTATGGATCTTCACTGCACAAGATCAAAACACTGAATTCGTTCTATGATTTATTAATTTATTTATTAGATTATTATTTTTCCTTTAGTTTGTTATCTCGTTTGGTGTTATATGATCTTTTTTTTAAAATATATTTTATGTGTTTAATAATTTAGTTATTCGAAATTATCATCAAATTTTGACTTCAGATGTTCCGGAATGTTTGATATTTTTTCCAGCCTTAAAACAGAGTTTGCATTTCACAAAAATTGGCAAACAAATATTTGCAAAAATCCCCATTCGCCTTTTATTTGCTTTATATGAATATTTGAAGCCAGAACCACAGAGTCATCTTCTCTGGCTGTTTGAACTCACGGAATCGCTTACCCTTGTAAACATCGAGCTCAAAGTACACTAGAACAGGTAGTCCAATACGCTATAAAAAGTTATTCACTATTAAAACAGTATAAAATAGACTTTGACTGGCCAGGCATAAGGCCATATAATATAATTCTGTCTCTTCCAAACGGTCTTGATAAACCTAGGTCCATATGGGGAATAATATATGGTTTTAAATAAGAACAAACATTTCTGTGAATATAGTTTCAATATAATAGGATGTTTAAGTTATAATATGTTTTTTGTTTAGTTTATTATTTGGAATATCCCATTTAGCCACGAATTACGTCCTATTAATTATATCATTCAAATATGTCATGTGCGCCACTAAAATTTTTACCTAATGCTACCAACAGGGGATTTAAAAGACGAACCAGAGGATGTAAGACAGGGTTACAGACTTCTCGCCCTAGGAACAATTCGAAACGATTTTTTTAATAAGGAAGGCTTGGATAGAAAGGAAAAACACATAAGATTAAATACATAGTATATTGAAGTTAATTAAAAGTGTACTACCCATACTTATTCTATATTATACAATCCTATATCTTATTTACGTTTTTAAATATTTAAAAATATCTTTTCCAAATTATCATTTAATACGATACTAAACATGATATTGGCGTTATTCATAAGAAGTAAATTAATTTCACCCAGTTCGGTTGACAAATATGAGACTACTGTCCTGTTATACTCCCAATTAGAAAGTTTGTGGTTTAAATCATCTGTAGACATTATCACATGAGCACAATTTTCCATGCCCCACCAAAAATCTAAAATAGGACACAAAAATGTGCCGTGA
This sequence comes from Kuschelorhynchus macadamiae, assembly GCA_030620095.1. Lineage (NCBI taxonomy): Eukaryota > Metazoa > Arthropoda > Insecta > Coleoptera > Curculionidae > Kuschelorhynchus > Kuschelorhynchus macadamiae. Next base: position 265,593 of record JAUTXW010003516.1, on the reverse strand, counting down.
TACACATTCTCTGAATATTAAAGGACTGTCATTTAACTCAGGATATAATGTATTATATAAGCTGAGAGAGTCAGCTGTACAATTTTTATAAGATCGCTTCCAACAGTCTAAAAGAATTATTTTTGATATGTGCGTATAGATCAGAATAGGGAACATCTTGTAAGGGCATTCCTGATATAATGTCCTCTTTTGCAGCTTTATGAACCAATTCGTTGCCTATTAGTCCAGAATGGCCTTTTACCCAGGCAGATTAAATTAATATATAAATTAGAGACCATACTTAATATAAATATTTGCAGTAATTGGCTTTTTGCCTGTGTCATAATTCCTTAGAGACAATAGGATTGACTGAGAATCAGAGAATATGACAATATTACATAGGATATTCTCAGAAAAAAAATATTCTAATATTTTTAAAATTGCTAAAATCTCGGCAGTAAAACGGAGGGCACAGAATTGCATTTGAATTTTCGTGCATGCAAGGCACATCCCACGGTATTTTCATTTTTTGAGTCATCTATATACTTTTTGTGAAAACGTTTATATTCATGTGAAATATCACAAAAAATCTTTTGCTTGATTAAAGGAATGTTAGTAAATTTAGAAAAGACAATTTCTAGATTGAGATTTTATCATATATTGGGCTTCAAACAGGAAGTATGTGCTATGTTTAAAAGTAGTGTTGTTATAAGTTGTTGTTGAAGCAAATGAATCAGCCAGTGATGGACTGTTTATATTAACCCAACATTTGTTGGTCAGATTAAAAATGCTTAATAATCTATACATTTTATCAATTAATTCACTATTTTTGTAACGCATGTTCTTACGTAGGATTTTTTCTGCTTAATTTTTATTCCTGATATATAATGCCCATTCGGAACATTCAGAGAGACGAGCCTGAGTTGGACAAGATTTCACGGCACCTATCACGAGCTTTAAAGCTTTATATTGAATTCTGCCTATTTCCATGTTCGTGCCATAATTGCTCTAAAAATATTAAGGCTTTTCTCAGCCATACTTATGATGTAATTGAGAATAGTTGGATCTGTTCTGATAAGTCTAAGCCTAAAACAAACCACCAAAGCTGTTTTTTTTTTATTTAAAATATTAAACCCATTTTAAGGGAAATATGAATTACAATTAAACATAATGTGATTAAAGGTTATTTTACATTTTAGATTATTTTATTTTTGCAATAAATACAAAAGTCGTCTTCAAATTGTAATGCTGAGGCATTAATGTCCAGTGAATGAAAGTCTGCTGTACAAAGATTAAAGAGTAGTTGACTCAGAGTTGAGCCCTGAGGAAGTTCACATAGTTCTCACTTCACTAAATGCATTACCTATTTTTATAGTAATTTTACGATCGACAAATAGCCTCACCAGGTTATTAGCAAAACTTCTTTGCTAGTTTTTCTATTAAAATGTTTGATATATCCAAAAATGTAGTGCAGTCAAATAATCATTGTTTGAATATGTTTCCTAAATATAAGACAAACCCTCATTTACACCTTAACCCCGTTTAAAACCAAACTGAGGATTGGGCAAAAGTTTTGAGATTCACACCACCATTCTAAACGTAGAATGATTTTTTTTTGTTGAAACATTGAAAAAAAAAAACAAAAAAAGCTATTTCGAATTGAAACACCGTAACGTAAAATTATTTAAGCCACATGTTCGTAAAAATATTTCGTTTTGGAACCACGTGAAAACTATTATACTGCGTTTTTGTAAATTTTCTATTTAACTGTTTCAGCAACAAAAATTTAAGTTTAAAAATAAGTCAGTGGCGAACAAGTTTAGTAGCAGAAAATGTGTAATTATCCCTTTGCACCCACATCACCGGTAAAAATATCAAATTCTGCTGTCTATGGCGAAAATTAAACATAATAATAGGTCGTTACCCTATGAAATATAAAAAAATTATTTAGAGTATTCGTTTTCCTCATATGTTTTTAAAGGACCTGTATAAAAATATCTATCTGATCAGCCATACTTCCAAGGTGAATCATAAGAGCCCTGGTCAAGTTTCTAAATACCCTAAGAACAAGAGCTCAATTTTTCACAGGGAAGCTTGAAAAAACATTGATGGGCATATTATTTGTAATACCGCAGTTAGTACTAGTGTAATATACAAGTATGCCAATCAAGCAAGCAACCCATTTGGTCTAGCTTTTGGAAATCTTGTCTCGAGCACTTAAATCTCCAGATTATTACAATCTTCGAGTATTACTCTGAGGTTACAGCGGTTGATTCGAAATAGGTGTCTCTCTATACTTTATATTATTTTTTACAGGCAGTACAGTTCGTAACGCCGTTCCCAGACTCTGGTAGGAAGGCAGCGGTTCTCGAGTTATCTGCAAAAGAATCTTTACCCATCCAAGCAGATATAAAGTATGCAAATCTCCAGCAGTTCGTTGCAAATCTCCTAAACCCTAAACCGATCGTTGATACTATTCAAGAACATGAAAAATATGGTAATGATGGTGGTAAAGGAAGAGCTGTTGGAACTCTAGCCGTAGCCGCGTTTGAAGGGTTATCCAACACCCTTAATGCAATTGTAGATGTAAGTAGAACATTGATTTTTTTTAGGAAAAGAAGATTTCGGTACTTTCCTAGAAATTAGTATAATCAGAAAAGAAAATAATAAATTGAAATAAAATGTTTTATTTGCTTTTTGAACGAGGATATGGAGTTATCAATGAATTGCACCTAATGCCATTAAACCATTTACCACATCAACGACATACATCTCTACTTTATCTTTCAAGCACTCTTGTATTGTAAAAGTGGCATGTAAAAACCCATTTGAATTGTTTAAAGTTATTTGGGTTAATTTTACTGAAGCCACTTTACGATATGGAATAAACGAATACAGTCTAACTTCAGATTTATTATTATTTAAGCCAAAAAAAAAGTAGTTTTTCCATTTAAGGTTAGAAGCAATGAATTTATTATATGCACAGAAGAAACATACCTTTTATAATACAGAAATGGACCAACTACCAAGGCCTCAAATGTGACTGAGTCCAATTTTTAAGCCACCGAAATAAACTATGCAAAAAAATTCATATACTATTATTCAAAATCTAGGCAAAAAAGCTACGAACAAATTACACAACGAGGCAATAGGGATTTATAAACTTATTGAACCCTTTGGGTTTTTAGGTGGCTCAGTGGAGTTATAGCACCTAGGTACCTTGTAGATACTTCCTAGTAACAGGGTTTTAACCAGCTTATATAAAAGATGATATCGTCTTGAGTTCTAATTGATAACACAGCAGAAGACTCTCAGAGTAAATGATGATTTTATATTCTTGTTTCAAATTATCTAGATATAAAGAGGGGTGTTACTTAGCTTCATATTGTGAATATATTTCCCTACCTGACAGTATCCTGCCAGAGCCAGAGTATATGTCGACATCGCCAGATAGAACACTGCCGTCTCCTTTGAGATAATTTATAACCTCTTTGGCAGTTTGATAACTACTACTTTCCCACAGCTTTTTAAATTATTTAATTATTTGCACCATTCCTGCAAGTCATATTAGGATGCACTGCCGCCGGTGTCCTTTAACCCAACATATAGAAACTCTTTTTGAAAGACAATTAAAATTTTGCTAGTTGGTTTTCTATATGCAGTTTCTTTTGCAGTTTTGCCTTGGTTCTTTTGCTATGCTAGCGTGTTAGTCTGTTGATCCCCTGCCGCGAATTCGCAGGCTTTGCAAGTACACTCTAGAGTCTGCCCTTTTTTGTGTTTTTGATGCATGCCCCAAAACATGCATTGTTCCTTCAGCACCGATTTCATCAAACACATATATACTAGTGCTTTATGACAGCCTATACAAATCATGTAACTCTTTTTGTAGATAGATAGAAAATTAGTTTTGTGCAGCTATAGTTATGCAAGCATTTCTAGCATGTTGGGGTCAAATAGTCGCAATCGGTGAACTGGCATCCTATGTCTTCATAATCGGTCTCATTATATCACATGTGTAAACTTTGTAGAATTTTCAATTCACAGCTAGCGGCTTTGAGTTATTCTGGAACCTGCTTAGATATACAAATAATAAAGTAAATTAAAAATTTTAATTATAACCTAATTTGTATACGTACATACGTAACATAATTTCGGTATCGAGATAGCCGTAGGAGATAAATATATAAATTTCTGTAATTACACAGGGTGTCCGAAAACTCAGTTTCCGTATTTAGAGAGGCTATTCTACATATGGGAATATAAAAAAATTCAAATAAACATCGATTCTTAAGAACGTCTTTTTCAAGTTACAGGGTGTTTAAATTTTAAATGTTTTTTAGTTTTTTGATGTATATTTCTAGAATTTGGCACACGATGAACCATAATTAATGGGTATAAAATGGCTATAATACATTTTAAAACATAATACAGGGTACAACTTTTTTGAGGATGAGACCCCGACTCTTTTGACACTCACCTGATTTGGTACTCTATCGAATTACTGCTTTTTATATCCCTTGGACTTTTTTTTATATCTTGGACCATTTTGAAACAATTTAGAAAAATAATAAATGCAAGCAATTTAGCTAAAACCATTAAAATTGTCCATGTTTTTAAAAATATTTATAAACATGATATCAAAAAAAGTCTAAGGGACAATTTTTAATATCCGATAAAAACACCGAACTAGTGTCGCTACAGCAAATTTTTTGGGTCGTACAAAGAGGTCGTACCCCAACAAAAATTACACCCTGTTTAATTTGAATTAAATATCTCTAGAAATGTACGAAGCTTATTAAAAAAACTAAAAAAAAAAAATTTAATTTTAACACCTTGTACCTTGAAAACGTAGGGTTTCCGGGCTCATGTTCATAGGAACTTTTTTTAATATTTGAACAAATAGTGGAACGGATTTTCCGGACACCCTGTATATTAGGTATAATGTTCTTATTATGCTATGTACGGCTGTGTTATAGACACTATGAATATTGTTATAAATATGATTTTTTTCATTAGTCGTATTAAGACGAATATTCTTAATTACGGCGTGTTTTATTTTAGACTCCATTCCAAGCTGCAAAAACAGTTGGTCGAAAAATCACAAGTTCACTTAACCAGATTGGTGGAAAACTAGTTGGATTAGCCTAATGATAATAAGTGTTTGAAAAAAAAAAATTGGTTATGTGGAAGAGAAACTTAGACAAGTACAAATGATTTATTAATTTTAAAATGTGTATATTTTTTGTTATTTTTGTATTGAATTAAAAAAGTTATCTAAAAATGTGTTTATAATGAGGAACAATTTATGAGTTTTCCTTGATTCATAAGAGTTGAAGATGTCAGTTACGACCTGTTAGAATGCCGGTAGTGTTCTCAGTGTTTGCAAAAGTACATTTGTTCGACTTATGTATATTGAAAAAAATGCACACTTATTGCTAAGTTCTCGATATGGCTTAATTCAAAGTCTAAGCATCACTTAACTTTTATTAACTGATATCCGGTAATATTTTTTGTTAGAGACAGACGAAGGACCGTTATTCTTGGGGAATAAAGTGATCACTTACAGGTGCTTACTTACGATGTCGACGAAATGAATATTTGAGGTTGGGTAAGTGGTTGTTAGTTCTAACAGAAAGGCACGAATTACACACACATTCATACCGGTATTCCACGCAAGCCGATTAAAAGATGATTCTAAATTAATCGATTAGGGCGATTTTTAACGTGACAGGTCACTTGACATTTCCCTGAGGGACAAACAAATCTGTCATCTTGCTTCTATATTGTGTAATTATATTACAATTTTTAGAATTTGAATCGCCGCTTCGAACAACTGGAAGTTGTATTTGACCCGTAGTGGTTATATTAAGTGCCAATATGATCAAGAAATCGAATTTTTTGACAATGTTGATGATATATGTCAAAACTGATATAAATTAAGTTAAGAGATATCTCCAGAAGACCTGACGATGACGGAATTCTAAAATATCGACACATGGCTGCAGACAATCGCAGCAGGGATGTCAAGATAAAATCTGGGCCCGGGGAATGACGTGCACCCCCCTCCCCCCAAGAAAAGTTTTTCGCCTATTATAAACTTGAACAAACAAAAGTCCACAAATTGTGTAAGTACACAACTTGTATTTTTATTCGCCCTTATTATCGAAACCTACTAAATGTAAAGTTCAGTGGCGGCTCTTCCATAGGGTCATTCGGTCAATGACCTCCCAAAAATATTTCAGGCAATAAATTATTCGTTTGACCGTCCCTCCCTAATAGTTGGAATAAAACGCGAACCTTGGGAATAGTTAAATACGCAAAACTATTAGCCGCGCGCGGCGGTTCGAATGGTCTGTCTGGAATATGAAATCGCGATTTGGGTCATCAGCCGGTCTCTTCTCATTATTCTATCGATTGGTCGCGGCATCACGTCGGCGTGCGGAAGTTCAATTGTTCAGAGGTTGCGCGGTCGATATTCTAACTATATTGTTTCGGACATTTTTAATCGATGAAAATTGATTTATATACTGTTGTTTGTAATATATATTTTTTGATTATTATGATCCATGTGTGGGTTGAAAATATACAGGAAATAAAATGTTGGTAGTGACTACTGCAAAAAAATAAACAACTAAAATTTTTGCAAAAATAACCAATTTCAAGGTGGTCTATGTTTGAGTTGTGAATGTAGATGAAATAAAATGTCGGTAGTGCAAAAAATTAAACAACTAAAAAGCGCTAACGAACTTAATTTTGAGAAAATAACCGAATTCAAGGTAAGTGGTCGCAATTTACCAGAATTTAGTATATGACAAACTAGTAAAGACAAACATAAAGAGGTTTACTAACTGGATAAGTGGTTGTGAAGTCTCTAACTCATTTTACTGTTATGTTTGTTTGTTGTTTTCTAAGGATTCGTCGGACTCATTATGGTGCAAAACAAGTATTAAAGACTTAAAACATTTAAAAGAAAAAATAAAAAATATGCGTTTTCTGCAGATCACATGAAATGTTCGGAGAACTATGCTACGGTCGGAAGTGTTGATATTCGCCCTCAGCTAGACACAGCTTATAGAAAATCCCTTAGAGATTTTAATGAACATGTATCCAAAAATCGTTACATTTTAAACAAAATTATAGATTGTGTCAAATTTTGTGGATCATTCGAGCTGGCATTACGTGGCCATGATGAAACAGCTTTGAAAATCCAGAGGTTTTTAGAGGGCTTATAAAATTTGTTGAGGAGTTGGGCGAAGATCGGAAGATAGAGTATCCGCTTTAGCAATGCTAAGTATCGAAAAATTGTTTAAAAAAGGAATGTGCGTGCAATTTTAACAAACGTGTCATTCAGCATTTTTCCAATTGTAAAGAACGAAAAGTAGACCTGAACTTCAAGAGAATTTAAAGCTCAATTTAAAGATAAGATATTTATTTTTATTTTAGGTATGCCTATTTTAAAATTTGTTATTGACCTCCCACTAGCCGCCACTGGTAAAGTTGACGATTAAAGAAAATCCTTACCTTGGTCTTTATTACCGGAAACTACTAAATTTAAAGTTGAATGCACTCACACATAATTTTCGATGAGAATACTAAATCCTTTTACTAAATAAGATATCCGGTAAAAGAGCTATTTTTTAATTAGAAAACTTGACAAATATGCCAACTTGATAGAAGTCACCCTAATTATTTATACCATAATTATTATACCATTATGTGTCTGATTTTAATTGATTTTTCTATTCATAATTTTTCGGCCGTTTTCCTAAAATGCTTGATCCTCGTTTATAAATCCTCCAGGTTTTTCTTTTCTTGTTTTCCTTTCTTGTTTTAATTGAAATGTTTTCTTGAGACAAGTTCTCTTGTAAAGAAGTTTTATTCATAAACTCACTCTTTTGTAGGCTTGTGCATTTGATTTCAAAAAATAGTTTGGTGAAAATCGAATCCTTAGGAATGTGAACCTTCATAAAAGGAGTGGGCCAAAATTAAGTGACCAACAACATAGTTATAATAATTTAGTGATAATTACAAACATTTTCCAAGATGGCGCCGAGTGAATCGCCAGTTAAAAGTCCACGCAATCTAAATGTTGAAAAAAGGAGTGAAGAACCGCGATGTTTTCAGTGTAAGAAATCAGTTAATACACAAGTATCGTGCTGGTTAAAGTTCAATCATCAATCACGTGAAGACGAGGCTCTAATAACTGAAAATACAATGACAGAATTCCGCTATTAAATCGGATTATTTAAGAAATTTAGCAGAATAATCGCCTTGTTGAAAAAAACTGCTCCTTATGGAAGAAAAAGGTGAAAATTCTCGAAAAAACATTAGAGGAACAACCGGTTAGTTACCCAGAAAAAAATCATAAACAAGCCCAAATACGAATATAAAATAAACGAAAGAGGAATCGAACAAAACTGATGCAACAACCTCACAATCGTCTCACCCTATAAAGGCGCAAGAAAATCGGCTGACTTAAAAATGACCCAAAAATACACTTGGCTATTTATCTCAGGCTTTGATCCGGACTTCATACAGGAAGAAATTATCCAGTGTACAACAAAAATGGGTATTAAGAAAGATGCTTCTGTGAAAAAACGATAACTAATAAATCAAACAGAATAAATTCAATTAAACTGGAGCTTCCAGGAGGTGACATTAATTCTGGAGTTTATTTGCCCCAGGGAGCTACTGGAAACCATTTTATGAATATTCAGAGCCACCTGAAACAGATAGCCAAGTCTTAGGAGAGACACAGGGTGAGCACACACAATAAAACATTATTCAATATAACATAGTTTCATTGAGGATTTCATTAATATTGTTGCTTAAGTGAACATAGTATGGAAGGAGAGGAAATAAAATCAGTCGATTTGACCAATCTAAAAATGGGCGCTGTATTCAGTAGAAAAGTACACTCCAGGGATGAAGTAACAATTTTTGTCTGATGTAAAGCACTTTCAGTTGAAAAAAAAATTGAAATATATTGTTTGATAAATTTTAATATATGTTATGTCTCTTTACAGGTTCCCATCTGGTGATTTTGAAATGTTTTTAAATATTTTGGAGAGCTCCGTAACCTAATCAGTTGTTATACGCGAATTATATTAGCAGATTTTAATATTAATTTTGGGTCCAATATACAGGGGAAGACTGTAAATATAAAGTTGTTATAGTTTCCTATGGTTGTAGACAGATATTTTTTAATGTAACAAGAGGTAATAACTGTCTAGATAACATCTTTATGAATTTTAATAACATCGATTGGTGTAGGGCAGAGAGTAAAACTGATTGTGCGTCAAATCTCTTGGCTCAATTTCTTGATGTAGGAGATCTGCACATAAATACAAGAGGTCTGTATTCTTTTCGGGTTTTCGGGCCAATCACATCAAAATTTTAGAACTTGATTGACGCTGTCTCCTGAAAGTTTCTTGATGATCGGCTTCTCGACTTGAATAAAAAGATGTCATTGTTTTTAAATATTTTGGTGATGGCTTACACCAGCTCGTTTCCGGAGAAAAAATATAAAACCAGCAAAAGGAAAAAAGATCGTTTAACCTGGATCTAAGGCAGTTTAGGGTTTTTTAAATTTATTTATAAATTTAATCTCACTGAGGAACTTCGCCAAATACGCGATTTCTACAGCCAGGAATATAAAAAGGTTCTAAGGGATGCGAAAATAAGGCAAATGATGTCCATATAGATAGAGCAGACAATAATTCGAAGGAAATGTGGAATATCATTAAGGGGGGTTGTAATATCAAGGTAGGGCTGCAAAAGTACTATTTGACCTAATAGTTTTAACGAATACTTTGTAAATGTTGGTCAGGACTTGCTAGAGAGATTCAGGAGGGAAATCCCGATGAGACAAAGAGCCCTGGGTTCACTTTTCGACTGTCTCATACATTGAGATTAGGGATATAATTAAAAATCTAGAAAACAAACCCAGTCAACATTTATCAACTGGGAGTTCCTCTGTTAAGTTTATTAGGGAAACCATATTATATCCGCTAACAAAAGTCATAAATCTCTATTTTCAGGCGGAGATGTTTTCCTAGAGCGCCCAAGTATGCTTTGATGGTTCCCATCTACAAATATAAGGGGAATAAGTATGACTTGGGAAACTATAGGCCCATATCACTGCTACCAGTTGTGTCGGCGTTTTAAAAGTGCATGTCTGCCCAAATACTCCAATGGGTAATCAATTATTTACTGCTGCATAACATGGTTTTAGAGCAGGACATAGCACTATCACGAGCTTAATTAAATTCATAACTACCGTACTGTAAGCCACTGATGGTCTGGAGTATACAAGCACCATCTTTTGTGACCTAAAGAAGGCATTTGATTGTATCTCTGTCATGATCTTAGATCCTATAACTTTTTTGAGGTTAGCCTTCAGCTTATGAGATCCTAGTTAGTAGACTAGAAGCGGTAAGGGTGGAGCGTGTGTCGTCACACAGCAGAAAATTATCAGTTGGTGTTCCGCAAGGTTCCATATTAGGGCCTCTTTGTCAGTGACTGCTCGTACTCTAAAATTTAAGGTCGGCCGAGGCTCAAGGCCAATCAAGGGCGGTTTTACGGTGAAGGGGTAATGAGGTAAATATTTTAAATTAACCCTCCCCCCCCCCCAGAAAAGTTTCCTAAAATCGCACTTGAGGCCAATGTGATGTTAATTAGTGCCGCGTCCAAATATTGTCAATTAGTCTTATTATTTTCCGTTTATTTCTTACATGTTAATTAGATAGGCACCAACCTATAACAGCAGATCTAGGCTAGAGTATACATTTAATAAATACGAAAAAAATGTTAGTAAAACGCTTTAGTCAATGTAATTTTTTGATATTTTAATGTATCTTGCCTAAAGAGGAAAATAAAATATATGCCAAAGTGAAAGCTACATACATAACCAAAAAGTATATTGTTCAGCAAGAACCAGGATGCGGCCGGCCGAATTATAAAACAAATTGTAAATAATATTTTAAAATACTCACTTCATATTTCGTTTCCACATTTAAACATGTAACATGGAGTGAAAATTACTAATATAATATATTAACAATCATTAGTCATAACTAATGTACAGAACTAACACATTAATTTAAAAATAAGTAATATCATTTTATAATAATTACAATTAATACCTGAAAAATGGTAGTATTCAATTGGGAAAAATTCCGGGGATACGGCCACATCGAGACGGGCCGGTGTTGGGTGATAGAAAGAAGTTTAGCATGTGAGAATGGAATCGGCTGGCCGATGCACCGTCTATAATAAATATATTAGAATATCTGTGTACGGTGGCCCACGGACTGCTGTTATTGGCCTTATTTGTATGTTAGTCAAGCAACGATAGTAGGGATACCTACGTATTTTGCTATGTGCCCAGGAAATATTAAACTACATTTTGGCTTTATGCGTTTTTAGGATGTTTGCAAAATTATTTTTGAAACATATACTTACTTTTTTAAAAAGATAATTTTCCCTGTATATTTTCAGGTACGGCCCGGCCGACCCTGAGGAGCCGTCACTGCTCTTTGTCTTTAATATACATAAAGCTTGATTTAATAAGAACCACCTTGTTTTGGATTAGGCCAAAACAAGGCATATGGTGTTTTTCCTAAGAGTCTGCTAGAGTGACATGGAGAGGGATGAGTCGGTGTGGTTTTTGGGCATTATGGCATGGATCCACAGTTAAAATAGGACTTGCATACCGATGAGCTAGCTACAAGGTTGAGCAGAAATATATTTTTTCCAAGAAGTGTGGCTGGGTCTGTTTCTAGGGATGTGCTAAAGACTGTTTACTTTGCTCTCTGCTATTCTCTGTTCTATTGTTGAATATTAGTATGGGGTTGTGCTGCAGAAGCAGGCAGAATTTTTGCTCTGCAGAGACGAATAATCAGAATTATTTCGGATTTAGGTTGTAGTGTTGATTGTGCATCTAAATTTATTGACCAGAAAATTCAAACTTTTGCTTGCGTTTTTATTTTTGAAAACCTTTATGCTAAAACCAAAATCCAAACATTCACATGAAAAGCGACTTCCACCCATATGATACTCGAAATAAGGATGATATCAGTACTCCATTTTTTCGACTTCAAAAATGTCAGAATGATTGACCTTCCTGGTTCCTGGCCTTAAAATATTTTAATGGCCTTCCTAGAGTCATCAGGGATCTCCCGCTAAAACAATTCAAAAACAGAATAATGAGCTTTTTACTGGTTAAGGCTAGGGCTATACATTTACTGAATTTCTAAATGGTGACATGTTAGAGTGTTTCAATTATTATGAGCCGATTTTAATATTTCTATATTGGTGAGAAATATATGAATTTTAATAACTTAAATGTTTCAGTCTTACATAAGTTTTATTTTAGTTAAGTTAGATTATTAATACTTTGTTTGAATGTTTGATTATTGATACTTTGATTTATTTATGTTGTAATGACATTAACATCAATCAAGTATCTTTCTCTGTAAACCTCACAGAAAACTTTGGGAGTCGAACTATCTAGGGAGGAATTAGGGATCCGTGATTGGGACAAGTTGTAAGGTTTTATAAAAAGGAGTGAGGGTGAGGGTGGATGGACAGTGTATGGCGATAAAGGCATTTTATAACAACCATTCCGGTGTATTAATTTTTTTATTAAAAATAGTACAATATCAAATATATTTACCTACGAACACCTCTGACTCAGCCTCTGGACTTTAAGTGAAGTGAAAATGAAACAAAGAGAATTATGCTATTATAAATTTATAAAATATTTACTAAGTATTTATACGGTGTAGAAAACTGAATTACGTAAAGTTTAAGAGGTTTTTGCCATTAATTATTTATTAAGTTTAAGGTATGATATTTATAGCTTATTAAAAACAACTCCAAATAAATTGCGTATGCAAATTTTAAAATAAGATATTACACAAACAATATGATAGTTCTAAGTATTTTTAGTATGTGATGGACCTTATTTAAAACTGTTCACATATATTATTTTACCTGGGTCGTTAGTTTTTAAACAAGCTACTCTGAAAATCTAGTCTATACTGAACATGCAGCATTTCGATCTTTATTACTGCATGTCGAAGGCATGGGTTTAAATCTCAGTGTAAGCAATAATTTTGTTTTTAATTACATATTGTACAACAGTGTTTGATTATTTTAAAATGTTTACCTTTAGATTGGTTGTTTTTATTGGTGTATGTAATGTAAGTGTGTATTAGGTTTATATATTTAAAACTTTTCCACCTCAGTGTTCGTCTGATATGTGTGTTGTATGGTCGATTTATGTTTTAATTTGTAGCGGCCATCTAGTTATAAGGTAATATTAACATGTTTGTCCTTTTTGTAAATATATAAGGTTTTTCGGATATTTTAGGTCTGACAGAGACCGAGACTAGTTTGTTCTTTTCTTTAAATTCTTATAATCAGGTATCTTAGAGAAATATGGACGATTTTTTTGAACTAAGATCTTAATATGATAAAATCAAGTATATTACCGATACTTCTATTCAGAAGTGCATTTATATCAGAAGAACTGTTTTTCATAAATCTCTAACCAAAGATATATTCCTTTTAACATAACTACTTCTAAAGACATCTGGTATTTCTCCAAAAAGAAAAAAAATTCGTGCCAGTGTATTAAATAGCATATAGTACAAAATCTAATTCGCGCTTTTGTTTTCCTAGATGATGACTTGAACAAAACTTTTTTAAAGTTTATTTTATATCATTTTTTTTTAACCATGTATAACGACTGCACTAAGAAAGTACACGGCTTGAATCTAATTTTTTTGGCTTTTATTCAACGCAAAGTTCGATTACACATTAAAACTGCAAATTATTAACAAAATAATTTATTAATAACAGCGGTACACTTCACCTTAATTAACTTATTCAAATGTAACCTGACATATTGAACATATATCCAATATATTCATATATTAAGAAGTTGACTTAAAATTAGGACTTTCTAGAAATTCTTGTAATTTATAGGGAACGTATCGTTGTGCAAAATGTTTTTGAATTTTCTAATTACTTAGATAATAAGTAAAATCATTAATTTTTTTTATATTTTCTAACTATAGTTCTTATTAACTTATAGTTCGGTTCAAAAGGCGGGTACACCTCAGAGGAATATTTTGTAATCGTTGGTTTTTGTAACTTGTTCCTCAATATTTGTGCATCTTATTGTTTACGTCTTTAAAAATAAAATCTCTTTTGAGTTTTCTATTTCCAAGAGAAGCGGTATGCATCAAAAGAAAATTAGGAGCAAATGTTGATTTTGGTATCGACTACCTGTTCCTTGTTGAAATTATTAGAATTGTCATAACCGGGTATTCAGTACTAAAACATTATTAAGTCTGCAAAGGTGACAATTTATTTTCGTAAACGGAAACAAATATTTTTCATTTTCTTAGGAAATATCGAATATTGATTTTTCTAGATTCTTGTTGTCAGTCTTTCTAAAATTCGAAAATGTGACCCCTTTGTTGTATAAACATCTAATCAAAATTTCTGTGATTTTGTTCACGATGCTTCAAAACTATCATGTAAAGATGGTTACATTTTTGGTTTGTGTTTATAAATAAGGTAGTTGACAAAAAATGTTATGTGACATTTTTTCTTTTACATTTTGCTTTATCAAAAAAAAACAAAATTGCGAGTTATCTTGTAATAAATTGTCATATAATATTTTTTATCTCTAATTATTTCTAAATAAGTACATTAAATCCTTGGCTATTGGTATGACTTATATGTTCTTGATCTTCGCCGATGCTTCACTGTACAGAATAGTAACATCGAAGAAATCAGACCAAACAGCTGAAACAAAGCCAAGAGTAAGAAAATGTTAAAACAATTAAATAAGTCAGTAATACCAGTTTTTAATGAAGGGAAGTTTTTAAAAATGTACCTCTACTTATATTTATTATAGTGAAGTAATCGTTATGCAATGTTTTTAATAATAGTTGTTTCATTAAACTATTACTATAACTATTATTACTACTATTACTACTGGTATTATCCATGCTTTAAATTAGAAACGTTTAATTAGTATAAAATATGAAAAAATATGTCATTTGCTTTAAGTAAAATACTTTTCTACATTTATTTGCATTTACCTGAACAAAGGCAACAGTCAATCCAACTAGACCCACAACCAATAAACGCTCCTTAAACCATTTATATATCACTTCATAGCATCCCGTTTTGTATATTGCACCGCTGTGTCTCTGACCACACCCCACGGCATAATCAGCAGGAAGGCAGCAAGTGTCAGGTACCCATCTTTTTTCAGGCCATGCGTCTATCATGTACCAGTCCATATAGTTAACCACTCCACAACATTTAAACTAAAGACAGTAATTACAAAGAATTAATCGGTTTAAATAAGAGTCTATTGTTAATGATAGTTGAGTGAATATGTTTTTAACCAACTAAGTGCCGCAAATAAACACAGAAAAACCTAATATATAAAAAGATAATTTTCTTTTTAGATTGTTAGTAAAAATTAAAATCTTATCGCAGATGTTAGTTAATAAATATGGTTTTTTATTCACAGTCATAATAGTCAAATTAAAGAGTGTGATATAGATTCTTTTAGAGGAGCGCGCACAAATTTTTATTAAAATAAAGACGAATTTTAAAAAAGAAAGTAATAAACGTAAAAAAAAGATACTAATGTTACTTTTTCTTTCTTTTCAAATAATTATTTTCTAGTCATAGAGATATTTTTCGATAGAATAAAAAAAATACGTTTTTTAAGTGAATCAAAAAAACTACTATGTTACAATCCGGGACCAGCGTTATGACTGGAGCTCGTTTAGTGTAAGAAATTCATATAAGTGAGTTCTGTAGACCAGAAATCAGTTTATTCATGTATTTGATACATTTTACTTCACTTTAAACATGGTTTGATACATTTTTAAGTTTTATGTTTATACTTTTTAGTAATAGATCCATCTTAAATCTGCCATTTTGTTATTTTATATTTCTAAATTTTGAGCGCAAATTTCGAATTTGAAAATTTATCCACCACGTTGGCGCTGCCATTTTTAATTGATTTTAAATGATATTATCTAAAACAAAGAACCAAAATAACCATTCGAATATTTTTTTTTCTAGAATTCCAAAATATCAATTAATCAAAAATAATTTAACTTAAAACAAGGAGTTATGATGTTAACATGATATTTTTTCAAGGCAACATCTTAATTTTTATTTAATATTTGGAATCGTGACATTTCTTACGTACATTGTAAATCAACGATGTTCGTAGTTTTGTAAATGTCATTTACGTTGTGCTTGCCGTAACGATCAGAGATGCGTCGCTATCGAAACATTATGAATAATTTAAGGCTACACAATAGAGCGGAACGATTGTATTGGAGCAAATTTTCAACTGTAAATATTTATTTGGGCCAATCTTTACATTTTCTAATTTATATAAGATATTTTATGAACAGTTTATACTTAATTTTTTTCTAGGGATGGATGGGGCAGGCGGGGGACCGGAAAATTTCCCGGTGGGTCTGTTGGCGGAACGCTGACTACTTATTGTTTAAAATATATTTTGGATATTACTAAATAATTTTTTTTATTTACGTATTTTTATATTTACTATTACCCACAGTGAAATCTGGCGACGCCGAAAACTTGTAGATCAAGCGCGACGGTATCATTTGGTAGATTTGGCTACGCCGCGCCGCATCGCCAATAGTCGAAGCCGATACATTCGACATCTACATACTGTCTTGCCTTGTTGGATTGTGTCATTTATGTCTGTGGTTCCCACTGACGTTAGTTTTTAAGTCAGTGGTTCTGGTTTCTTGTCATTTTAAAGGATTTAGGATGGACAAAGGAAAAAGGAAAGGAGGGGAAGAGAAAGAGAGGGATAGGAAGAAAAGGCGATTTTGATAAAGGAGGCAAGTAAATGTCAAAATTTACATTCATTTTTAAAACCTAAAGACTCCACTGAACGTGAAACAAGTACGGCTGAATCCATTTAACTCGAAAGGACATTAGGAAAAGGTTTACACCGACAATTTAGATTTAAATGAGGAATCAGTAGTTTTAGAGGAGTATAATTTTTTTAAAACGTCCGGTAAATTATGAATTAATACGTTTTTTTGAGTATCGCCCCCAAAGATCTAAAAACCAAAAAAACGTATTGTTTAATATTCAAAAAGTATTTGATAGAGACAATGACACTCAAAGGCAGTGGCTAACATACAGCTCAGGAAAATCTGCGTTATTTTTCTCTATTTGCCTACCATTTTGTAGCTCCAATGAGTCAAATAGTTTTATTGAAGATGTAACAAGCTGGAAACATGTCTACCAAAGGCTAAACGAACCCGAATCGTCAAACGTGCATACACGAAATATCAAATCATATATAAGGTTTTCGTCTAATATAATGATAGACAAATATGTGTTCGGACCAGAAGTGATAGAAAAGATAGAGTATTAGACATAATTAAATTAATTGGAAAAAGTGGTTTATCATTTAGGTAAGTATCCGTTTTCTTTTAATATGTGATCACTTTCACGATATCTCCGAACAAAAGGTTTAGATCTAATTAAAGACAATATTATGATCAAAAAGAAATACAAGATTTAAAAGAGATTCAAGCTATATGGAAAGTATTAAAAATCTGTCCGAGATTTGATATCTTTGGTTAATGAAGAACTGGATGAACGTGGATTGGAGTATGCTTTCGATATCTCAAATGGTTTCAAAATTTAATATAAATGCTACACCTGAATGAATTAAGGAGAAATTAAACTGGGATCTTTACTAGTTACCTCTTCATGAAATCTTTGCTAGGCCCGACTTTTCTACCCATAATGGTAGTGAAGATGAAGATGAAAAAACCAGTATACGAAGTGCGCAAATAGATTCTAAAGATGCAACAAAAATTTGCTCTTGCAGGCATTGTGGCTTTTGCTGTTACGTCGCTATTTTAAAATATAACTTGTATTAGGAGGCATATTCAGTTCTAGCTTCAAAGTATCAATATATTTCGATTTTGCCAATTACCCAACTTGTAAGAGATCATTTTCTATTCTTAAATATAATAAGAATAGACTAAGGAATAGGCTAGGAGACTAGCGGCTTGAATATTTTTTTGTTGATAAATATAGAAAGATCTTTACTAAATCAGATGGATAATGAAGATATTATAAATGAAGTGGCAGAATCAAATAGTTGTTTTAAAGCTGTGAAAGTTTTTACCAATTTCCGTTAATGTTTTTATTTTGTATACCTATTTATTTTTGTTTTTTTCACTAGTTAGGTATTTAAAGTTTAATATAACAAAACCAAAGCGTTAGGTATAATTTGTGATCATCCTAGTTCAGAGATGTTCAGTTTATATTTTGGTATTAAATGTCAAATTTACTTAACTTTAACTTGGTGTTTTTGTTGCATAATAATGATTGTTTTCAACATTATGGAAGATATTTATGTCGTACCGTAATTTCCTCCTCGTTCAGCAAACGATCCCATCTTTTTATATATATATATATATATATATATATATATATATATATATATATATATATATAAACCAGAGAGGATTTTACTAATAATCTCCAAATAAATATCTTGAAACATGAAGGTGAACCGATGCGAGTTCTATACCAGATAGTATTAAATTCTATCCTAACTGATAATTTAAGAAGAATAGGAGTTTTTTACGAAATATCCAGATGCTGCCCCTTACCTAGGAACCTGAAGTTAAAGTCGTATATAACTGAAATTTTATGTAAATTATATAACACCTATTCCGATCCCAGATCTTAGAACGAAACGTTGTTCTCCATTTACTGACTTTTAGTGAGAGGCTCTTTTCGTATTAGCAGCATTGGCTAGCTGCATTGGTTTGAGTAAACCTTTATGCTTGAGAATATTGGAGATCGCTGATATTAGCATTAAATAATTTTAAGACCACGAAAGGCGGATAGGCGATTCTTTGTTCTGAAAATATCAGTCATGTTTGCAAAGCCATATTCAGAAACGTTATGCTTCTAAACGATACAGAAACAATGCTGACATAAACATTGTAAATAATTTAAAAGATCACGCAAACCGACAAGATAATTTCTCCCGAAAAAAAAAAGTTTGTGAAGCCAATAAGAAAAATCATCAACCGGTCGTTTATAAATAAAAGTGCATAAAAGCTTAATTTTTAATAAAACAGCTTTTAAAATCTTCGCCGAAGATTATCAATTTTAAATTTTAAAATTCTACTATAAACATACATAAATAAGAAATGAAAATGTTTTTGCTTTCGGTTCAATTTTTTTCCTGTTGATAGCACCAATTAAAACTTTTTTAGTAAAATATTATACAATCAATACAATATTAAAAAGTGGATAAAATAAAAATAAATATCGATACATAAATTCTGTTGCAGTATCATACGCAAATCTTGGTGAATGTCAGAATCCTGCATTCAAGACAACCCTTAAATCCAAATTTTATAATATATCTTTACTAATACAGCTGATTATAAACGTTGTACTTACTGTTGATTGTATGTCATCCCAAACATCGACCAAGTTACTGGAACTTTGAGACATATTGTAATGATGAGTGAGACCATCTCGTAACTTTTCTGTAAATGTATGCTTTATGTTATCTCTGTATATAAACGCAAGTGATCCCAGAAGGAATTCGGCTATGAACATAATCACCACCAAACTGAAATACTAGAAAAATAAATATTTTAGTATTTTAATATACTAATTTTATAATACAAACAACATATAGCGGATAACTAATAAAGTCTAATAGAAATGAAAACGTATAAACTGTATTAAAAATATCATTTTAATTAAGCCATCTTGAAAATTTGACTTTGAAGTTTCAGAAAATAGTCTTGATTGTTTAGTCTATGTACTTACTCATTTGACACTAGGTGCTTTATTTTAGAATTCATATCTTTTAAAGTCCAGAGGTTGGCTAATACCTCGGGTAATGTCTATTAACGTATTCTAGTATTTTATTAGTTTCACACAGGCTTTAAAAATCACATTTTTTTATATAGTGTTTTAAAGTCGGATTCATTTTTTAAAATATTTGTATTAGCACATTTTAGTGCTATTGCTTCAATGCTTTCAAACCCCAAACATAACTACCTTCTCTTTTTTGGGAGTCACTAAAAAGGCTACTGTTATTTATTTACTGTATATATATATATATATATATATATATATATATATATATATATATATATATATATATACAATGTGTCCCAAATTTGGCTTACATGCATGGCTATCTCGTAAACCGCTATAGCTACAGGGTGGGTTAAATTAGGAAAGTTTTAGAGAATTTTATTACAAATTTGATGACGTTTTGAAGTTTAGGATATCTTTTGTGGTTTTCAAGATAATTGGGAAAAATCAAAATGGTGCATTTTCAACTTTTGCCCGTAGCTTCTAAACGACTCGTATTATGGTTTTATGGTTTATACATTATTAGGGCACTTTCATTAGAGGAACATTATGCAGGTAAAACGAAGTTTCTAGCTTCAATTGTTTTTGAGATATTGGCATCAACTTTTTTTTTTCTTACCGACGCCATATTGGATTATTGTATTTTTGGAAAGATCTTTTTAAGAGCTTTCCAATGATGTATAACAAGGTAAGATTATTATTTTTCTTGAGCTCTAAAAACCAAAATAATTGTTTTTTTTTAAGTAGGCTTTGATTACGCATGGCGGCCATAATGAAACAAAAGAATGCCGCATGTCAACAATCATTTTGTGTTCCTGAATAGTACTTGTTATCATTTTCTCATTGTGCCGAGTTTTTACAAAGTTTATTTGAGTTTCTTATACTACTTAAAATGGAGGGTAATTATTCCAACGAAGAGAATTTGGATATGATAGAACTTTATTTTAAAGCAAATAGAAATACACAAGCAGCTGCGCGTTCATACGAAGAACAATTTCCAGACCGATATCAACCAAGCCAAAGGCATTTCAGATTTCTAATTGTTAACCTGTTAGCCTACGGGTCTTTTTTGAAACCGAAACCAAAGACCTATTCAATAGATAATGAAGCAAGAAACGCAGCTATAATAGAAAGTGTCAGGGACAACCCAACAACCTCAGTAAGAAAGATTGAAGAACAAACGGCAATTCCCAAATCAACCGTCCAACGAGTCTTGAAAAAACTTCACTTTCATCCCTATAAACCTACTATTGTACAGGGTCTTCAGGTAAATGATTTTGCTAGAAGAATCACGTTTAGTGAATGGTTCATCAACAAATGCCAGCAAATACCCAACTTTCATTCTAAAGTGCTTTGGACAGATGAAACACGATTTACAAACTGTGGAATTTTCAATAAACATAGTACTCATTACTGGGGCACCGAGAATCCTCATAATTTAGAAGAAAGACGTTTACAAACCAAATTTGGGTTCAATGTGTGGTGTGGCATTATAGGTAATTCCAAACAATGCACTTCTGCTTTAAATCACTCATAACAATTTGTATTTTAGATAACCGTTTGATTGGGCCGTTCATTTTCCAAGAAAATTTATCGGGTAACAGATATTTGCAACTATTACGGGAACAAATTATTCCAGAAGTTATAAATTCTGTTCCCCCAAACGACCTGCAAAATATTTGGTTCCAACAAGATGGCTGTCCGGCTCACGGTACCAGAGAGGTGATGGCGATCCTCAGAAATACTTTCGGGGAAAATATTATCGCTAATAATGGCCCTGTTGCTTGGCCGGCAAGGTCACCGGATATTACTCCTCCCGATTTTTATTTATGGGGATACGCAAAAAATGAGGTCTACGAATTTTCTCCGCCAGAAAGTCTCAGAGAGCTAGAAGACAGAGTCCGAGATGTTTTTGCTAATATTAACAGGAACACCTTAAGAAGGGTTACACGGAAGGTATTGGAGAAATGTCAAAAATGTGTGGAAAATGGAGGGAGGCATGTGGTGTAACTTATATTTTTTTTATGTGTTAATTTAAATTTAGTTTAGGTATTTTCAATAGTGTGATAGTTACATTTTAGTCACTAGGTATTCACTGTTAGTATAATATCTTAGTTAAAAATCTGAAACATCGATGGTTGAATTAATATTTTTACCCATAAGCTAACAAGTTTACAATTAGAAATCTGAAATGCCTTTGGCTTGGTTGATGTCTGGAAATTGTTCTTCGTATGAACGCGCAGCTGCTTGTGTATTTCTATTTGCTTTAAAATAAAGTTCTATCATATCCAAATTCTCTTCGTTGGAATAATTACCCTCCATTTTAAGTAGTATAAGAAACTCAAATAAACTTTGTAAAAACTCGGCACAATGAGAAAATGATAACAAGTACTATTCAGGAACACAAAATGATTGTTGACATGCGGCATTCTTTTGTTTCATTATGGCCGCCATGCGTAATCAAAGCCTACTTAAAAAAAACAATTATTTTGGTTTTTAGAGCTCAAGAAAAATAATAATCTTACCTTGTTATACATCACTGGAAAGCTCTTAAAAAGATCTTTCCAAAAATACAATAATCCAATATGGCGTCGGTAAGAAAATAAAAAGTTGATGCCAATATCTCAAAAACAATTGAAGCTAGAAACTTCGTTTTACCTGCATAATGTTCCTCTAATGAAAGTGCCCTAATAATGTATAAACCATAAAACCATAATGCGAGTCGTTTAGAAGCTACGGGCAAAAGTTGAAAATGCACCATTTTGATTTTTCCCAATTATCTTGAAAACCACAAAAGATATCCTAAACTTCAAAACGTCATCAAATTTGTAATAAAATTCTCTAAAACTTTCCTAATTTAACCCACCCTGTAGCTATAGCGGTTTACGAGATAGCAATGCATGTAAGCCAAATTTGGGACACATTGTATATATATACATTTTCTTGGTTTAAGGTCAGTTGTATATTAAGTTAATAAAAATTACTTTGAAACATTTATTATTTATTTTGAGCCTAATGACGTTTCAACAATAACTTTGGTTTTTTTTCAAATCTAAAATAGTTTATATACATTTAGGTCCGACAGTATATAAAATAGTTTCAAATAGACTTGCCCTAGAACGTAAAATTGTTTTATATTGTGTTCCCGATACCTTCGTCTGGGATACTAACTTTACGTTCTAGGGTAAGTCTAGTGGAAACTATTTTATGTACTGTTGGACCTAAATGTCGATAACTATAGAACGTCATCAGACTTAAAATAAATAATGAATGTTTGAAAGTAATTTTTATTAACTTAATATACCAACTGACCTTAAACCAGGAAAAATACAATACAACAACACATATATATTATATATATATATATATATATATATATATATATATATATATATATATATATATATATATATATATATATATATATATATATATATATATATATATATATATATATATATATATATATATATATATATATATATATATATATATATATATATATATATATATATATATATATATATATATATATATATATATATATATATATATATATATATATATATATATATATATATATATATATATATATATATATATATATATATATATATATATATATATATATATATATATATATATATATATATAAGGCGATTCACGGTGGATGGAACATTTTTGACGCACTAATTAACGGATCGTCTTCAAATTTTGGTTTTGTATTTGTATGCATTCCTGAGTACAAGCTGATAAAAGTAGATATTTAGCAATGTATACTTTGCCTATACCTAACTTTTCGATTTTTTGATTTAGAAGCATTTCTTTTTAAAATTTCACTAAATTCTGGTAGTAGTTAGTGGATCATGAAAACAATTAATAGAAATTTTATTTGGCAGAAGTTTCATTCTTTTGTTTGTGATTTTGAGTCAATATTGCAGTGACAGAGAATAATAGCTACTCAATTACAGTTGTAATACATTTATTTATTCTATATAGAGAGTGTGATAAGATTTTCGAAAGGACGTGTACACAATTTAACGAAATATATTCAGATTTATCACAAATGAATATTAAGAAATGTATTCAAATCCAGAACAATTTCAGATATTTTGGTTTAACTTTAAAACCATCAAGAAATTTGCCAGAAAATTAACAATAAACCAGATATAAAAAAAAAGAAATAATGATTTAAAAAAGGTCATTACACAGATTTTTTTACCAAATGTGCAAAGTGTTGTTCATTAACCTCTAAACACTTTAATAAACGTGTATTAACACCATCACATGTAGCACTTCTAATAACATGGGGACTAATATTTTGAGCAGTCCGATCGACCCGATGCTTTAATTCTTCTTTAGTATTTACTGGGGTCTGGTAAACGTTTTGCTTTAGTGTACCCCATAAATAAAACTCTAAAATAAATAATAGCAGGCCATCATTGCGGCCAATTCCTCAATCCTAAACGACTGAACCAACGATCATCGAATATGCGATCCAGCTTTCTGCAATGCAATGTGCTTGAGCCGCATCAAGTTGATACAAACAGCTTCGGTAATCTTCAAGTTAATATGTCCAAGTACTTTCTAGAATTGAGTATTTCGTCATATATCAGGGACCATTAGCAAACAAAATACATTAAAACTAAATTTTTCTTAAAATCATTTCTCTTTTGTAACATGGGGATTTTCGTTGGCCCTACAATGATGAATATGACGATTAAAAATACTTTCCTTCAAAAATTTAGACTACATCTACTAGGTCTACATAATTTTGCGTAAAAAAATTAGATTGTCCTGTGTACATGTTAGTAAAATTTCGCAAAACTTTATTCTTTTCGGACCATCCTGAAGTTTGAGAACTTAAACCCTGGTAAACTTGTTGTCGTGCATATTATGTTTTTCCAAAATTTTCTGTATAGATGAAAGTGCTATGCCCAAATATTCTTCGGCGCTATATATGCAAGCGTGGGGATATGCATGAAAGTATACCGAAACGTTAATTTCGTTTCCTTCATTGGAAGTCACTGGTCTGGACAAATTGTTTGGTACTTTTAAAGTTCAACCAAAATCTCTGAAATTCTTCTTGACTCGAATAAATTTATTGATATTCATTTGTGGTAATCTTATCACTTATCACAGTGATTATGCAGTACAAATACATAGCCGTATTTGATTACTTATTATTCTCTGCCATTGCAATATTAACTCAAAATCACAAACGAAAGAATGAAACTTCTATCAAATAAATTTTCATGGGGCCTAATAATTATTTTCATGATCTATTACTACCAAAGTCCTAGAAATATGTTTAACGAAATTTCAAAAAGAAATGCTTATATAAATCAAAAACTTGCAATTCTCAAAGCACCTTTTTACAGAAAATTTACTGTTGAATCTGATTTTAATTTCAACTTTTCAGTTTTCTGAAACCATCATTAATTTTTTTATGGGCACCATAAGAAAAATGAAACACATGGTAAAAAAAATAAAAATCAGCAGAAATCCGCAAAAATGTTTTTTTTTCATAAATACATGAATGTCGCATTATTAAGTTTTACAAAAATCACTAAGAATATTTTCAATCATTTAATAACCCATATAAAAAAGGCAACGAATTCTTATCTACGAAAGATGATGAGATTAAACGTACCAAAACGTAAGTTTTCCGAAAAAGTAACTATTATTATTACTTACCTAATAACTATGTAAATTGGTAAAAAAACATCAATAATGAATACTGAAAAATATACTATTAAGCGTAGCAAGACGAAATAAACTTAAAAACGTTGTAACGTCATGGTTTACGGTGACCGTGGTTTCCAATCAGATTTATAACGAATTTCTATTGGTTGTTTTCCTGTTTTCACCAGTTTAAAATTTATTCTATATTTTAATTTCTATTCTGGTTATACTCATTAAGATAACGTGTCAAATTTTAGTAATTCGTCTATTATACATTTTTACAGGATTCAAGATTATCATAACTTTTTCTTTACAGTTGTAGTTGTTTTAATTCCACATAAATTTGGCAACCCCGTTGACTGTCAATTTTCTTTTTGCTTTCTGTTCTCCCATTTCTCATGCCTACATGAACGATGGCTGCTTTTTAAGCAATAAATTTAAAAAACATTTTTAAAATGTATTTTGATGTTCGTCAACTTTTGTTTGTCTTTGTTACATGAAAAAAAAGTTTTTGGTACATTGATTTAGGCCATATTCCGTTTCCAAACCTGGTCCAGTCCAATTGACAGAAGTCTGACAGCGCGCGGTTTCTGAAAAACCCTTTAAAAACGAAACACCCCTCAAATAATTGACAGTTCAGACATTGGTTACCCGACGACCAACAAAATTTATCGGTTTTTCTGGTGACACTGTCGATAATTATTTTCAGGAACCGTGTTCCGTAAATAACCGATTTTTCAGATAACCGTTAAATACAGAACACGAAACCGAAATCAAGATTGGAAACGGAATACGGCCTTAATACCATGTATATTTCTATCTGTGCACTGACGAGTAAGTATATCGTTTCATTCAACCTTTTTCTTTTCTTTTCTGCTTTTTGGCCTTGTTCACCGTCTTTATAATTGAAGGGTTTTATTGCTCCATGTACTCATGTGTAGGTAACATTGATGATGACTATAGTCGAAAGCGCTGTGATTTTGTAGTTGGCTATTATACACGTTATACAGACAGACCTTTTTGTTTCATTACTTTCGCACGTGTACACAACCCTTTAAGTTTTTAATCACCATTCTACACCGGCCATAGTACAAAAACTCCAGGAGGGTAGACTTTTGTAAATGGTATGCAATTAAATGTCAAGAAAAACCGGAACTTCCACAGCAATATTATATGGACTGACGAAATTCATGGAGTATTTAATCCACAACATCAACATATTGTGATATCATTACTGGTCAACCAAAATCCTTGAATTGGAGCCCCGCGCAAGTAAGAAATGTATTTTATATATTTTAAAAACAATGTACAAAATACATCTTTGTAATTTTTGTATTACGTATTAGCTCATTTTTAGTTAAATCCTTGTGTTTTTTAGGAACTCAGCTTATTGGCTTTTTTTTCTGTGATCAGATACTGACAGGCTAGATGTATCTCAAGATGCTCCAAAACCAAATAGTTTTCGCAATTAACAATCTTTGGTTCCACCAGGATGGCTGCCCGGTCCATAACTCTAAGAAGTACAATCTTTTTTAACAGAGGCCTTTGATGTAAAAATCGTTTCTAATAGCGGTTCGATACGTTGGCTAACTCGGTTTCCCGACCTTACTCCCCCGGATTTCTTTATAAGCACACGGTAAAAAATTAAACTTATGCATTGGAACCCTCTGAAAACAGGGGAATCCTGGACCAAAGTTCATAAGAGGTATGCGTCTCTATCAACTCACACTCTCTCAGTCAAGTCAAGACAGTATTAAAAAATTCTGTGTATCATGCCGCCTTCAATTGGACAGGAAATTCTTTGAAACGTTTCTCCATTTTTTACTCTGGATTTGTATGGTACAGCTCTTTTAGGGTCGAATTAGCGTATGAAGATGTTTGAGTTTTCTGAAGTTTCATAATGTTTTTGAAGGTCTGCGAATGTCAAGTGGGTCTATATATTTTTGTAAGTGCAAAATCTTTCAACTGTTTTGCTGTTCTTCCTCGCTTGCTCTGAATCCTTCTTAAGAGTGCAAATCCACGCTATAAAATTTCTCGTGTTCATTTTTCGAACTCAAACCTCAAGAGCCACTCTGTAGATGACGCATCAATGTCGGAATCCCATTATTTTTTTATTTTTTCCAAAATAGGCCATATAAATAAATTAACATGTTCAATATTTAATGTTATAACATATTTGTGTACAAACATTACATAATATCTATCAAATACTATGCAAATAAGTAATTTCGCTTTTAACGGAAAAATTCAAATATTTCAGAAAACGTTTAACAGTGACGCAACATTGTGGTATCCCCTCCATCCCAAGCAAATAACTTTATGAGTTTTACATTCCTTTGATAGAAAATTTAAAATATTGTACATGGCATGTATTTCTTGCCTCGTTGATATATCTATCTTTGTTGCGAAATGAAATAAAACGAGAGAGTGATGTTAAAGAATACCTCTTTTACAGAATATAATATTTATGATCTCCCCTATTGATTTTTTTATCAGCTAGCCGAAGTAATAATTGCAGGGCCTTTCGACTTTCGGCACTTTTCGGTGTTTGCCGATAAAAACAAGTTTTTTTAATATCTAAATACCCGGAATATTGATTTCCTTATATTTTTATGAACATGATTTTGATAGCTTGAGTCTTGGGTTGAGAATATCCTGTTTGTTTATTATAGGTGTGTTTTAAAATGACTAGTAAATAGTTGTTTTACTTGTATTTTTAAAACGTCGACGTTTAGTTTAGAACTTGTCACTCTTGTGACTGTGTCTAAGCTTTATAGACATTTGTTTATGAATTCCTGTGTTAACTGTGTATTTAGGATATGTGTAATGAGTGCTAAAGGGCGTAAAAATACGAGAGCAGCAAGACCTCGGCGCCGAACTGCAAAAAATTTTGCAATGAGAATCCTGGGAAAATGCAGAATAAGGGAAGTTCAAATAATGTAGGTGCTCGATTTTGAGACCCTTCATGAATTTGAAGAACTAGAAATGGACAGAAGGTACATGGTGGACGTATTTCTGAAGTACACATTTTTTGTTTGAAACTTAAAATAGCCCAACTTTAAAGAAGGAAGACTATTTTGTTTTCAAACAATGATGAAAATAAACAAAACTAATAAATGTTTTTTTATAGGTACCTAGGCAACACGATTCCTTTAGAATTTTCTGGTTCATTTTTATTTCATATTGATATTTTTATACATGAGGTGAATTCTCTCTGAAATTCACATAAATACATATGGTTTTTATATTCACATAAATACCTATGGTTTTTATATTTGTGAAATTTAAATATGTTTTCTAGGATTAATTTTAAATTTTAACTTTTAACAAAGATAGGGTACCTTCAGTACCTTCAGGGGTATAGTAATTCTGTAGGTATAAAAACTTATTTCCTGTTGGTCATATTATAGTGGTAGAAATTAAAAGCTCATAAAATTAGACACTTTTTATGCAACACTAATGCTTTCATAGTGGTAGTCTCATAATGCTGGCTGATGCAATTTAACTCACCGGATCCATGACAATCTGTGCAAGAATAAAGCTTTTAGATATCAATATTATATTGATCCTTTTTATGTGACTTCCACTTAGAAAGTTTTGCTATTGTACACAGTAGCAGGCTTTAACAGCGTATACCCCCACAGTTATATCACAAAGAGAAAATTATTGGGAAGCAACTGTTTATCGATACCTAATTTACTAAGGCATTGCTTTCTAGTGAGAAAATAATTCTTGCGCATGGCTATGCATATGTAACATATTAAATATCTTAGTCTTGTATCTACAAACAAATAAAAATTGAACTTTTATATATATTTTATCTTGACAAAACTTTTTTACTTTTTAACTTATCGGAGTGAACAAAAAACTAATTGTAGTGTTACTTAAAATTTTTTTCTGGTTATTAGAAAAACAAAAGACTATTAATTTTACAAGATATCACCATAAGTTGTATTGTTTAAATCGGACATACCTCGGCACACACTCTATACTATATTTTCCTCAAATGGAACTCTTCTTGCTGATTATAAATATAATATCTGGTTTGATAACTTTATCTTCAAAGACACCCGATCAATGTAAGAAAAACCATATGAGGCAGTGTATTAGAGAGAGACGGAAAACACAATTACATAGTGGAGTGGATAGGTATCAAACCAGATATAATTATAATCTGCAAGAAGAGACCCATTTGAGGGGCATGTAATAGTCACGATGTTCCATTTGAAAAATATACAAGCTTGGAAATTTATATAATTTTTTTTAACAAGCATTTGACCTCCTAAACTAATAATATAACAGACTTAATATTTGGACAGCACATATTTAAGATTTTCCCATAAGAGATTGGATTTTGAAATGCAAAGGTTGGTTCCAAAACAAATTAAAAAATCCAGGTGTGTATTTAAAAGTTGATGATGGCCCCTCGCTTACGAAACATCAGATTCAAAATATGACAGCACCATAAAATGTTACAACTTTAAAAAAATTTTAGGATTAAAAAAGTTACTGCATAATTTTAAAAATGCAATATTTTATTCGTTTCTAAATATCTCAAGAACATAATGGCTAGAATTCGCCTGCAGGTGCTATTAGGCTTGTAACGAAATTGTCTAAAACTTTTCATATTTAGCCATTTTTCTATCTCTTGCAATAATAACTGGCATGTTTTTTAATACAGAATTGTTTCTAGTTCAAAATTCCAGGTAATACTAGTATTACTCTGTATTGTCATATTTCTTATCAACTTGAACGAAATTGTGCCATCCAGAACTGGTATTTTATTTGTTAAGGCAGTGTGCAAGTCAACAAATATTACAGGGATAAGTTTGTTACAAAATAAATTAAAAAATCCAGGTGTGTATTTAAAAGTTGATGATGGCCCTCGTTTACGAAACATCAGATTCAAAATATGACAGCACCATAAAATGTTAGACAAAAAAATGCAATATTTTATTTGTTTCAAAATATCTCAAGAACATAATAGCTAGAATTCGCCTGCAGGTGCTATTATTCTTGTAACTTTCCATATATACAGAATTGTTTCTAGTTCAAAATTCCAGGTATAAAACAAAAGTGTATGCCCCTGGGCATTATCATATAAGTGCCGTAGGTATAACATTCAGTTTACCATGTTGTTAAGATATAATAGCACGTTGGACATGTCAAAGATATTTATAAAGAAAAAAAATAAATATAGTCCCCTAATATTTCACATAATATTACAACTGTTTCAACTACATGTATGCATCTTTTATTGTAGGGATGATATTAACAAAGGCTATACATATTCAACCAGTTTTGCAAAGAAGCGTGGTAATGATATTGAGAGTTTAAAGTTCCAAGATTAGTCTCCAGCAAGGTCTCCAGAAATATCTTTTTGAGTATAAATTAAGAGATCTTTCAGTAAAATATTTGAAAGTATCACATATTTGTAAAAGTATTCCTAATACAATGTGCCAAAATGAATTAGGAAAAAATCTTTTAAAGGTTTAGATAATTCAAGTGGATACTGAAACCCTGACAAAATTACAATAAAAAAAAGATTATGCGAGCACAAGTGGTGTTTGTCCTGACAAGTTTTGTAAGGGCAAACAATGCAAGGTGGCAAAATGTAAGGTGTTGGCTGTAGAATCGTTATTCCATAATTTTGGGCACTTGGTTGTACTGTTTTACAACCACATTTAAAAAGTAAAAATGTGTCTTAGTAAAGGCCGTTGAAATATGTGGGGTAGGGAAAGGGTTCACATGAAGAGAAATATAGTTTGATGATGTGAAAAAAAATCTAGCAACATATAAGAAGATTGACACTTGTATAATTCTAACACCACTTTTATTTGTTCTTGATTATTACTGGATTTACTAATATTATTAGTAAATCCAATTTATAATAATTTAATAATGAATACAATGAATCAGTTAATAATACAGCAAAAATACTTTAGAAATATATATATATATATATATATATATATATATATATATATATATATATTACGTGAGACTGTTTGAGAAAACATAAAACAATATACATTGTTCCTTAACTTTATGCTCATTTTTAAGTAGGTCATTCTTTGGCATATTTTATGAGAATTCATATAAACATGTTTCCTATAGTCTATGTTTTGTTTTGTCTTTGGGATACAGGCTGTCTTAATAAGGAGAAATAAATTTTTATGGATATTTTAAATATATTTCATGACGATTTTGGTCAAGCATTGCAAGTTTGATTGGATGACAAGGGGCTGAAAGTATAAGGATTATAATTATCCATTTAATGGCGTCTGGGGGAATAAAAAGTTTTTATTTTTGTTTAGATCAAGAGATTAAAACTACATTTTTTTGAAACTCGCCTTTTTTGTTCTCTCTCTTTACTCTATATTTACTATATCTCAATAATATTAGGTTTTTCATTTTGTAACTTCCATCCAATGTTAAGCTTGTTTTTGGTATGCATTGGAGGAACTCGCGCAAAGCAGAAATTAAAGAAAAAAGGAAAAATTAAGTAAAATTATTAATTAATTGAAATAGTATTTAACACATTGATTGCAGTAGCTAAAGTTGGTTTTTAAACAACGATGCCTGAAGTATACTGCATTTCATATAGGATTTACTTTAGACATTGCCTCCTTAAGAATTACATTGACCATCATTAATTTTAGGCTGAAGGGCAGCAATATATGTATTGATTTAGAGAAAATGTAGACAAATCTTCCTGTGTGACTATTTTTGTATAGCCCGCATTTCCTTTAGGCTTTGTTCATTTATACTTCTATATAATAATCTGGTGTATTACATGCTCCCTAATATTTTTAAATATATGAACATTTTTCTAGGTTACTTCAGAGGATATAGTCTATAGAGTCTATAGAAAGAAATACAGTTGGGCAGTGGGATAATCCATTTTATAGAGAAATTAGAAAATATATATTAACAGCTTCAGTATTTGGCACAGTATGTAAAAGGCGACATAACACTTCCTGCAATAACCTGGTGAGTTCCGTTATAAATCTAAGGCAATTTAAAACCTATTACACACTCTATGGTAAGCAAAAAGAGAGTGTTGCAAGGCAGAAATTTGCACAGTCAAGACCAAATGGAAAAATCAAGGAACCTGCCAATTTTATTCATGAAGAATTTAACCTCTTAGCTGCTACACCTGATGGTAAAACACTTTTTATTATAACTATTAAATTCCCAAAATTTTATTTGTTTATTTTATACATATTAAGTACTTGACTAAACATTAAATATAGTATAAAAAGAAATCACGTTTATTATTATCAGATAATATAATTATTCTTTCAAAAGATAACCTTTAAATCATATTAAAGCAAACTAAAAATTATTTTTATCTCAAACGATTTTTTTCTTTGTACGTATTCAAAATACAAAAAAAGTCGATTTTTTTATTAAAAAACAATAACTAAGAATTTTAGGTCTAAGGTGTGGTACACAATTATGTTTTCTTTCAAAGAACTTGCTAAATTTTTTCTGTTCTATTTTGAGGGTTCTGTAGCTGGTCCTAATAGTAGTTATAGTTTATAATTTACTTTTATATGTATGACAACAGTTGATAATGATTAAAATAAACATGTTCTTTTATATGCACTTTTCCCTTGCTTTTCTTTATTTGCTTGGACTTTGTCTGAATCTAATGGAAAACACCTGTTAAGTTGTAATTATAAATAAACTTGTTTTCATTCTTTTCAGTTTATATAAATAATATTTAATTATTCTGGCTTTATTATTACATCGAGCCCATCTCGCTAATGAAGCTAGTTTTTGCGTCTTTTTTTCCTACTAATTAGCATTAAAGAAAATTTGTTCTATATCATTACTGCTAATAATAGGCCAAAAAATATATGTAAGGTATTTTGCCTATCACTAATATGTAGGAAATTAAAATGCAACAAACCCTTCTTAAAAATTTGCTTTTTTTGCTTACTACCTAGTATTAAATTAAAACTTCCAAAGCTTTTACAATTAAACATTAACTTATACTTATTTTACTTGGACCTCTTTTGTGTAGTACTGATAAAACATATTTAATTTTGACACAGAATTTAATTTTTTTATTTTGTTAGGTATGTATTAAGGTTATTTGTAGAGAAAACCATATTTTCACATAAACAAGGAAAAATCTAATTCTAGTTATTTATTCTCTAGGTACAAAGAAAACTCCATATCACAAGAAAACTGTTTATTGCTACAAACTCTACAAGCCAATAGACCATGTAATTTTGAATCTCACCATCGATGAAGAAAGCAGAAAAGGAAAATATATTTTAATTTATAGATTTAGAAGTTTGTAATCGTTAGTAAAACAGTTTATGCTTTTGTAGTAAATCCCCATGACTAGTTAATGCATCATATGAGTATGAGTAGGTGTGTTTGTTGTGTACAGAATTTAGTAGTAAGATCTCTTTATGTACAGATATATTTGAATTTTATTTAATGCAAAAAGTTTCTACTTAGAAATGGAGATAAAGGTGACCACATAGCTATCCCAATTGTTGGTGATAGTAATGTTATATTGAGAGTTTGTTGTTTTGTATACACTGTAAGTGTTTCAGTATTAATACATTGTTTCACTACTACTTATTTGTGTTGTTTGCCAAATCATACCACGTGGTATGTGTAACAATCATTCTGGAGAGTACATTTCATAAGGACCATTTATCCGATGCTTGAATCAGCCATGTCTTTATATTAATAATTTGTTTGTTCACCTATACTGGTATGATTTTCAAGTTTATTTGTAACATTATAGCATATTTATAAAAGACTTACATCAGAAAACTTACATTACCTGTAAAAATTGACATTTCTTTAAAAAAATTACAGAAAAATGGTTTATTTGCTAAAATATGAAAAAGTTGTCTTAAGAAAAGTTGATTCTTTTTTAATTTTACATATGCATACCAAATTTTGGTCAAAAATTCCAATATTTTTTTTACTTTTTCCTGATTTTTGAAAATTCTAAAAAAATAATTGTCTAACTTAAAAAAAAAGAGTTTTCTGTTAGTAACCTTATCGTAATATTAATTTCTTATACCTAAATATTCCATCAACTGTGTCTTTTTTGGAAAAAAATTAAAATTGCTTCTCAAAAGTATGTTAAGCTTGATGCAAAGTTGTCGTGATTTGGGGAATTTTAAGTATATATGTATTAATTAAAGATTTTCGATAGTAAATGGATATCTTAATACAAAAAAGTCGTATTTGACCAATTTAAACATAGCATAATCGAAATATACAAACTATTTTTTTAATATTTAAGTGCCTTGGACAAACTTATAAAAATTGAAAATTAGAATTGCTAAGCAAAACAAAATGACATATGTAAAACTATAAAAAAAAACACCTTTTTTTATAGTTATTTTGGCAAATAACCCCTTTCTCTGCGACTTCTTTAAAGAAATATATCAATTCTGGCAGGGAACACAAGTTAGGTGACTATTCCCTCTTTCGAATAAACCATTTTTCATCCTTAGTAAAGCAAAAGTTATTCTTAAATTTTAAGAAAGTGACCTAATAAAAAAAATTCCCATATGATGAACCTCCACACTCCAATGCAAAAACAGTCAAACTCTTAGAAAGAGCTAGTTAATATATATATATATTTATATATATATATATATATATATATATATATATATATATATATATATATATATATATATATATATATATATATATATATATATATATATATATATATATATATATATATATATATATATATATATATATATATATATATATATATATATATATATATATATATATATATATATATATATATATATATATATATATATATATATATATATATATATATATATATATATATATATATATATATATATATATATATATATATATATATATATATATATATATATATATATAAATAAATAAATAAATATATTAACTAATAACTGGCTGTTTTTGTGTTGGAGTATGGAGGTTTTAACTTAAATCCATTCAGAATAGGCTGAATGTTACCTCTACACTACACTACATACAAGAAAGTCAAACTATTCTCTAATAATTTAATATACCTACTATACATTTGTAGTGTATATGTTCCACAGTTTGATAGCATACTTATGAATACCCAGCCAAATTACAAAAAATATCTTTCAATTGCTACTAAAATGTTTTCTTACATATTATTTATTTAAATGCTATAAGCAAAAAAAAAAGATAATTACTGATTTGTAAGTTAGGAAATATTTAGTTTACTAATTTAAGGATACCAATAAAAAATATGTTCATTTCTACATTTGGTTGGTTATATATGTAGTTCAAAAATAAAAACATAATTATTTTATATTTTAACCAACTCGAGCACATAATTTGAATTATTGTTTTTTTTTTAATCTAATCAATGCTTAAATATTTTAATTAGACTACAAATATAGTTAGTTCGTTCTGTTAGCAACTAAGCAACTACATTTTTTATAAAATAAAAGATCTATTGGTTTCTTCAATAACTCATTATTACTGTAGATAGATACTATTTTCCTAATCTTAACAATGTATATGATGATATTGTAGTATATAAATACCATTTATGTAAATACTATTATTTCCTAATAAATTACTAATCCGCAAACAGAGTTTTTTATATTTTCTCATCCATCTTCAATATTTATAAAAGAAAAAACTTTATATTCAAATTTTTTCTCTTCCTATCTTTTAGACCTATCAGAAGTAGAAAAATCCCATCAGAAACTTGCAAAACAATATTTTAGTTTTGTAAAAGCAGAACAATTTTTTTATCTGCTTAGACTAGAAGTTAAAGCATTAGTAGAACAATTTTCATTTTACTGACATTGCAATTCTAAGATTTCAAACGAGACTAAATATGTTTAGAATCTTGGGGATATTTTTTAAAATTTTGTATTTGAAGTTTACTTTTTTCTGACCTTTATAACAAATTGAAGAAGTTGGAATCAAAATAAATATATACCTGAAAACATTTCATGACTAATAAATTTCAGTGCTTAATTTATGCTAAAATAATTTGTCATAGTTTATAAAAAGCTGTTTGTAATTTTCCAAAAAAAGAGTAGAAATGACGTGCTTATTGATGTTTTGTGCTATGGCAGAATTATAGTACATTTAGGTACTTACTTCACTTTTAAATTCTATACAACTGTGCCTATTTTCTTAACAGTTTGAGGGAGAAGGGTTTTCGCCCGCTCAAGGCGTATTTTGTTTTTTATACAATGGACTATTTTGCATACCCGACATAAAAATGATAAACTACATTTGAGGACGTTTAAAGGCATGCAGGAAATTTTATAAACTTGTTTATTTTGAAATTAAATGTCCAGTTAGGTATACCTTACTAAATACTTATATGAAACATCAATTTGTTTTCTTTGCGTAGGGTCAAATAAATCTATATATTTCCACTTTTTAGAATAGAACAATTTTGAGATAAGAAATCCTTTCCAAAATTTAGTATTTGGCATATTTTTTTGCCACTTAGAATAGTTTGATTGATTTTTTTTATGTTACATGATAAAAAACAACCAATAACGGTGTGAATTCTTATTAACTAAAGAAAAAGATAAAACTAAAATTTGTTACACGAACCCACCGTAACTAACTAAGATATCACCTAAACATACATTCCTCTTCCTTCCACATAGTTCAAGGAAAGATCGATTTTCTCCCTTAAAATACAAATATTGTTTAAAAAATTATGTTTTTCCATTTGCCCAAATCTACAGATTACTTAGTTTTTCCAACATGATATGTATTAAAATATTCTAAACGTTATTTAAAAGAAAACCTATAGAATCTGATAAAAAATAGACGAAAGACCATGGGAGAGATAAATGTTTATTTATCTGACGTCATTGACAACACGCGATCGGAATTACATTTTCTGTGACGTCATTGCGCTCTCCCTTCCATTAGAAAATATTGAAAAATTTGGGCCGACCTCTTGTGGTAGGGGTTCAAACTTTACCTGTTACCAACTGCAACTGCCAACCTAACGTATTCTCTTAAAAATATTCCAAGATTTTAGTAATTATCTTTGGTGATAGTTTGGAAACTATCTATGTTTTTCGGATCAATTTTTTTTCAGAAATGTACCTATATGTATGCTCTCCAATTTGAGTATTTTGGAATTTGACGAAATTACTTCTGAGCATAGAAAAGTTCAAGGTTAAGACCGCTATTGTTTTCGAAAAATTACTAGGCATATAGATTTTTTTTTTACTTTTAAAGGCTAAAATGAAAAATTCAACATACTCAATTTAATTTAGAAGTGTTTTAGAAGATATGTGTTAAACTCGGATCGTTAAATTCCTTTTTATAATTTCGCAGACTATAACAGAAAACCACCTATTTTTGGTCATTTTACGCCATATTTTCTCAATGCTAACTGACTGCAACTGCCCCCTTAAATGAGTTCCCGCAATATTCTACCATATAAATTACTTAGAGTAGTCAGAATACTAGTTATTGATGTCTTATAATTGTTACAGTCTTGTTTATCTACTTTCTTGGGTCTGGATGAAATACATGCCAATTTCCACTGTTCTAGGACCTTAATTATTAACGCATTAATAATTAAGGAAGGTCAATGCAATTAAGTTTATTTGTCCCATTTTTTATATTTTCCCTTAGATACCCTCTGGTATTCGTGAGGTAAAATAGGTCATTTAAGACCCAAAAAATAATTATCCCGTGGATACAACATTTCCTTTAAACCCTAAAGTTATTTAAAGTAACCCATCTATACAAAGGAGTTTCGTAGTAATCTTAAAACAAATATAGTTACTCTCACCATATCTAAAATTGTTAAGAAATTGGCTGATTAAAGAATTGTTTTATTTTTTATGCCAGAAAGAACAACTAATGGTGGAGATTATAGGATAGGGGCAGTTTTTGAAGTCATGAAAAACGGCATTTATCTAACGCTACATATATGTAGTTTCTTGTAGGATTTCAACGCGTCTGTGCTTCTTCTAACTTTTTTCTGAAGGTTGAGATTTTAGGAGAGAATTTTTTGCAGAAGACCTTGAAAATAATATAAACATAAATTCAATCAACGTCTAGCAATGATTTCACTCAAACAAGCTTTCACTGAATATTGGAAAGACAAAAATTGGTGTTTTATGAATGACATTTTTAATACTCCGCTAAAACAGCGTTTCTATATCTTCGTTGTGATTATGAAAAGTGGGTCTTGTAGCTTATGTACTACTAACACAAATTTGAAATTTATTGTATTTCATCTAAAAATACGTATTCTAATTTTGTGCGTTATTGAATTTAATCTCGTGTTTCGATAAATGTTTTGTGTAATGGAACTTAAATTTATTTTTATCTATTGCACAGACATTAAAAACACTTTGTTTACGACTTTCCTCAAGCATTTCACTGTACTATATTAAAACTGTTCCTCCAGTCTATTAAAACCAAATGTTTGTATATTTACAAAATTTACCAATACAAGTTAATGTATCAGAAGTGCGAACGATTAGCATATTTTCAGCATTAAACGGTTAAAAATAGCAGTGTTTAAAATTTACAAGTATATTTAAAGTATAATGACCTCGTCAGCATGGGTTTATAAACCGATAAGTTAAAATAGATAAAACGAGTTTTTAAAGTGTATTTCTCAAGAAAGAAACAGGAAATGTATATAAATATCAATTTTTTTTTCTGAAAGCAAAATAAGTCTGAAAACATAAAGATAGGAAATAAATCGTTATAGCTTTAAGACATGAGCGCACTCGCGTAGCCAAAAATAAGTGTCTGGGGGGCAGAGGTCTAACTAAATTATATTGTTCATTCCCTGTACATTCTAGCACACATTTCAGAGCCATTTCTAGTGTATATCGCCACTGGGCATAGTGTAAAAAATGGCACCTCTAATAAAATTAAGCAACTAAAAAAAAACGCTTAAAAGGGAAGAAACAGCTAGTAACACCGTAGACGTTATTAACACGTTGCCCTATGAGACACTAGGACCTTAATTATTAATGCATTAATAATTAAGGAAGGTCATTAAGAATGCAATTAAGTTTATTTGTCCTATTTTTTACATTTTCCCTTAGATACACTCTGGTATTCGTGAGGTAAAATAGGTCATTTAAGACCCAAAAAAATAATTATCCCGTGGATACAACATTTCCTTTAAACCCTAAAGTTATTTAAAGTAACCCATCTATACAAAGGAGTTTCGTAGTAATCTTAAAACATATATAGTTACTCTCACCATATCTAAAATTGTTAAGAAATTGGCTGATTAAAGAATTGTTTCATTTTTTATGCCAGAAAGAACAACTAATGGTGGGGATTATAGGATAGGGGCAGTTTTTGAATTTGTAAGTCATGAAAAACGGCTTTATCTAACGCTCCATACAGTCTGGCAACTGAATGAACCTGGATAGAAAGAATGCGGGCAAAAAACTTCCTTTTGTTTTTCCATATAAGTGGTTCGTTCAAAATATATATATTTTTACTGCATCACGAATTCAAATGAAATAGTAAAAATATATTGATCGGTATCCACAGTATATCAGCGAAGATTTCCCAAACTCCGGCCCGTTCAATAAGCAATCATTGTCAGAGAGAGATAGCCGTGGTCGACGCGGATTGCGTGGAAAAGACGAAGATAAAAGATCGTTATTCCAGGCTTGGTTTGAATTATGAACGGGCCGGGGTCTGATGTCCGATTTTCTGATCAGTGGTGTCACCAAAATCAAAAAAATTAATTACTAATTAATGTTTATAATACCGACTTAAGTTTTATTTGTGTATGTGGGTATTGCCTGTTTTTTTTTATTTTCTTGTGTGTATAATTAGTAATAACCATGGCCATTTGGAGAACTTGGGAAAATACTTGCAATAATGTGGAACTTGTAGAACTTGTGGCTGAAGACTTTTTTCACAAAGATCTTGAAGAGCACACACAAAAGGTGGTAAAAAAAATTAAATATTTATGCCCATTTCCAGAAATTGTTTGAAATATTTTATGGGGGGAGAAGTTCGCCATTCCAATTGACGTTAAATAAAAAATACTTCTTTTTAAACTCTGTTTTAGTAATAAGGATTAATTTGTTGTTTTGATAATTTCACTTGTTAGTTAATTATTTCCGATTGTTTAGTTATTTTATAATAAATGATAGACTCAAACCGCTTCTTGGTGCATTTCTTTAGTTTTAATTAATGAATAGAGTGAGTATATACATGCAAATTTCATACCTATTTAAATCTTAATACGTTTCTTTATTTCGTGACATATTTCTAGGTTTTAATTATTTCTTGAAGCTTATATATTTCTTACAATAATTAAATTTCTTTTTGAATTGTGGAAAGAAATATCTTTTTAAAGAGAAAACCTCTTGCTGGCCAGTCCAGGGAAATTATCGCCAATGTTTATAGAGTTTGCGATGAGGAAGCGAGAAGTAATAATTTTAAATTACCTTTAAAAAGGAAAATCGATCGCGTCTCTCTATATACTGGGGTTTCTCAAGGCACCGTGAGCAAAATTCACAAAGAAGATGAGGAGAGGCAAAGGGAACGTCCAGGTGAGATGCACTCATCATAACCCAACAAGAAAACCCGTTTCTCTCTCCAAAAAGGATTTTGATAATTTTCCTATCATTAGGCAAACAATAAACAAGTTTTATTTAAAACTAAAAACTGTGCCTACACTCAGAAAGCTTCTCCTTAAATTGCGAGAAACAATGGATTTCCCTTATAGTCGCGAAACATTAAGGATGTTGTTGAAGGCCAATGGCTTTTTTTTTTCGTTAAGTGACAAAATAAACGAAAAATTCTGTTGGAGGGACCTGAAGTTTTACATTGGCGCTATAAATATACAAGGGCAATTCGAAATTATAGAGAGGAGGGTCGTAACATAATTTACATTGATGAGACATGGGTCGATAATGATTTAACTTTTGGGAAATGTTGGCAAAGCAATGACGTATTTGGAATAGTAAGCAATATTAGGGCAAGTGGTGAGTGTTTGGAATTGATTATACTTAATTTATTTATGATGTGATAATGATCATAATAGTTTATTACTTGTGTTTATGTACTGGATGTTCAATTAAAAATGGCTTTCGTCGATATCATGAAAAGTATTTTCCGTTTCTGTTATACCCCTAGCGGCAATTTTTTGAATTTGAAAATATTTTCCAATGATTTCTCGTGGCCGCTTTCATCAAGAAAATACAAAAAATTACCGCTACAGAACGTAACAGCAAAGGAAATAATTTCCTTTCTGTGATATCGCCGATGGCCATTATTGTTGGAACACCCTGTACAAAGTGGTAAAAGTTTTCTAACAAAATTTATATATATTTTCAATCAAATTTTTATCTGTCTTTGTCAAAACATATATATACGTGAGAACTCGAAAATATAACAAAAATAATTTATTTGAAATGGAATACC
The DNA here is from genome assembly GCA_030620095.1 of Kuschelorhynchus macadamiae. Taxonomy (NCBI): domain Eukaryota; kingdom Metazoa; phylum Arthropoda; class Insecta; order Coleoptera; family Curculionidae; genus Kuschelorhynchus; species Kuschelorhynchus macadamiae. The sequence goes on along the minus strand of JAUTXW010003516.1, from coordinate 223,527 downwards.
ACGTATACTTTTCAATTTCAAAGACAGACTCTTTCTTCTAAATATACCCGGTGATATATTTATCTTTGAAGATGACTGAGTGAATCGACAAAAACCTTGTCATAAATATTAATGTGCTAGAGAGAGATTTGATTTTTACACCAATCAATAGAGCAAAAAATTAATCGTTTTTTGCCAAAAATACCAACCAGACCGCGAGTGCGCAATCACACACAAAATAGTCCATAGTAATATTCTTTTATGTTTCCCACTCGCGACTAGGTATCAACTTAGGTTATAAACAATTTAATGCAAAAAAATCCTATTTTTTTCGTTTTTGGCTTTTAAAATCGAAACTAATAAAGCAATCTTGATGGTATAACGATATGAATAGTAGAGAATGAACTTACAAATAATAATATGTCATCGCCAGCTTGATTGGATCATTAGAACAGGAGAAAAAGATGAAAAATCTGAAAAATTAGGCTTTTTCCAAAAATGCATGTCCTTATTTTTTGATGAAATAATAGTCCTTGTTAAGTACTTTATGCACCAAAACCAGGCTTTGTAGAACTAATAGTTTTTGAACAATTGCGCCTTGAACCAAAATGTTATGGGCTCATTCCTGTGTTACACTCGAATTTTGTGCCGAATTTTAGATACATTAGTTAATTACATTTTTAGCAATATACTTTTTAGCATTTCACTAGGCCACCATTTCGTTCCGCCGTATTGGAATTTTACCAAAATATTATCAGGTTACTCTCATGCAATCCTTAATTTTTGACAAAAATTTAAACTTAATATGGCAAGTAGATTTTTAGCTAAGCCGCAAATTAACAAAGAGATAAACAGACAGACAGATCAAAAGGAACTCTATTTGTTTGGGACCTAGGGACGCTAGAATAGGAAGATACGTAAAATATTGATTTTTTTCCATGTTTATAAATGTTGTAGTTGACCGCCATTTTGTTTTGCCCTGTTGAAATCGTACCAAAATTTTACAAGCTCATCTCTATACAACAATTATTTCTAGAGCAAAATTTGAAATCAATCTATAAAATGGTCTTTTCGGGCCGAATTGTGAAATTATTTTTTAAGCCGCCATTTTGTTTCGCCATCTTAAATTCAAACCAATTCAAAAATTTACCAGCTAATTTCCACATAATCTTAGTATTTCTTAGTAATAATATTTCACTAGACCGCCATTTTGTTTCGCCTTAATGGATTTTCACCAAAATGTTACCATTTTATCCTCTTATGATTTATGGTTTTTGACAGACAGAGTGATGGAAATGGGAGAACATGTTTTTCGAGGTCTAGAGACCCAAAAATGTAAGGATCTGCAAAAATCTTGGTGGGTGATTTTTTTCATGATTATAATCTTCCCTTTTACGAGGGAAGCCCAAAAGTAATATTTATTGATATTATCATTATTATTATTATTGTTATTATTATTATTGTCATCAATATTAATGAATAATAATCTGATTAAAATAACTTCGCACGCCTATGACACGGGAAGATTTTTGACGAGATTCTCCCCTGCCCCTTCAGGCGTTGATAAGGTTCATTCGCTTGTCACACTGTATATGTGGTTTCTTGTAGGATTTCACCGTCAAAAATAACCCCCACTGGAGACATTAATTAATAATTTGAACTTTAGCTTAAATTAATACAATTTTCAACTTTACAGACTATTGATAAAATAGAACGCAGTAATGAGAAACAATTCATAAAAATATTTAATGAATATTTATAGTAAGTTATTTAGTTATATTTCCTTTCGTCGTGTTTGTACCATAATGTAAATTTGAAACGTATCGGGGGGGTCCCTCTGCCCGGTCTACGCCAGTGCATGACATTTTTTAAATATAAGACATACTTTACAATTTGCAGAACTAAGGTATTAAAACCATACAGTTTGATAACCCGACACATTTTATATTTATTCCAAGTGGCACATCACTCGTAAGACCGATTATACTGCGCATAGACCATCAAGCAGTTTCATAAATTCACCACATCAATCGCTCCTGTCGCTCTTTAATCGAAATAGTTCGCTCACAGCAAGATTTGACGAGGTGTTGTCGAAATTATGTTTTAAATAGGATTGCTGAATAAAAGTAGGAGGCCGCCGCGAACTGGCAGTTTCTGGCTTCCGCCCAGCAAGTTACTGGTAATATGGTGCCAGTTCATATATACCCGAAAAGCAAATAATTTGAAGATGAATGCGAAGCGAAGCGGGAAGTCCAGCTTTTATATCAGCTGCACACTCAGCTGTTTAATGACATTTGGGCATATCCAAACTTGGCCGACTATTTCCTATGTTCGTAGTAGTTTGCCGCATTCTAAATACCTAACAGGGTGTTGTTTATACCACTTCTTCCTCGTATCGCCTTACTTATTGATTTAAAAATTGTATTGTAGCCAGTAAGTAAGAGTAATTTAATATTAACAAGAGCTATAATTATGGGGATGGCACAAAAACTTCCCAGTTTTACTCAGCCACAGCTTGGAAGACAAAAGAGTGTTACCTTTTTAGTAATATTTTAATAAAATAATGAAAATAAAGAAGATCAGAAGAAACGTATCTATCATCGTCGAGACGTAGAGATCGTTTCGGGTCCATATCGCTCTGCCCACATTCTACTGCTGAGATGGTGGCCTTCATTTGGACAAAATAATTTTCAAAACATAATATGTGTTCTTTTACATGAAAAGATAAAAAATTCAATTACATCCACTAGGTTATTTTTATTTATGTTTAAAATGTGGGAGGTTTTTCTATCGCACCCTGTATGAACATCTTACGTCGAGATCGATATTTCCACCACATCTTTTCAGGTAAGGGAGGTGAAGAATTCGGAAATTCCCTCAAAAAAAATAGAAAACTTTAAAAACGGCGCAAAAAGAAATTTAAAACAGACCTCTAACAAACACTAACATATGTTATACTTACTGTTATCAGCATACATCTGCTCTGGAGCCATGATCCGCAACATGCAAAAAACGACAGGAGAAGAGTGACTGCTCCAACTACTATAGCAACTGCGTCTGCACTGAGTAAAGCATATTGAGGTAGTAGTGTTGAATATCCTTCGTAACTAACTCTTAACCAAATACCAATGCCCAACAGAGCACATCCAGTTATCTGAAAATAAAAACAATCGGTAATAAAAATTGATTCATTACAATGGAATAAATATTTAACTTTTTATTGATAGATTTCTGAAAAAACAATTGTCGCGTTAGGGTAAAACTTTTCTAGGAAATGCCCAGACGTGACATTGTCATCTGAGAAAAGATTATCATCGTAGCAGACAGCTTCATTTTGCAAAAAAAAAATGAAATGTTAATATCGCTGTACTAGAACAATACTGAGATATCTTAAAAAATAACGTTTTGAGAAAATCCACTTTTAATGATTAAATGTGAGTAAGTTTATTTTTTAAATGACGTATTCCATACATTGTAATTTTGTGTGATACATATCCTAAAAAGGTTCAAACTTTGTTTAAATATTTATTTTATAAGAAATATTTGTCTTGTTCTTCTTTATTATTATATCAATATTTATTTTTATTATTATTTAATTATTTGTATTTATAGACGTGTCAATGTTTTTGTTACAGATATTTTTGTTTTGTTCCACCTTTATCATTATATTTCTTATTTTGTTACAAAAGTTTAATCTTTAAAGATGACTTAGACTTGCATTAATTATTGAACAAACTACGTTTTTTTTGTTGTTTTGTTTCCGTATTTTATGTTTTCTTTCTTCAGGTGTAATAAAAACCCTTTTTATTCGGGCAGTGGCGAACCCAGAAAAAAGCTTGGGGGGGGGGCAAGTCTTGAAAATAGAGGATTTGAAATATAAGCTTTATTTCATGTAACTTATATAATTTGCACACAGTACGCTACTTAGGAACTTTGAAAATAGAATTACGGAAAGTAAGTTTTTAACTGTTTTTGTCAACATTTTTTGGCTAATAATTTTTTTGAGATCATTTAGCCTTGGGAGGACAAATGCGCCCCTTACTCTCCTGAGTACGCCACTGTATTCAAGAGATTCAAGTTTCATCCTTGTTAACACTATAAATTAAAGACATCTTACTAGAATACTTGTTTAGTGAAACATTTTAAAAAAAATGTTCATGTTCCTCTGCTTTTTGTACTTTCTTTCTTTTCTAATTTTAATTTTTTATAAAAATCATGATTGGAATGTTTTAATAAGCATAAAAAAACGATCTTCGTTTTTAAAGTAATTTTGTCGTTTAAGTATCAGTATAGACTGGAGCATGTCTGTATTTTGCAGATTTAATAGCTCATTTAAGAATCTTTTTAGTTGTTTGAGATGCCATCATATTTCACATTTTTAAGTAGATTCGTGGATTTAGTGAATATTATTTGCATCCTGGACAAAGACAGAGATAATTTAAAAATATATGACTGCTATTTTTAGTGCAATGCCAAGACAAAATTTTCAGTGGAATATTGTCATAATTTAAAAAACAGAACTTATGGCCAATTAGTATTATACATAGAAAAAAAATATATTATGAAATCCTCCCACATGTGAAATATAGTGATATTTTCATATATCTTACTTTTAACCGAAAAAATTAACAGAATTTAAGTACTGCAATTCTAAGATAGGTGCATTATAACCTTCTTTTAAAGGATTTCAATATATCTGAACTTAACTCTAGTGCTCCATATATAGCATTTTTTATTATTCATAACGGATATCCCAAAATTGACTTTTTTGAAGTTGTCCTAATATTGTTTTAGCACAGCGATATGTTCGTCAGCGTTTCTATCTGTTTTTTTTTTTGTTAAATGACAACAATTTAACTTGCATTTTAGTTTGATCATTTGTCTGTATTATAATTGACGAGTATGTCGTTTATCTAATCTTTGTTCTTGCCGATCTTTTTAGCCCTTTCCTCCGTCTTTAAATAAAGATTCATTTTTCAATGTACATACTTATTTATAGGTAGCACTGAGGGAGGATGACTTGTTAGTGGACAACGCTTTTGCTGTTAGGTGATATTAGACTATATGCAGACAGTCTCCTTTATTTCATTACATTTGAATCGCTTGAATATTTTAACAAAACGTTTTAAAGGAGAACGCAATAAAAAGGAAACTCATTTACTAATTTATTGTTATTCCCACGTTATGAATGCATTTTGTCGGCAATAGTTACATACAAATTTGATACCACCCAATTATATGTGGTCATGACTGGTTTCTAATTACTTTCTATGCATCAGTACATTAATCTGCGCGTTTCAAACTACAGGCAGAATAGTTGTGGGATAGTTTAGTGGTTTTATGTATGCAATATGCAATAACTTGTAAAATTCTGCTTTTACTCTTATTTTTCAATTCGAGTCCTGCAGTGCATGAAAATTTGCTACTTATAATGCTATGTTTTAATTTTAATGCAGATTTATTTTAGCAATTTATATAGTGGATTGCGTTTCGCATAATAAAGTAATTATAATTATCATTGCACTTTTCAAATCAACTAAAATGAAGGAAAGTAGTATACTTACTTCAATTTCAATATCAAACAGTTTTTTTTTGTAATAAAATAATATGAAAAATAATTTATATATTAAAATAGGGTTAAATAATAAAAAGTATCGTTAAATAATATTGAAAACCAAAATCTAATATATTATTTGGCACCTACATTGACTGAGTTAGTGAACCGATATATATTATAATTTGACAATCGTCTAAAGACAATATAATAATTCATTAGAGCCAGCTTAAAAATAAATTTAACTGGACTTAAGTTTTGACAACGCCATATTAACTTAAAATTAGGGAAAAATAACTTCTAACTGAAACAGTAAGTAGTAGTAAGTGGTAAGTAATTTATAGCAATATTTATTATATGTATCTCAAAACACAAGAGTTCTAACCACACTACATCACAACTTGTTACGTTCTGGACGTGCGTTTCGCTAACCAACTTAGCATCATCAGCAGATGATATAAACTAAAGTAACTTATCCGAACCGAGACTATTTATAGGTAAATGTGGTCACACTTGGTTGCGCACGACTGCACCGTTGTCAAGTAAACAATAGAGGGGACTATAAGGAATAGGCCCTCTGTCTTTATTTAGTACTTTCTTACCACATTTAACTATTTCTATACTCTCAAATGCATCCAATAATCTATTATTCAATACATTTTTAATCAACTTAAGATTATTTATTCCTATTTGGTGATTGTTTTCTCAAGCATGTTGGGCAACGCTTGACTTTTCTGTTCTTCCGTATCTTAAATGTGCCATGTGTTCTTTAAAACGAATGTTTATGGAGCGTTTAGTTTGCCCAACATATTTTAGATCGCAGTCATTACAGCTAATTTCATAGATGCTACTCCTCTCCTTCAAGTCGACTTTGTCTTTAGGGTTTCCAAGGAGATTTTTCAAACTGTTCTCCGTTTTGTAGGCTACTCTAAAACCTACGTTTTTAAATACTTTTTCTAGACCTCTCATATATCTGGGATCATATGGGATTACTATGAACTTATTGGGAGCCTCAGGTGCTTGAAGAGTAGTGGAATCTTTTAACATTTTCTTATGCTTATGTCTATATACTAATTTACGTACAAAATTACCATTATATCCATTACTGTTAGCTATATTTTTAATCCGATTCATTTCATTGTTAAAACGCTCTTTACTTAATGGAAAATTGACTAATCTGTGAGTTAAGAAATGAAATGCTGCCATTTTGTGTTGACCGCAATGAAATGAGTCGGATGTTATATACCTATCAGTATTAATAAATTTCCTATAAATATCAAATTCTAATTTATGGTTATTTCTAATAACTCACGTGTCGAGAAAAGCAATTGCCCATTGTTGTCCTTTTCGTACGTAAAATTAATAGAAGGATATTTATTGTTTAACGTTTCTAAGAAAGTGTCCAAATTTTCTGTTTTAGTATCAAAAATAGCAAATATATCGTCTACGTATCTATACCACACCCTTGGGAAATACTTGAGTTCTTTTTTGAACTGGGTTTCTAATCTACCCATAAACAAATTTGCAATGAACGGAGATAGGCAATTGCCCATCGCAGTTCCCTCAAGTTGTTTATAATATTTATTGTTGAACTGAAAAAAATTTTGATTCATACATAATTTTGTTAGAAGTAAATATTCATCAATAATTTCTTTCTTCAAATTATTGATTTCAAGTAGTTCCATTAGGTACTCTAAAGCTAGTGGTATGGGTACACTAGGAAACAATGAGATCATACGCCCTTCAGGTAAATAAACTAAAATCAAGTCCAATCGAATTTTCTCAAAACACTGTAAACATAAATGGATAAAGAATAAGCCTGTCGACAACTTATATAAGTTCATTGTTTATATTCAGGTACGAGAATAATAGATGAAGAAAAAAAACTTCTTTTGAGCAATTTAGAAGCTCTATACAGGGGCGATACCAGAGCTCCAAGACAAATGAAAATTTTTGTTTATGAAGTTATTTTCAAAATTCCTTCAGAATTTGTTAGATAAAGTTAAAGACAGTAAATAACATTTTTCTAAATTCTTAACAGAAAATCTGACTTTGATCATATTCCGTTTCTCAAAGTAAAACGTTCGGTGCGTAAAATAAAAGCTTTAAAGCTATGGCGACGATGCACACGCATACTATACGTCTAACCCGATTAAATAATGCTCCCATATGTGGACTAAACAGATCTGGTGATTTTCAACAGAATTTAGAAAATCAAAATTATGGAAAAAATCCAGGAACAAATCACAGGCATAGATTTTCGTACGTAGAATACGGGAAAAATAATTACCCATAAAACAACAAAATAAGTCAAGAAAAATAAAAACCAACCCTCGGGAGCTCAAATTTTTGCTGCTGCTTCTGCATGTCTGAAAACAAGACTGACTATTTTCGGAGAGCCTCGAAAATCCTACTTTGTTCTGATTGGTCCAAATATAGGTCCAAAATTAGGCGGGTACCGAAAAAGTTAACAAAACTAGTGCATTTTTGGCTCCAGAATAAGATAGTTCAATGATTTTGATGCGTCAATATGTATAGTACCGAAACCATCGATACTGCTTTTGAAATTCTGCCTAGTACGCAGCTTAAAAGTAAGAGCTGGTCCGTGGATTACGTCTGCGGGTTGTGTGACATAATAGTCATGTATGCACACAGCCCAAAGGGGTCAATCTGAAGAAGAGAAGAAGTTTTAAGAGGTACTTTAAATTTTCGCATAGAACCTAGCAGGGTATGTGTCAATAGCCTGTCTCAGGCATTCGAAAGCTACTTAATAGCCTCTGTTGTTTGACCCCATCTCTGCTTAATTAATTTTCTGAATTTTTATGTGTTTCCCGGTGGTGCTTATATCTTTTGAAGAGTTTGAAAATTTTCGAGTTTTCCTTAAGCCTTCAGCAGTGTTGACTTTTAACTTATAATTTTTTTAACTAGTATAATAATTTTTTTCAAAAAGTTTAAATTTGAACTTCGACCATTTAATCGACTTCCTTTAGCATTTAAAATTTTTGTAATTTTGCTTGTAATCTTTTGTGTATATTTCATATTTTAAAACTCAACTATTCTGATTTTTATCGGCTGATAAAGTCTTTCCAAATTCGCTACCCTTTTATTTATTGAGCTGATTATAAATAATTTTGCTTTTCATAAATAATATTTGCTAGACATTTTTTTAAGTTAACTAATTTTGTAATCACATCATAAATTAATTTTTTACAATTAAACTGCGGACTATATTTTTCAAATTTGACTTGTAACAAATCAAGTGATTGTTTTTTGGATTTTTGAACATTTTGCTTCGAGCTAATAGTAAATTATTTTAACTGCTGATAACAACTTTTAAACTGTTTTCAGTTCTCTCTTAATTGTGTATAACTTTTGATTTTGCACAAACCGAATTGTGACTTTGTTGGTTCTTCCCTTAACTGGACGGTTTCTAAATTTATTTGTCAGATGAAACTGTGAAAACTTAAACATATGTACTGAGGTTTTTCCCAATTAGGGCACGTTATGCTTATAAGATTTAAGGTGTAGCTTCGAAAATGTGCTTTTAAAATGATCCTATCAGACTAATTGGCTCGCACAACTACTGAAACTTACGAGTTCTCTTAACAGTAGAGGCTTGTCTGGAGTAAGTACATTAGACACCCGTGCATTTTATAAATATTGAATGTTTTAATTTTATTTAGCCGGTGTAGGGAACTAAATGTGCATGTATTTGTGGCATTTGTAACTGCCATAATTTTAATTATTTCGCTAACTAACAATTTCGAGGCGCGTGGGACGTCGTGGTGGAATAAGATTTTACTTAATTGTTAAAATTCTTTTGAAACCCAATCCGTTAACAAATATATTTAAAAAACTTAACGTAGAAGTTCGTTTAAATAAAGTTGGACAGCTGATTGCTACCCAACGTAGTAATTAGCAAAATTTTTAAATAATTATCAAAAGAATTGTTGTTGGATACCCTCCTGAGTGGAGTTATCATTTTCTAAAACATAATATTGGAAAGAAGAAATAGATTCCCACCAAAAACAATAAAAAAATAACATACTAAAAAAATTCACTTAACAATAGTCATTAGCTCTTGCACAGTTGAACTGTTTTTCGGACTAAACTCAATCATAATCAGTGAAGTGTAACAAACTTTGATATTCTAAAGAAAAACTAAACTGCAGGTCTCTTGAAAGATTTTGTGCAAGATTTCAGACAGTCGGCCACTTTTTGTGTCAGTGAACATTTAACAAAAAATCATTTGTAAATTTAGCTTTAGTACTTTATGCCCCCGTCGACCACGTTTAACAAGGGTTAACCCTATGTAATTTTAAGGTGTATGTATTCATGAAATTTATTTTAACAAACTGACTTATTTTCCCCCATAATACCTTACCGTCGCTATTCTCAGACCTTGTTTCATAGTTGTAAAACTTGGTTTTAAAAATTAATAAAACAGTAAAGAGCATATGTGGACAGAGACCTATTTCTGACTGTATTTTCCAATAAAATATGTCTAAATTCCACCGCAGCGACTTTTCTTCCCCTTTAGGACTCCCAATCTTCTTTGAGGCAGGTGCCCAATTTTCAGAGGGTAACCGGGTATATGGTGGCGGGACCTCGGCTAGTTCGTGAGGATTAGCCCCATTAAATAACACCCACGATAACAGCCCCGTACCAAAGACCAATACTAAGCATGTTAATAATAGATATATTCGTGATGATTATATTTGTAAGAATAATAAAAGTAGTAACCAAAATGAGAGTGAGAAACCACCAAAGAAACAACAGTTTAATTGATATTACAAACAATTACTCCCGTCAGCCGTCGTCGCTGTCCTCAGCTACAAATTTTTAACGATAGTTCACTGGAATTAAATAAGAAATTAAAAGATGGCTTAAATTACAACTCTTTTAGTCAAAGTTCGCTTGTGTCTATTGACCGTAGCACCTCATATAACACTTTCAATCAAATTACAGACGAAAACAGTGGCTCCTTTGAGGTAGAAAATTTGATTCAAATTAATGACCATTTGTCATGTGAGAAATGACGTTTCAGTTGGATTCTCTCACCTTCATCAGGTACAATTGCATGAAACCGTACCTTTGAGGGAAATTAATTTAATAAATCTAAATGATATGAATAAAAATACTAATACTTCTTTCCCTGAGTTTACAGGTAACCCAGAGACTGCAGATGCCTTCTGCGACAACATCAATCTCCATTTTAATGAACTTCAACATCCTAGCCACATCTTAACAGAATGCGGACTTCCGCCGACAATTTTAAATTTAAAAAGCACAAAAAACAAAACCGTTTCGAATCGAAATTGGCCCACATCAGAACATGGCATCCCTGATGGGGAAAGCTTGCCACATTGCCATGTATTTCAAAATATTCCAAAATCAAACTCAAATAGCAAAAAATTCCACCATTCGCGCCATGTCACACGAAAACAATCTAACCGTTTTATTGCTGATGCTGAGGCTTTATAAAAACGATTTCGAGGTTCCGTAGTGTTGAACATACACAATGCAAATTACTCCGTGTGAATTAAACTAAACGTTTAAATCAGACGTTGTTTTTTTTTGTGATTTTCGGCGTTTTGTTGTGTATACCGATGTAAGACGCTATCAAAAGTATACGTTTCAAAATGGCTTTTGGCTTAAGATTAAGCTGTGTGTATGATGATAAATTTAATTATCCATTTATGGTAGTCTGGTTTCGCCGAAAAAATTTGACTTGGAAATTGGCTCAAACAGTCAAATTTGTTTTATTTGCAATAATAGTATTATAGAAAAAATCCACGATTATGAGAAAGATTCTGATCCTACGATATTGAAGGTACTTTTTACGTTCAGTGGAAGATATTGTTTCGTTGTAATAACGATAATCCTGAAATACAGAGGCTTTCTTTACGTCTGAGAGCAGATATATTTTAAAACAGGTATTTATGATCCTGAATACGCTGGAATACGTGGAGATCATCCCGATAATAATGGTTTACTCATTCAAACTATGCTAAATAGTCTTCTGTTTATTAATAGATCCAGATTTTTTGCATCACTGAGAGAAGTTAAAACATTTTGTAGATTAGACGACGAAGAAAATTTTAGCGACGACGAATTTAGAGTTCGTGCGTCCTTAAGTAAAACACAGTTTAGAAATCTTTTTCGATCTCAAAAGCATGTAACAAAAATAGGTCAGAGAAAAGATTTCATATGTTTTTTATCCAAATCGAGAAGGACTTTCCGACTCATTTTTAATGGGCATGTTTTTCAACTCAAAACTGTCAGTCTGTTAATATGTATTGTAAGAGCTTCTCTACTGGCAATGTTTGTATCGCAAAAGTTGGATACAGATATATAAATAAAGAAAACTTTATAAACAATCACGTTACCCACTTTGCTAATCATCTTTATATTATAGATATTGATCGGACATACATCAAAACTTCCAAGTCTTTGGACAGTTATTATATGTGCAAAAATTACATCATTTGTTAAAAACCTGCTTTAATAGTTGCTCCAGGCGGATACATTTTAGCAGTTCACCGGCCATATTTTTCACACAGTAGAAATAATGACGCACGAAAACAATCACGGTCTAGGTATGCTTAGGCAACGCCAACGGTTCCAGGAAGATCACATTTTTATATTAGATAGAGCATACAAGGATGCGCAAGAGTTTTTAAATAAACTTTTTTAGTAATCAAATCTAAATACCGCCCTAGGGGATACAAGAGTTTCTTAAAATTTTTTTTCCTTAAAAAAAATTAAACTTTTAAATTTTTTTAAATGGTGGAAGATGCTAAATTTGTTTCAATTTTCGGATATACGATTATATAATGATAAAAAAAAATTATTTTATATTTTATCACTACTCAAGGTGATCGTGACCGGTAATTCTTATAAAAGCTAAAATATTTTTATTTCAGAAAATATTAATATTTTTAAAAAACGGCAAAACCCGACATATTTATTATATTTTTTACTTATAAATCTCAACTTTAAAAAACCATGGACATACAATCATATATGGAGAAATATTATGTTTGCCAAAATACATTTTTTTGCTTATTAACTAGAGGTTGGCTACGTTCCGATCACAATCTTCAAGGATAACGAAGGAGACAATATTTCCAGTTTTTAGTTATATTGTGTGTTGTTATTTTCCTGATCGTTGTGTTACTTGCTATATACCAAATAATATGTTAATTAAAAAATCTTGTGTATTATGTTTTACTTCGAATTTTGCCGCCGTCGAGAAAATTTGTCCCACAGTCTTCTAATGGCTTCGGAAAAGTATGATTTCCTGTTTTCCATCAAAAACTTCGGGAATATTTATGTAATTTTGACACAGGCAGAATAAAAATGGTAATGACGGTTAATTTACAACAAACAAACGAATTTTCATTTGACATAGGGAACCTATTTAAATTTTAGGTCTCTTTACAAAATGTTTGATGAAATTGAAGATTTGCGTAAGACTGAATTGTACAAAAATAAATCAAGTCTACACATTTATCTTTTGAAATTTTAGGATGATAGTCTTTTCGTAAAGAACTCAAATCCAATCACTAAATCAACATAACCATGGTTTCTGTGAAGTGAAAAGTTTGTCCAGGGCAATCGATTATTTTTTTACATATCCAGTAAACAAACTAGAATGCATGTTATAATATTTGCAATTACTCATATATTTCAGCAACGTTTATTTCTACCACCGTGTTTACTATTAAGTCACAATGCTAGCGTTATCTTTTCAATAGTTACCTATATTCTACGTGGTCCATCGTATCAAACAAACCTTTATCAGTATTAAACATGTAACTAATATGTATTTATAAATTTAATGTTTATTTACTCACCCAAAAAAGTACGTTTACAGAGCAAAATACAGTTCTTATGCATGTGTAGCCACTGCTTGACATTTTACATTAAACTCTGAAAATAAACAAGAAAAAAAATTAGTTGATTCTGGAGAGAAGATGATACATAACTGTATCGTAGTTAATTAAACAAACGTTTGGAAATAACAAGTAACCTTTTAACCTTAATTTATACTTAATATAATATAATAAACATTCAGCAAGTGCAAAATGATATAACTACGTCAATAAATTCGTTTGTAATTATTATTATAGGACAATATATTATCGATAATCGATTGGGAAGCTTTAATTTATTCAGTAGTAGGAACTTGTAATTGTAACAGAAAGTTTATTGTTCTTAAATAATTTAGACTCCATTTTATTGATTGCATGCGAGGTCTATTTTTCGTTCGTATCTCATATGGATCTGACAATTAGGGGACATTCTAATGTTCGACTTTTGGCAGGATGGAAGTGAGTTTAGTTGTTCTTCATTATTTTAAAAGGAGGTAGTAGTAGAAATAACATGTAAAAGAGGTAATTAAGGTATCTCGCCTGTCTAGGCCTGTAAAATCTTTTACCAACAACCCTCTCGCTATTGTGTGGTGCGAGTCGCTGGAGTAGTCAGAAAAATTGTCTGGGTACGAGGTTCATAGGTCTAAATTATATTATTATTATTTTTGCAAATTCCAGCACAAATATATAGGGCCGTTTGTAGAGTATTTCGCTACTGGGGTTAGATATAAAATGGCTCCCCCTAGTATATACAAGCGACCAGAGGCGGCTGCCCTTTGAGACCGCGTGACCGCACAAATCTCCTAAAAAAACGTAATGCGCAATTTCAATTCTTATATATTATTAATATTATCATGAGATTATGTTAAAATTTCAACAAAAAACAACAGGTTAATCTTTTTTATTAAGAAATTGTTTTAATAAACATTACTAGTGTATGGTACCAACATTTAATAAAAAAAGTAGCAAGATTAGTAAACTTATTATTACAATCTACTTTTGGTCCATGTACCTATTATATTTTATTACTGTCCACCAGTCTCCTTCAAAATCTGATCAAAAGGATATTTAGGTGTATTTAGTCGCAGTTACTGTTCAAATTTTAAAATTTATCTTTCCTTGTCCAAAAATAAGGCGAAAAGTTCAGTTGTAGATGGGTCCGAAAATGTCTGGTTTTTAAGATACAGGGTGTTAAAGTTGAAATCATATTTTCATTTTTTTTAAATGACTTTTACGAAGAACGATATTTTCGCACACAATTTGATGACCAGGGTTTTTTTGAGGTAAGAAATCCTAATTTGGTATTATTTTTTATGCAGCACCAAGAGGGCGCTGCGGGCACTATTATAATTTCAATTAATTTGTCGTAACTTTTTGACTTGGTAACTTTTTAATAACATAACATTAACATTTTAATTATTATTTGATTATTTCTACAATATTAAATACTAGCTAAAAATTAATGAAAAAAATTACAAGAAAGAATTGAAATGACCAGCTCCGCCTCAAATACAACACCGTATTCTTTTTTTGAAGTTCGTTTTTACTTTTTGACACAGCCCAATGTCTTGACGAATGAAAGCAAATGCGGCCACTATGCGTTGCCAAGCTCCTTTTTTTAGAGGAAGCAAATCTTCTAAAACATCTTGTAAGAAATTGAGGTACGAAGCGTGATTTAGCGAACTTGGTACAACTTATGGACATCTACGATACCATTGCCTGCCGGCATTATTTTTTTTAGATCTTAATGTTCCTTCATTTCGCAATCGCCTAACAAGATTTTAACAATTTTTTTTTTATCAAGATCTCTTCTTAAATGAAATTTATTGAAATACAGCCTTGCTTGCTCATAACAAGAAGCATATCTATTAACTCAATAAAACAATATTCAACGTTAGGCATTATTTGTAAATAAGTATGGAAGTGGAAATAATAACTTCGGATTTATCTGTTCGAACTGACTGAATTATTGTCATAATGTTTCCATTTGAGAGAAAATGAAAAAAAAATAGATTGTCTTGCAATTTTCGGTACTTTTTATTAGTATTTTAGCATCGGTGTGCATCTCCCAAACTCAAATATCCGCCACTGCAGGTAACTTATTAAAAGAACTTGTTAGGACAAATAAATGACTAAAAATCACCTAGTAACATCTTTCGGTTTGAATTCAAATTAATATTATTTTAAACACTGCCTACTGTTAAAATTATAATATAGGTATAGAACAAGGTTTGATCGACATAATACAGAAATAATTTTAAAAAATGCATGTATATAATATAAGTTTAACCGGTTTTTTTCACTGGCTTACAAAACTAAGACCTTTATACATAATGATCATAGTTCCTGCCGAAATCAAAAATCAGAAAGTTTACTTCTGGAAATATTTTGCGAAGCATGTGATGAGCTTGGTAATACGAGTTCGACGCGGCATCGTGCTGTTTTTTTTTTCACATCATTTCATTGCGAGTACGGCAGCGATTTAGTTTTTGGCTATGGATAAGGCATAGGGTCTTCTACAACCTTTGAAAGTTACAAGAAAATAAAATGACTGCCACATCCTATACTAGAAGTGAAATACCTGATATCAGAATAATCGTCCCAGACCATACAAGTAACACCTGCCACTTCTATACTAAAAGTTGGTAGTCCCTGAAATTCAGGCAGCAGACAGAGCCTTAGACTCTCTTCAAACCCTAAAAGTTTGAACGAGATAAAGTAACTGCCACAATTCCAAACCACGGGTTGAATAGGCTGATGTCAACATAGCCACTTTCGACACTCCCAAGTATATTTAACTGCTAAGTTTATGCTAAAAGAGGGCAGCCGTTAGTTTTGACGTTAAACGGAGGATATCCATACCAGTTCCGGCCCGCTTAAGGAAATAGCCAAGGTTAACTTCCACCACAACCAAATCAAAGCCGACTCTTGAGAATATAAGACAAAACATGGAAAATACCCATTTCCCCCTGGACACAGATAATGCACCCAAAATGCCTTTTACCAGGAACAACTCGGACATGGCCACCAACTGGGTGCAGCACAATTCCAATAGCCAGCCACTCGAGAGTAGTGTCCACTTATTCAATTTCAAGATCGTCTTGTGGTAGCACTGTCGTCACATATATAGTTATTTATTTAGTTAAATCTTTATTATTATATGTTTATTTATAAGATTAAATTTTCAAAATTATTGATCAAAGTTTTGATATAACTTAATATTTGTAAACATAAGTTAGAATTTATAATATAATTTTTAGTTGTCCATTCTGTAAAAGATAAACTTTCTGCCTTTTTGAAGTGAGGTATAATCAATGGAAATGTTAAAACTCACCCCAATCAAATTCACAACGATTCAATTGATTAAATCAATACATTTTATTGTGACAAGAAACAAATAATAACTTTAGGTTTGAAAGAATTTAGATATAGATTTGATAGCTCTAAAGTAAAAAAGCATTTAACTACATTGCACTGACTTGTGAACATGGTTTGCACCGGAGACCTCCAGTCTTAGATGTGACAGTGCCTCACGCGTATTCATGTCTAACGTAGCGTATTCCACTTCAAGCAGATCCAAAGATCATTCATACGTCATGTGCGGGGTAGAATACAGGTTCATATCTAATCAGATGTATATCCCAACTCGGATATCGACTACAACGAATATGCATTTATAAATTGTTTGGTATAAAGTGCGGGATCTTTAAAACGCATAATGAAACATTTCGGGCTGTTTTTAAACTTAAATATATTGAAAAATTTAAATGATATTAAGGTGCGATTTTCGGCAACTGAGAGACCCTTTTATGGTCTATAAGTAATTTGAACTGGATTTCGATTTAGCCAGCCTAATTCATAAACACGGCGTGGTAAACAATACAAATTTTTTTTTTCGAATTTCATGTGTGCCCGATTTTTGAAAAAATATTTTTTGTTATTTTTATTGATTGTGAGGGAATCAGTAGGTCAAAAAGAAAAACAAATTTGAAGGGCTTTTGAACAATTATCGTAGTATCAAAAAAATACAATTTTACTAAACATCAACTTTTGGGTATTTTATTGAAGGTTCCCAAAGCTTCCTTTGTATTTTAGAAAATATGGGAGGATTATTTCTGGAGCAGGAGAAAATGTGCTAGGAGTCAAGATTAGAAAAATTATCTGGAACAAAAGTAAAACCATATTTTTGTTACATCCTGTATAATTTTGGTGTAAGCAGTTAGACATTACATTAATGCTGTTGTAATACCCAATTTTAAGAGCAATTTTGAGTAAATGTTACTGAGATAAAGGGTGCTGACATCCAAAAATGTTGACTTTCAGTAAAATTTTAATTCTTCTGATACTACGACAATTATTCAAAAACCCTTTTAATTCGTTTCACTTTTGACATACTAACAATAATCACAAAAAAATCGTTTTTTCAAAAAAAGTGGGCAGACATGAAATTTGAACAAAAATGCACTGTATTGTTTGCCACTTTGTATTTATGAATTAGAATTGCTAAATCGAAATCCAATTCAACCCATTTATAAACCATAAAATGATCTCCCATTTGTCGAAAACCGCATTAAAATATCTTTCAAAATTTTTGAGATATTTTGGAAAGTTCCAGCAGTGTACTTAATTTGAATAGAATTAAATTCTATATAAGGAAATGTATTAAAAACTTTTTTTTTTACATTTAACTTTCAAATAATCTGCAATCTTTTTCAACATAATTCAATGTAATAATTAATTTTCGTTGTGGAAAATAAACACACAAACTTCCCAAACAAGAAAGAAAAGCACGCCAAAGAGAAATAGTAATTATTATGGAATTCATATCTAACGTTCGGTATCGTACACTAATGTGCAACCACGTGCGTGATTTATGAACGCCATTCGACGGTGCTCGGTGTTCCATACTGTACGTTAGATATGAATATGCATGCCGCACTACCTCCAAACGCCATACAGAGACTGCCTTAACTCTAAGAAGATTTTGTAATTGCGTAATTACACAGATTATTAGAAATTTTTGATTTGAGTGATTAATATATTTAAAAAATGTTTAAACTTGAAATAGCCCTAGCACTTTAAAATAAAAATATCAGTTTTAAGTATACAAATAGACTAAAAATGACTGATTGTATTTGTATTACATATTAATAATAAATTACTATTTAGTAATGGCATTCAACAGACATCTGTTTTACTAAAAACTGACATCATAATTTTAATTAAAAAAAAAGTATCTAAATCTGATTTATTAAATATATTTATATTATTAAATATCTTAATTATTGGCAAGTAACACCGACACTGAAGTATAACGGTAATCGTTTTGAAAATCATCAGCACCTTTAAGAACAATATCTAGTACAACAGTTATGGACAATTGGAGAATGAATGAAACAGAAACCTATTACCTACTTTTAAAATTCGTTTCATGACATGAGTCAAGTAGTGGTCATTTCTTTTATGAGCCTCTTGAAAATCGGTCAGATACATTCCAGTTACATTGAAGCAGATATGTTTGAAATACATTATTAGGATTTTAAAACGGCACTTAATATTTTATTACCCGACATCAAAGTATTTGCCTATGTAAAAAATTATTATTTATGGTATGAAAAATGTCCATTAACTAGTCATTTAAAAAAAACTGAATTTTTGTTAATCATTTTTAAAACATCTTGAATTAAATAAAATATCATATTTTACAGAGTGCATTTTTATAGCTCGAGTTTGTGAGTGATAGGTATTAGGGGCCAGATCAGGTGATAATTTAGGGCAGTAATGAAAATTTCTGTCGATTGTGAATATTTATACACAGAAAACAGCAACAATAAAGTCTTATAGTTTATCACAGTGTCCGGGCAGTACCAAAAATACACTGTAATTTCGTTGGTCAATACAATGTCCGTAAGGCTCAAAGAAAATTACCCTACTTTTGGTAATAATCAAGAAACTGTGGGTATTTTTTTCCAGAAAGAAGGAGGGTTTCTAAAGCTATTTTAAGAACGGTATTATTTAAATCTTGTCTAAATTAAGTTTAAAAAATAGTCTCCAAGCATTATAGGTATTACTTTTCTGTATCGTAGTAAGCAGTAAGTGGATATTTTGTCTTACTAATATGTTATATAGTAAGTTGAGTTTTAATTATGTTATTTGAGTTGATAAACATGATGTGGGTTTCATATAAATAAATAATGACATACATAACTCACATCTCTTTGATTTAAATATTTTTAAATTAATTTTAATTAAGATGATTTTGTCTGGTTATTCGTGTACAGTGTCTTTTTAAATTTTTTTGTTTAAGCTAAAATCTAGTGAAGTAGGTAATAAATCCAATTTTTTTATATTGAGCAAATGGGCAATTATGGAATTAAAGAGATATATTGTCTACTGAATGTAAATTGTAGCACATATTGTTATGTTTTAATATTTTTATTACTCGCCGAATGCCACCACTGTTATGATTTAATAATTTTAGTATTTTGTATTAGCACTGGTAGTAAATGTAAACACTTCAACTTGTTTCAAATCTCTCTATTATCTTCTGTACAAGAGGGACACTTCTTACTTCTAACAAATCTTTACTCTTACTGTGTCTACTGACTTAATTCTACTGACAATATAGTACTGACATAATGACTGACCTGCTCTATACTGACTACCTAGAACTTATTTTTATATGAATTCCCTAATTTGAGATGCAGTGGCGTATCTGTAAAATTGATTAAAAAAGGTGACTATAAAAGTAATTTGGGGAGTATTTGCTACGCCACTGCTTACTGTACTACAATGGTTTCTTTTAATGTTTTTTTAGCTGAACCTTCCCAAGCTTTATCGACATAGTGTAAATGAGTTTATGATAGGCTTTTTCGGGTATAATAATATTTGGGGCGGAAGAACGTGCATAAAATAGAATTTGAAGTAGAATTTAAAATACATATTGTTTACTTAGAATTTCCCTTGCAATAAACGACCATTAAAGCAGCTTTTGTCGGAAGGTTCCGCCGAAATATAATGTATGTCTAAATATTGCATTTAGGTGTCAAACTATCTCTAGACTAATGAATATATAATACTTAAGACTATTCACAAATAAAATGACTATTAAATAATGGAGTCACAACACCTCCCCCCTAAATGAGAGATTTTATAATAATGAAATTGTTAGAAAATTTCGTTCCTGAGTTAAAATATAAATTATGATACAAAATATACATCCTTGTAATTGATACTAATATTTAACAAAAGTATTATGTTCGAAATGATTTTACAAAATTTGCTATGAACTATGTTCTTATTCTATATTATACTAACCTATATAATATTGAAAACTGTTTTTTTTTATAATAATTAGGCATTCTAAAACTACTTAGATTCTACTAAAGAAATTTATTACTTATAATAAAACATAATATTATTACTTATCTAATTGATGGTCTTGAGGACGTGTGACCAATAGCTCTGCGAGGCGTGTATGATATACCTGGTTGATCGTCCTCAGGGTGATCATCATTATTAATTCTATTTGAAGTTTCACTAGTATACTGAGCTATATATCTATTACTTCTCGGGGATGGTTCAATGGTTTGATTTACCCTTACGCAAATATTTGGTATTATTCCACAACAGGAAGTTTTTTTTTATACATTTTGAATATATTTTGTAAACAATAAATAATAATACAACAACAGATACAATGTAAGCTAAAACAGAACCAGAAATATTATATGTTGACAAAAAATTATTTTTTTCAAGATTTTCTGTTAGCTTTTCTATGTCGTCTAGTTTATGGCTAGCGATGTTCAGTTCAGGAATGTGCTTTGAAAGAGTCTTATAATTTTCGTTTATTAAAATTTCTGTCAGGTTAATGTTATTATTTTTTATTTTTTCACAACAGACCTCACTAATTTCTAATGGCGGAACAAACTCACTAAATATTTTCGATTGAAAGGCATTACCGTGAGGCACGAGCATCGTTGAAACACTATACACTTTACACTGTTTTGCTATGGTGACACTGCCGCAATTTTTTAAAATAACGTCTACTGGTTTATTTTGATTAATACATGAAATGGTTAATGATTCAGGGCAAGGCATTGCAAACAGCCAAGTATTAGTTGTAAGTAACTGAATAAAGATACCTCTATTAGAATTTAATATATGTTTTTCGCATACTTCTGGAATTTTATTTGTTACTTGAAGTAACTTCATTTCACAGTTTTCCACTAAATGAGCCAATGAAACTGGTTTTTGTCGCTGACAAATCATTTTATCATCCGTTATTTTTATAAATTTATTATATTCGAGATCAGAGAAAGTTATGACCATTGGCATTTTTGTTTTTCGCGATAATTTGTTTTTTCGACAAGATTCACATTTTTTTATAAATCTTTTTACGTCTTTTTTCATGCCTCTCCAGGTATAAAATTGGGATAATTTTTTATGTGTACGGGCAATTCCTTGATGACCGCCTAAAGGAGAGTTGTGGAATTCTTCTAATAAGGTTTCCTTTTCAGATTCAGAGGGTTTTATTAAATTATTATTGTAAACTGTTATATCTACATTAGAGTTTTTAAAAATATATCTTATCATGGGATAAATAATTTCCCATTTTACTAACGGGTTGTAATGATATTTAATAAATGACATTTAAGTTTTTTGTTACTTACAAGATTTTTTAACTTTAGTAGACAAGACCATATATTTTCATAATTTGTGTCATTTAACATATTTTCATTATCATTGAGTAAAAATATATTACAGTCGTTGTTTTGGTTCTGAGAGACGGAAGGTATTTTTAAATCGTTTTGAACGTTGTATGATGCAAGAAATTGTTTAATCTGATTATTTTGTTCCAAAATATTAAATTGCTCTTTGTTAAAAAATTTGGGAAAAAATAATATTATAGGATCTGAATTATTTATCTGAAATAAATTAGCGTTGTTTTCTTTTAATTTTGTGTTAATAACAATATGTGTTTGCAGATAATTTAAAAAATTTTGATAATCTGTTATCATGTCAGCGTTTACCGTTTTAATCATTCTACTTAAGGCATCAGCATTTGATCTTTCCGGCCTTATAAATAATTTCGAAATTGTATTCTTCCAATTTTAACCTAAATCTTGTAAGACGCGACCCAGGGTTTTTTATGTTAAAAACATAAAGTAAAGGTTTATGATCCGTAACTATCTTAAAATTTGTTCCAAAAACATATGGTCGAAAATGTCTAACTGCCCAAACAATTGCCGCTAATTCTTTCTCTGTCGTTGAGTAGTTTTGTTCGGCTTTATTAAGAGTTCTACTAGCATAAGCTATAGGTCGATCATTATTAACTTTTCCTTGTGATAAAATTGCACCAATCGCATAATTACTTGCGTCGGTAGTTATAATGAATTCTTTTGAAAAATCTGGGTACTGTAGTACAGGAGGAGAAGTAATGTTATTTTTAAGCGTTTGAAATGAAATATCACAAGCATGGTCTCATTTAAATTCCGTATCTTTCTTGAGCAATTTGGTAAGAGGTTTTGAAATTTTCGCAAAATCCTTTATAAATTTTCGATAATATCCGACAAGCCCTAAAAATGATTTTACCTCTTTTTGATTTACTGGTTGAGGAAACTGTAAAACACATTCTACTTTTGAAGGATCAGGTTTGATGCCATAATCTGTTATAATGTGACCTAGATACAAACATTCTTTTCTTAAAAATTCACGTTTTAATGGTTGAAGCTTTAAATTATGCTCCCGAAACCGTTCAAATACCTCAATTATGTTCTTTTAAATTATTAGCATAAATTACGACATCATCTAAATAAATAAAACATTTTATGCCACTAAGACCGCTTAAGACCGCATTCATTAACCTCTGAAAGGTTGCCGGAGCTCCTTTTAGGCCAAAAGGCATCCTGTTGTAAACAAAATGCCCCGTAGAAGTACTAAAAGCTGTCTTATTTTTATCATTTTCGTCCATTTGAACCTGATGAAATCCAATGGCTAAATCTAAAGTTGTAAAATAATGCGATTTTTCTAATTGGTCTAAAATATCTGTAATATTAGGTAATGGAAATGCATCCCCTGCAGTTATTTCATTAATTTTTCTAAAATCTACTACCACGCGAAATTTAGGTAAACCTGATGAATCAGTTTTTTTAGGAACTACTAATAAGGGACTATTCCAAGGACTGTAAGACGGAGAAATTATTCCATCCTTTAACATTGCATCGGTTTGTTCTTTTATAACCTCCCGATGTTGAAAAGGTAATCTATAGGGTTTAATATTAATAGGTTCCTTAGTAGGGTCTGTAGAAATTTTATGTTTTATTGTGTTTGTACAAGAGAGTTTATCACCTTCTAAATAAAAAATATCGATAAAATTTTCACAAATTTCTAGAAGTGAGTTAGTTTCCTCGACATTTAATCCTTCTAAGTTGAGAGAATGTTTCAATTTTTCTAAACGTTCAAAGTAATTTATATTCGTGTTATTTTCAATATTATTATTATTATGACTAAGCTCTATAATGTCAAATTCACCTTTAGTGATAGGTTGTACGTTAACTCTGGGTAACGCAATTGTTAAGGGTTCATTAGATATATTTAAAATACTAATTAAACATTTATGATTATGTACTTTGGTCAAAGAAGAACCTATATAGAGATTTTCAGCAAGTTGTTTCGATTTTACGATACCTTCAGTACCTGAAACGTTGGCCAAAGCATAAGTTATCATTTCAAATCTTGGGGGTATAGTCGTTAAAGTCTCTGAAGGCAAAATCTTAAAGCAATTGTCCTCAAAATAAACAGTTTCTTCTTCATAATTAATTTTAGTTTTATATTTTTGCAAAAAATCGCGGCCTAAAATTCCGTCATTTTTTATAGGAATGCTATCTGGTACGATATGAAAAGGATGAATTAATATTTTATTATCTTTTAATTGGATTGTTACATTATATAGACCTTTCGTAAAAACCGGTTCTTTACTTATACCTTTTAGTTCAATAATACAGTGTTGATCTAGCTTTGAATAGTCTTGTAAAATCGACTCCTTTAATAAACAAACATCAGCCCCTGTATCTAACAAAATTTGCAATTCTGACTTTTTAGTGCCCAATGAAGTTATTTCAATTATATCTAACTGTTTACAATTATTAGAGAATAATACTGACTTAGGAGACATATTATTTGAATTATTACGAGTTGGTTTGATTTTAATATGTTCTAGTGGATTCTTATTATTTGAACAGCTACTGTTTATACTGATTGAACTTTTTACGAAGCGCTTGGCGGGCTGTTCACAACCAAGGCTTCGTTGTCGTTTCCCGAAAATTCTTGGACAGATGTAGTTGGTTGTGGAGGAGAAATACTAAGATTGTGTTGGAGGCTACTGGGGGGTAGAGACGTTATAGTTTGTATTTGATGAGAATTATTGACAGGTTCATTATTATAGTTAGGACGGTATCGTCGCTGTTGTTGAGGTATCTCTGAAAGCATTTGAGGTCTGTTTGAACTACGGGGATTGGTATAATTTTGACGATAATTGTTCCCATTATAATTATTGTTAAAATTTCGTGAATTTGTATTTTGATTGTAATTATGATTATCGTTTCCCCTGTAAGAAAAATTACTTCTAGCATTAATAGGTTGTTCCCCGTTATAATTTTGCCCATTTGAAGAATTTGCGTTAAAATGTTGTTGTGGACTGAAGCTTTGATAATTAGGATTATTAAAATTATTTCTTCCCATATTTTGTTCATATTGTATAAGTTGCCTACATTGAGAAGTTATATGATTATTTTTATGACAGAACATACACAAAAGTTTAGGATTTTGGTTATTAAAATTTCTATTTCCCTGACCCACAAAACCTACATTTTTAAAATTTGAATTTTTTGCTCTAACGTTGTTTTCGAGTTCCATTTCGATTGCTAATGATAATGCCCTGTCTAAATCTGTTGTGTTTTCAGCAATTACTCGAATTTGTATTTTTTCATCATTTAGCCCTTGTCTAAACGTGTTTACTAAAATTGACTCTAAATTTTCTATTAATACCTTAACAGAATTATGTTCATAATTTAAATGACAAGTTTCTTTATATTTATTATGCAGGTATCTATCTATCTAATCTATCTCCATATTCTGTAACGGTTTCCCTAAAGTTTTGTTTTATATTCATTATTTGAGTTAAAAAATGAGAAGGCGGTCTTTTATCCGTAAACTGTTCTAAAAGAAAATCTCTAATTTCGTCCCAATTTAAAAATTCTTTATATTGTGTCACCTCTTGAGCTTTACCTTTTAATTTAGTACCAAAAATTAATTTAGCTAATTTATTTTTTTCATTTTCTTTCACAATATGCATTACTGCGTCACAGTTTTTTAGAAAAAATTGAAGAGAATTTCCATCGCCGTAGCCGTCAAATGAATTTATTAAATTTAATACATCAATTGCATCTTTTCCTTCAGCCATTTTTTTGTTTGTTAAAATTATAAAGATTAAATACTAATAAAAATTTTGGGTAAAAATTTAAATATAGATAAGTTATACGGTCGATTATTCAATTACTTTTTCAACACACAACGTATTTGCAGTACCTTTCACAAAATAAATATATCTATATAATTTCAAAAATGCATAACATAAAAAAAAATAAATAGTGTCACCACAACAGGAAAATAAAAGAAAAAACTTACAGCTTCATCCTTAGTTAGCTGGAACATAAGGCGAATTTCCTCGTTTTCTTTCTTCTTCTCGAAACTTGTTGCGTACTGGGCGCTCCTCCAAGTCTGTTGAAACTTCCTGTCTTTGGTATACCGATGTGGTTTAACTGGTGTGATTCCTGCTGCGTTCTAGGCGCTCCTTCAGAAAACACGGGGTAGTATATCCAGATCCGCTGCCACCAATGTTATGTTTTAATATTTTTATTACTCGCCGAATGCCACCACTGTTATGATTTAATAATTTTAGTATTTTGTATTAGCACTGGTAGTAAATGTAAACTTGTTTCAAATCTCTCTATTATCTTCTGTACAAGAGGGACACTTCTTACTTCTAACAAATCTTTACTCTTACTGTGTCTACTGACTTAATTCTACTGACAATATAGTACTGACATAATGACTGACCTGCTCTATACTGACTACCTAGAACTTATTTTTATATGAATTCCCTAAATTGAGATGCAGTGGCGTATCTGTAAAATTGATTAAAAAAGGTGCCTATAAAAGTAATTTGGGGAGTATTTGCTACGCCACTGCTTACTGTACTACAATGGTTTCTTTTAATGTTTTTATAGCTGAACCTTCCCAAGCTTTATCGACATAGTGTAAATGAGTTTATGATAGGTTTTTTCGGGTATAATAATATTTGGGGCGGAAGAACGTGCATAAAATAGAATTTGAAGTAGAATTTAAAATACATATTGTTTACTTAGAATTTCCCTTGCAATAAACGACCATTAAAGCAGCTTTTGTCGGAAGGTTCCGCCGAAATATAATGTATGTCTAAATATTGCATTTACGTGTCAAACTATCTCTAGACTAATGAATATATAATACTTAAGACTATTCACAAATAAAATGACTATAAAATAATGGGGTCACAACAATATGTTCAGGGTCTTTCCTAATGGATTTCACCCCCGGTTCAAGGAAAAATGTTTTGTCGTAACTTTATTTTTAATTGCTATTTTCTTCCGTCGTGTTTGTATTTTTAAGTATATTCTTTATAAAAAATTGAAATGTGTTTGGGGGAGGGGGAACGGCTGTCCTTCTGCCCTAATTTACCTGGCTACGTCAGTGATTTAAAACTTATTTTGACAACTAGCAATTTATCTTTGCAAATAAAAAATTTGGTCTATATCTGTTTAAAAAAAAGACACTAGATAGTAGGGCTTTTTTTTGATTTATGGTGGGCCTTAGGCCCTTACCCAAACCGGCGCCCCGGCCCCGTCAGGAAGTTTTATTAATTGATATTAATGCGTTTCATTGAGCAGTCTCAAGAAACCAATAAGACCAAGACCAATAAAATGAGACACATATCTAACAAACTAATTTGTTTGTTGATCTAAAACCTGTCACAGATTAAAAAATGTTTGACAAAATCAAGATTAATTTTTAGCGTATATAAACAGGCTGGATAGCATAAAATGATCTGTCTGTATTTTTGTTGAAAAAATCACACTTGGGCATAGTCAGACCTTGCGTGGGGCTCCTCTGACTATGGAGTCACGGACCAATTTGAGCAATTGACATTGGAAAGCAGGTTCTTCTAGATAGTGAATTACGAGCTTTGTTACATCGGTAATGTACTTTCTATGTTACTTACGTCTTTTGATCCTTACGTGTGCCTTTTGAATCTTATTAAATTTTATATAATGTATAGTGAGAATTTCCGTCGCAGAACTCCTGTTGCTCCGAACCACACAGGGGCTACGCGGAAGACCAACCAACAACCACTTAAAAGTCAAAGAAAAAATATGCTTTAATGTCAAAGAAAATAATTTGACTAACCTAAATGACCCTAAATATAAAGTATACCTAATGTTCTTTTTTTTCATACTAGAATGACTATAATAAAGTATTTATTACAAAAAATTACTCAAACCTAATCCAACCTAACCAAATCTATCCTAAATGATTAACCGTCCTCGCCCAATTAACTTTTAAGGTTAAGTTTTAACTAAAAAAGTTGTATTTCAACGAGTTGTTCAAAGTAGGAAAAACCCAATCTATTCCTACCTAAAACTAACCGTAACTGAAAAAAAGAAGTTTCAAATAAAAAATGTTTTTTCATTCAGTTATTTAACTTCACAAAAATGTGTGAAAACAAATAGTTTTCGAAAATCAAAAAAAAAAAATTACCTCAACTCGGGGGAAAATTGTGAAAAAAATTTAAAATAAAGTAGCGTCAGGGGGTATTGGCCCTCCTCTGAACCTGAATCCGTAACTGACTCCATTGAGCACCTGTCTAAATGATAGCTATCAAATTTTGACAGACTATTCCACTCTATTGTTTTACAATTGCAAAATGACATAGCAACGCCCTGGTTTCTACTGCCAAAACTCATATCTGGACAAAATTCTTCCTACCTGGACAAAATCAACAAGATGGTTTTTCAGCGACATTTTGTTGTGTTAAAGTAAAAAATTGATCTTGTCAGTTTGACAAGTGTTACCTGTTCAATATTGTAAATAAGAAATAAAATTATTTTCATAGATATTAAAAAATAAAGTTGTTACATTTTATTTCTTTTGATTTCACTGTTTTATTTGATATTATATATGGTAAGACATTGTTCTCGTGAAATAGTCATGTCGAATACAACGCGAGAAAAATTTTGAAGGTAAAATTTTCCTCTTGTAAAACCAAGTTTGTTGCTTTTTACATTTTTACAAAAATATCATTCGCGAAATTAATATGAAAAAATAAATAAACATCATTTTCGTTTTTCTGGCAAAATCCTACGTCCGGTATGTAAATTTGTTTTTCAATAATCTCTTTGTTTTTTGACAAATTTTAATATCGACGTTTCTCGATCGACATCGCCCGTCCTTTATGGTACCATTGTTCGGGTGAGTCTCTGTAAGCTGGTTGATAATGGGAAATAGATATTAACCTAACTTGTGCGGAAAGTGGTACTCGGAGTTCGGTCAAGCCGTCAAGGGCGGAAAAGACCCTTTCCTCATGTGTTGGGTACAACATTCAATAATAATATACGGTTATTTCAAAAATTATTGAGCTTCTTACAAAAAAAAATACTTTCTTTGCAATTATATCACCTTATTGAGTGTTTTAGATAAGATAGTTATTAATTTAACAAATCACGCAGAAAAGTTACTTTTCAGTGCTAGTAGTCCTGAAAAGTTACTTCTACGCACGATTTAGGAAAGTAGGAAAAGTATATATTATTTAGAAAGTATTTTTTTCCGCACGATTGTAGGAAAAGTATATTATATTATTAAGAAAGTGAAGTTAATGAGAACACGTTTCGGGGAAACTTTTCTATCACTTTTACCAAAACGCTTTGCTGAAGCTGTTCCACACACACTTGAGAACATGAATAAGACAGAGGAAAAATGCACTTTGATTTATTTAGAACAGAACCTGCGAGCGTTTTCCCGTGGTAACACAAGTGCATTATTCAATTTGGATGTGTTGGTTTAATATAAATATTTTTAATAAAGAATGTAATAAGGGAGTTGTTAGACACAAAATCCAGAATAATAGAATACTCACATATTTATTTCGTATTAGAAAATATAGACAACGTTGTTACTGAAAGGCATGATTACCACTTAAGAATCTTGAGTTCTTGAAGTATGATAATGAGTTTTCATACGTCCGACATTTGGCAGTACAGCTAAGAACGTTCAATATTCGAAGGCCAAGAATAATGTCTGAAGATATTCTTTCACTTCTAAGTCAATTTGAAGTCGATGACCGAGAAGAATATATTAAATATTTGGAAAATTCAATAAAAACATCATTTAGTAGGTTGACCTTCTGTGGATTTCAAGAGGTTTGTTGGTGGATTGGTAATGTTAACTTTTGCGATTTTAAACTGTTCCATCGACCATGAGGATGTATAGCTTTTATGATGCTGTATGTCGAACAATGATTGATGTTGTATTGCTTGATAAGATTTTGGAATGTGTTACTAAAAAAAATATATTTACCTTGGTCGCTTTGCAGATTTACTGGCGTATATACAGCTTCTTCAATGTCATTTATTGCTTTAGTGACTCCAACACCAGTCTTGTTTCTAATTGCCCCAATATAGACAAATTTAGAGTAGCAATCTATATACATTAGCATACAACGATAAATATTGTTGCATTTCGGCCAAGTCTATTTGTCATAAGTATTGGTACTCTTTAATGATAATGTGTATTCTAGGAATCTAACAGTCCAAGGATTTATAGATCCAACTTACGTCTCTTGAAATACTAGGTGGCTACTTTACTTAATATATTATATCTTCCTCTCGAAGTTCTTCGATAACTGACATTATTTAATCATCGTGTCTGGTGTCACCAGCCTTCTTTGAATTTTACAGCAATCGTAACCGATAACTACTAACAACACCTTCAGTTTATTTCAATAGACAGAGTCAAGATTTAAAAAAAAACATGCTTTTTTAATGGTAATACAATTCTTGTATATTTATTTTTTTGTTGCAATCTCCCTTCCAGTCATTAAGGGTTTTATAATATGTAAATAGTTTTTCCACCTGATTTCCTGCAAACCTCGCTTCTTGTCATAGTTATTGTATGTTGTATTTGTCAATTATATCATATTTGTACAGGTTTTTTGTCAATTATATCATATTTGTACCGGTTTCTATCAGTTTGGAAACCATCTCGTCAATATGATTTAATACCAGCGAATTTTTTTAACAATATTAAGTCGTAAAGTTCGGCATTTCTTTCATGTCTCAATATTCTTAGCTTGATTTCATAATACCACTTTACCAGAAGGAAGACGTATTTCCAAATTACCCATACACTTTTTATTTTTATTTAATTTTATATCATAACTTACCCCATAAACCGTATCAAATCGGGATGGTTTTTCTCTTCAATCCCATAATAATGAATTCTAGTATTTGGAGATGAACTATCTCGTAAGGTGTTGATATTGTAGATTTATTGGAGGGAAAAGGTGTTGCATAGATTCCAGCAAACGTCTAGTTTTTTTTTTGGGTATCCAACGATGTTTCCACAGTATATTGCACCGTTTTGGGACTGGAGTTGATGTTTTCAAAGGGAATTCCCCCGATGTGCATGCTGGATGCTTCTAGGGATGTGTGGACACTTAAATCAATTGACGTTTCAAATCAATATCAATATTTATCGTAAAGGTGATGTTACCAGAGTATCATATAACTGCGAAATGAGCATTCATTGATATCTTCCTGAATTTAAATGACTATATTTCTCAAAAAATAAAAATCTCTACTTGTCATTCCAGCAATTAACACATATCTCTTGAAATTGTATGAAAGATACATCTGGTGATACATGGACAGAAAAAATATGGCGTAAATTAATTTCGTCTTGTTTAAACATTATAATAAAATTATCACGTACTAATTGCTTGAGGACTCGGGAATGGGTAAAAATCATGCACACTTTTATGTTGTTCTCATACTGAAATATGATTGTATAACATCCTATTTTTCACACATCAAATATGAAAATAGAGTTTGGCTTGGTATCGGATGGTTCCCTCTGTTGTATCACTAAAAGTGTACTAAGACCTTTATTGGTGTGCATATTTTTCGGATATATTCGTATTTGGGTTGATATAGCGGCTATTAATATATGTCCACGTTTTGACAGCGCAATCCTAAGGTTGTGTAAGCAAATAATATTCTTTTTCCAACAATTACAATGTCCTTTTAGCAATCCATGAATGGATAATGGCAACAAAGGGCCGTGGCGACGTCTCACATTCTTCCCAAACTTTCTTCATCAAGATTATCGATTTTTAGTTTGTGTTTCAGCTATACAAACGAAGTGGAGGCTCTCGACATTCAAGGAAGACTGGGTATGGCATAAGGAATTCATTAATTAATAAAGTTCCATTTCCGTTACATCCTCCAGGGCCTGGTACTAAACACACAAGGCGAGAGATGATTTGGAAATTCACCCATTAGATGCAGCGTGTAAGAAACACAATACAGCTGATTCAAAAAACCAAAATAATTTAAGTTCATGTCATCAAGCCTATCACGATCTTGAGCGACGGGGGAGAGTAAAATTAAAAGACGCTAGTGTAAGTGAAGAAACGTCTGCTTGGTTGGTAACGAATATTATGAAGGCGAACCAACGTTTTGGTATGGCTGTTTTCAGTTTCGACGCATTCAGTTAAAATTATATGTTCGGAAGGAAAGTGACGCCGCGGTAGTAGATCTGTGAAAGGGAAACGTATATGTAAACAGAAAAGAATATCCAAGTTTGGTTCTGGATCAGTCTCAAAGATAGATGGATGGATCCATTCGAACTGAATTAGGTAAAGCTGCTGGTAAGAATTTTTCCAAAAAAGACATATGTAATACACCTAGATTAGCTGTGGCTGCGGTACGGAAAGCCCGTGGTGGTAAACGTGACATACGCACCCGTAGAACTATACCTGTTCCAAAGGTTGGTGGTGTGACTGGTGTAGTGGGGGCAGTAAAAAAATGGAAAAATGCAACAACCCAAAAAACATATTTAAAACTACATAAAACAGGTTTAGTACTTTTTATGAACCACTCAAAAACTAGTAAGATGCCTTCCTCGAAGACCACTATCGAAGATTGATCTGAAAAGTTATTCATTACAGTTGGAACTATCATATCTTAAATGAGGGATTGACTTCCTCGACGCAGTATCGGACGTTATGAATTTGCTATTATTAATTTGGACAGTATAAAGAGATTTGGAATGTATTGGATGATGCCACCCAATACATTCCAAATCTCATCCATATCCATTCCATATCGGAAGAACGATTCCGAAGTTACATATTTCGACATCTTGGATGCTTGACCTCCATCAACTGAATTGGTTCGTTATATACGATTGAGTTAAGAAGCAGCAAAGACAAGTTACTAAACATACGATCGGCAGCAGAAATTTGGAACGGTCTGGTAAAGCCATTTATGCTTAAACTTGTTTGTTTGTTTGTTCCCCAAATAAAACCCGCTTGTTTGGGATAGTTTACCTGAATAAATGAAACGTGACATCGACATATTGAAGTATAAGTATTGTATGGACATAATTTAGATGGAGAGATGGAGATGAGGGTGATGAACCAGCACCTAGGAGACTGTTTTGTTGCTATTGTAAAATAAGCGATGTAAAAATTACGGAAAAAATTGATTTAAACCTTTAGAATGAAGGAAACGGCGTACCATTTTTGCCCTTTAAGTACAGACTTTTACCCACCATTAGAACTGAGTACCATACATAAATATCGGCTTGATGGATTTTACACAGATAATTCTATTTTTAGTATTGATGAAAGCTTTTTTTTACATTTACATTTTATTTAGTTAACCATTCCATCAGGAATATATGAAATGCGATGGAAACTGCTTTACTACTATACAAAATATTTTCATTAACATCTAATAACCACACACTAAAATGTAAAATAAAAACGAAATACATTATAGATTTTACAGGAGAAAACTGTGTTGGTTAGATATTGGAATTTGATCGTATATTTTTGACAACGGGCAACAAAAAACGTGATTTAACCTTTTAAGTCGACGTTATGAAAATACGCAAAATACGTTTTGGTTGTAGTATTATCTCTGGAGCATGCCTTAACTCACAAGAATGTCATATTTTATTCGGATTCGATATTGATTCTGAACCGCGTTACAAAATAAAAAAAGAACCTGCAAACCTTATTTATTTGCTGTTGAAGCCTAGGAGGACGTCAGTTCATAGACAATATCACTCAACGCATCTTGGAAGATGGTTTTCTTGGTTGGGGTCTAAATAAAAAAAAACCTAAATTACCTCTAAAATATCTAATGGACTGGAATTGATGATAATAATTGCGCGTGGTATGAAAACTGTTTTAACACATTATTCCTGAAGATAGCTTATCGTTTGTGGTATCTTTATGAGCTCCCCTTTATCCGACGTTTGGGTCATAAGAACTAGCGTGCACAAGTCTTGAAAAACTTCGTTATTTGATAATAGGATTTCAGAGTAATGGAAATGCCGAAAACTTTAAAGAAGATGCAACTGAATTTACAACTGCAAATATAAGTGACGTCAAATTGTATATCAAGTCAACAGTATTCTCATATGACAGATGGAATTTGGAATTTTCAAAGAAACTCTACGCAGCAGCCTACTATAACTATGAAAATTTTCAAAGCAGTTACTACGGACGAGAATTTAACAACTCCGTAGTTGATTTAGGTGAATACTTCTAAAACCGTTGTTTGTTATTGACTGTTCACATCAGTCGTTTTCCTAAAAATACTAAAGTTTTTTTCATATGTTATATAGTTCAATATCAACAAGCTTTAGTTGTTTAAAGTTATTTATAATTAAACATTGTATTTAGAACATATAATCATAAATTAATATATAAAATGTTGTGTAGGTTAGGTTAGATTCGGTTTTTTAGGCATTTTTATATATACATTTTAGTCATAAGTTTTATAAGTTAAGTTAACTTACCGCTTGATAGGTAACATAGTACTTGATCTCTCATGTCTCCAATCTAGCGGGTCGAGCGCAAAATATTTGAATCAAGATTAATTAAATTCACGGTCTAAGAATTTTTTTGAGTGCGCTACACGATACTCGATATTCAGACAGGGTGGGGGGATTAGAATGCAATGTTGTCAAATCGTAAAAGATTTACTTAAACATATACGAGATGCGTAGTATTGAGACATGCACATCTAATTAATTAATTTCTCATCTGACTCTTGAAGTGTTCAGACATATTCTTTTCTTAGACTCTTCAAACGTATTTATACAATGTCTTTTGCTTCTGATAATATTTTAAATTATCAGTACTGAATAATGCTATCACTAAAATTAACCAACTTGGAGAGATCACGACATAACAAATAACTCATATAATGGACGTTATGTTCGAGTTAGCGACTGAGTTGTCTCAAGGAGTGTGTTTGTCGACTTTTGTTTTGCTTTTGTTACACGTAAAAAGTTTTTAAGTACCTTAATATTGATTTGAGAACCATGTATCTTTCTGCTTGTTCACTAACAAATAGCATTGATGATGACTACACAGATGATGACTGATGATGACTACACAGTTACTTATCAAATACTTCAGCCTTTACTCGAGATGTTAACACCCATTGGGCCAACACAGCCGTCCTAATCATTGCCAGTCTTCGAGCCAATAACTAACCCCGTATCTCCTTTGCTTTTTGACGATATACCTAAACTTCTAACACCGATTCCGGCAATACCATCATCACCATTGCTAACCATTGATCCGGTGCCTGAGATGTTAACACCAGTTCCGGCGACACCGAATCAAGCCTCGATATCCAACCAGGTGACATGGTTTAGAAGGAAGGTATCACAGAAAAGAAATGAGCAAAGGAGAAGATGACTCGATGGCCATCAGCCAGGTATTCCCGGGTAACAATGATGATGACTTTTTCCACCTGGACCACCAAAGTTCAGGAAGTTAATATTAGTTAATAGACAAATAATCTGCATGCTTAATTTAAAGCATAGCACACAAGGCCTCTAGGGTAGAGCACTTAAAAAAACGTGTCTTTAGCTCTATTCCATGGGTTTTAACCCTAAACTGGTGTACAAACGAGCAAACTTAAAATATCTCTTAGATCAATATTCTCTGATATTTTCGAATGGTCATGCATGGATGAATTAAGCTTGAAATGATCTTTGAAAAATCT
The DNA here is from genome assembly GCA_030620095.1 of Kuschelorhynchus macadamiae. NCBI lineage: Eukaryota > Metazoa > Arthropoda > Insecta > Coleoptera > Curculionidae > Kuschelorhynchus > Kuschelorhynchus macadamiae. The sequence continues at coordinate 187,714 of JAUTXW010003516.1, read as the reverse complement.
TTGACTCCCCCATCATATTATTTTTTTTATTGGTACCTAGCCGGCATTTTGGAATTTTGAATCGCGTAGTAGAATTATGTGTGGTAGTAATTAATGGAATTGAAACACATGTGGTAGTAATCAATGACAGGTGTCAGTAATTAATGGAAGTTGGTAGTAGTTAAAATATGTGTGTAGTATTTAACAGAAAGTGTTTTTTTTTGGTAGGAGCTCCGGGCAAGTGGCCACTCTGAATCGCCCTTTTGATGTTCTGGTACCGCCAGGGTGTTGCATTTCTTCATAAACGTTGGGCTTTCTACTTCTCTCATGTAGGCCTACGTCCCCCGTCCACCATAGGGGATTAGGGGTTCGGCTGATTGTTTCCTTGGTTTCGCTCTTTCTCTTTCTGGGACATTATTTTTTTAATCATTGCGTGCCCATATTCCCAATTCGCTGGAGTACTCATCATTAGTTCTATTAAGTTAACGGGCGTCAATTCTTTGTCCATTACTAGAACTACTTGGTTACGTATTCTAGTCCATTTTGGGCAATGAAACAAGGTGTGCTCCGCCGTATCTTCTTCGCCGCAGTAGATGCAGATATTGTCTCGGTCTTGCCCATTTTCTTACTATAGCATCTAAATGATCCGTGTGCTGACAAAGTCTGCGTTAAAAACTAGTCCAGTTTGCGATGTGAACATTTCACCCAGGTAGCTACGTATGGAACAAGACACTTTGTCCATTGTCCTTTTTCGGTGTTCTGCGACCAGCTTGCATTGACGGTTCTTTCTCTAGCAGCTTTTCACGTCTCCACCTGGTGACCATTAGCTAACTCATCAAGATACCGTCTTCCTTCCACCAGTAGGTCTTTTGGAGGTGTGCTGATGATTACCTCTATTGCCTTGGTTGATATTGTGCGGTATCCCGAGGCGACTCGGATTAGCATTTTCCTATGCAGGCTTTCCATGACCTTTTTATAACTCTTCACTTCCACTGCTTTGTGCTAAATAGGCGCCCCATATAGCATGTTCGAGTGAACTACCCCTAGTAGCATTATTCCTTTTTCCCGTCTAGGTCCACCTACATTGGACATCAGTGTTATCAGGACTGAGGCTTTGGTGTCAGATTTCTTGGTCGCAGCTTGTATATGGTCCTTGAAATTCCCCTTATCATTCGAGACTATTCCACGGTATTTAGCCGCTTTTGATGGTGTAATCGAGGTATTTTCTCGATCCCTGTATCCAGACACTTATCTTAAAAGATATTCCACAGTGTTGGCCCAAGTACAGATCCCTGTGTCACCAGTTTCCTGCTCCTGACGTAGCTATCCAGGAGGTTAAGAATGTATATTGGGACCTCTCTATTGCTGAGATCCCTCATTATTAGCCTCCACGCTGCCGAATTGAAAGTATTTTTGACGTCTACTGTGACCAAAGCACACCATTTTCTGCTTGCAGTTGTTCTTTTTGCGTCTTCTGCTATTTTTAGTACTTGTTTTATTGCACTTAGAGTTGAGTGTTTTTTCCTAAAGCCATGTTGGTTCTGAGACAAGCCACCTCTATTTTGAATCTCCGTTTCCAACCTGGCTTTGATCATATGTTCGTAAATTTTGGCAACGGTATTTATTAGGCACAGTGGCTGGAACGAAAGAAGGTGGTAGTTAATGAAATACGTATAGCAGTAATCAATGGAAGCAAATAGTAGTTGAAATATGTGGCAGTATTTAATGAAAGCTTGTAGTAAATGAAATTTGTGTGGTAGCAATCAAGGTGGTAGTAGTTGAAACACATAATACATATGACAACAATTAATGGATTGTGGTAGTAAATTAAATCTGTGGTAGTAATTAATGGAATGTGGTACTAGTTGAAATACATGTAGTAGTAATTCTTGCGGGTATCCAAATAACACGCGGGCACTGCTTTTAACGTTTAGTTATTTAAAAATAACCAAAAAACTAATTATTAACATTGCTACAAAAACAAACTTGCTACTTAATTTTTTATTTTTTGGCCAACCGCTTTTTGGTTATGTTTACAAAAGTCATACCAACCTAAATTTTAAAGTTCTCACGACAGTGAATTTGCCAATGCCAAGAGTACACAAATATATGGCAAGATGACGTTGTATACATATCTATAACGGTAATCAATGAAAGGTGGTATTAGTTGAATTATGTGTGGTACTAATCAATGGAAGGTGGTAATAGTTAAATTCTGTGTAGTACTAATTAATAGAAGATGGTAATAGTTGAAATATGAATAGTGGTAGCCTCGAGAATGTAAAAATTTGTAAGTTTGATCAGTTCCCCAAAGTTGTGAAAGAAAATTTAAAAAATAAAAAGTGATCGGTAAATTAGGCAGACCCATCATTTTGGGTAATTTTAAAATTGTAAAACAGAAAAAATGGCCAATCTAAAAAAACAGAGGCGTGGCATATTTTTCACAAAATAGTAATGACAATTACCCCCACTAACGACACTGGTGAAACTGAACCAAAATTATTTCAATGAGAAAATGCGGGTTATTAGATTTTATATAATGCCCTCTGTCTTAAAAACGAAACATGTTTATCTCCTTAAATATTTTAAATTACCTAGTAAACACCCTGTATAAACAATACATAACCTTGTGAATATATTAATAATTTTGTTAGCGTGGTGTATTTAATTAGCGCATGCTAAAATAAATCTCATGTGCCAGCAAGAAAATCTGCCACGGTATGATTAAGGCTTTTAGCGAGTTACGAGTTACTAGTATTGTGTTTGTCAATAACGATTTTTTTATCGGATATTATAATGATTTAATTCAATTTGAGGTTTTATTTTGCCTAACAAACCCACAAATATCCTTGTACGTACGACATGTGGGCTTACATGAATTTATTTTTGATAATAACACCACTTTTGCAAGTTAACTAGGTACAATATAGTGTTTCTGCGATAAGACAAAAGATTGCGGTTTTGAATTCACAGGTATTAAGAATCTACATGAAATTCTGATCATATTTTATTAAGCATACCCTATCCCTAAAGTAAACTGTTTTTGAGATAAAAAAATGAGAAAATGGAAATTTGGCTTTAAACAAAATTAACTCATTTCCCTATGCATAGTTTTTTCCTGATAAAAATGCTTTCAGAAAGAAAAAGATTAGAGATTCTTATGATATTTGGATGGGGAGATCGCCAAAGAAATCTTGACGAAGTATGTGAACTTTTTAATAATACGCATCCCGAGCGAGGACAAGCAATTGCAAAATCCACAGTTAGCAAAATTATCAAAAAATTTCGTGATCATGGTTGTGTAAAAGATCTTCCCAGGACAGGTAGGCCAAAACTAGATGATGATATGAAATTGAATGTTTTACTCAGTTATAACGAAAATCCACATTTACCTACAAGTCAAATAGCATTAGATTTAAACCTTAGTCAATCATCGGTAAAAAATATTCTGCACACGGCAAAGTATCATCCCTACAAAATCAGATTAATCCATGAATTAAATGAAGACGACTTTGACCGCTGACTTGAGTTTTGCGAAAGTATGCAGGAGCGGTGCAACCTGGATCCGTTCTTTTGTAGAAATATTTTATTTTCCGATGAAGCCACCTTTTTTCTTAATGGTACTGTCAACCGACAAAACTGTAGATATTAGTCTACAGAGAATCCCCATTGGGCTCAAGTGGCTCATACGCAATATCCCGAGAAAAATCAATATTTGGGCTGGAATATTTCAAGATAGAATTATAGGTCCCTACTTTTTCGACGTAAATTTAACCTGCGAAATTTATCTTGATTTTTTACAACTTGAGTTGATTCCTTGCCTTAGCTCAATTGTATCCAGGTAATGGGCCCGATATGCCTACTGCAGCAATGTGGTTCCAACAAGATGGAGCACCACCTCACTACGCGCTACCTGTTCGGCAGTATCTCAGTGAAATATTTCCTAACAGGTGGATAGGACGTCGTGGTCCCTACGAATGGCCGGCCAGGTCCTCGGACTTAACTCCCCCAGATTATTTTCTGTGGGGATATTTAAAGAGCAAAGTTTATTTGAACAGACCTAATATCGATGCGCTGAAAAATCGTATAAGAGATGAAATCTGACAAATCCCACCTACTTTCATTCGAAATCTACAACAAGAGTTCATCAATCGATTAGGATATTGTCAGGAAGTGAACGGACAACAGTTCCAGCATTTATTACGTTAAAACGCATCATTTAGAATTTTAGACTATCGTTGTTAATCGTTATTAAAAAAATTTTGTAGAACAGTTTTCTCATTTTTTTTATCTCAAAAAGAGTTGACTTTAGGGATAGGGTATGCTTAATAAAATATATTCAGAATTTCATGTAGATTCTTAAAATGAGATAATATACAGGGTGTTCCACTAGAGATTCATTTGGCGTGTAACTTGATTTTAAAACACCCTGTATATTTCAAGACATTTTTGAATCATAAATCATAAGGAACTATACAACTTTTATATAAAACTTTTTTACCCGTATATATATATATATATATATATATATATATATATATATATATATATATATATATATATTTAACTGTCTGCCGAATCACATCAAGTCGTATCACACATCGGTAACATTTAAAAATTGTATTGTTAGGTAAATATTATATTAGTAATAGTAATGTTAATAGTAAAACTTAAAGGTGGTTAGATGAGCAGCTCTGCTGGATTTCGCCACCCCTCTAGAATGTATTTTGTTTTGTAACTTAAATAGTCTAATAAAAGTCTAAAACTTAAAGTCCATCGAATAAGAAGAGTTTTTACATTGATTTTTTAAACATTTTATTTGACATCCATTTTTTTTTCGTACCACAAATTTACTAATTTATTTCTATACCACACTGAAGGCTTGCACAAAATTTGAAATTTATCTAGTAAGCAGTTCAAGCTGATATTTTATTACGCCGCCATTTTGTTTTGCTGCTGTCTTGGATACATATCAAAACGTTACTAGTTTACTCCTATATAACATTTGTTTTTCAATTTGAGAAAAATTGGATAAACTGTTTTTTCCAGTAATAATTTTTTAACGTTTTACTAGACCACCACATCTTGTGCCATATTGGATTTTTACCAAAATATTTGCCATTCATATTTGACCAATTTGAAGTCAATCGTGTAAGTAGTTTTTAAGCTATGCCCGCGAACTGACAGACAGACAGATTGGAATTTAGGAACGCTAAAACATGAAGAATTGTAAAAGAGTGATTTTTTCATTATACTACAAACATTTTATTGGGCCGCTATTTTGTTCCGCCATCTTAAATTCATATCACAATTATACCAGTTCATCCCTATACCACAGTTAATTATTGCACAAAATTTAGATTCAATCCATTAACTAGTTTTTTCAGGCAGAATTTTTAAATACTTGATTAAGCCGCCATTTTTTTATTCGCCATGTTGGATTAGTACCAAAATTTTACCAGTTAATTCCTATGTAACACTTGATTTTTGTGCATAATTTAAAGGAAATTAAATAAATAGTTCTTAAGTAATAATTTTTTTAACATTTCATAAGGCCGCCATTTTGTTTTGCCATGTTAGATTTGTTCCAAAATGTTACCAAGTCATTCCCATATGAGCCTTAATTTTTTATCAAAATTTGAAGGTAATCTGGTAACTAGTTTTTTAGCTATTCTACAGACAGACAGACAGACCAACGGAATTGGAAAAAACTCTTTTTTAGACATCTAGGGACCCCGAAACGTAAAGGTCTGACAAAAACAATACTTCCCTTTTACGAGGAAAGTAAAACGGAAAACAATAACCACAATTTTCCAAGTCTATTGGAAAAATAGGTTCTGAAGTGAATGTTAATTTTAAATCATGTGGTAGTCGGTAACAACCAAAATTCTAATAAAGAATTTTTGATAGTGTGGGCCGAAGAGTAAAAAAAGGTCGATAAGAATACCTATTTAAAAACATGGAACGGTGGAACCAATAATACATAAGTATATTAAAAAAAATTAAAAATAAGGCTCGAATTCAAACCCCACTTACCATATATATATTTTTTAAAATAAAAGTTCCTAAAGTAATTAATTAATACACGACTTTTATTAGAAAGTAATTAATATATTTTAATGAACAAAAAATAGATGTCTGGAATTACTTTACAAACCTTAATCAAATAAATAAATCAAAGAATATTTAAGATAAATATTTAGTGTCTTTTACTATTAGTATAATATTTCATTTTTAAAACGTACTTTTGCTCGAGTAAGCAATACTGCATAAAGTTGCGAAAAGGTCAAAAAAAGAATTTGATTATAATAAGTTGTTTTGTTCGTCTATGCTTGACACTCCAAATAATTCATGAAAAGGATAAAATCAATTAGAAACTAATTAGCATACGAATAGATGTTATGGTTTCTAACGCAAATTGTTATGTAAGTTGCGTTTCTATGTGCAAGTAATAATTTGTATTTGTTGCAATATGAAAATGAACAAATATAAAAATGAATTTCTTTGATATCAATATTTTGGCCCTAAAAAGACCGTCTTTTAAGTAGTCGATTGTGCTATGGTCATTGGAGTCCAGAGAATAATTAGAGGCTCTATAGTCTCACCTAGAATCCATCAAATTTCCACATTTTTTCCTCTTTCTTAATTACATGATCTACACATTTACTTCTCCTTTGGAAATCGACTTGCCTTAAGACCCCTTTTAACATTCTTGATTTTAAAAGTGATGTTATGACTTGTCACAAACCCTTTAATTTAACCCCACAACAATTCTACGGGATTTAGTTCACAATGGTACAAGTCGAAGGACTATATTTCGCTTTAGAGCCATTTTATCAACCACATATCTTGCACACGGATGCTTTTTAGATCAATTTCAAGTAACTCCTTTTTATCATGTTATCTATATATAATATTACCTTTGGAGGTAGGCAATGGATAATTAATTTTTCTGCATCAAGTATTTGACAGTTTTTCAAGTTTTCAACGGTAACTATAGTCGATGCGTTTGAAAGGCGAAGCAATAAAAGTAATAAGGGCCACCCAGTGGGTAATAAGGGGGGCCGTAATGTTTTACCTGAGGGGGTTTATGGTGGATTATAAACTTTGTCGTATCTCTCTTATGTGATTGAGTGTTTATTCATTTATTTATAAGATTAGGCACTCCAACAGGCATTTTGTTCATGTAGTTTATGCTTTGACTAACTCCTGAAACTCCACAAAAAATTGTTTATTGCATCAAAATAACAACGCATAGTAAATAAGGAACCAGTCTAAGTTAACCGATTTTTACAATTTGCAGCATTATTTGCATATTAAATTTACCGTATTATATGGCATTTAGCCTAATACTAAGAGTTTTAAGATGATAAATAATTAGTTTGCACATTTGCTCGACCAGTATTGACGTTGTCGATGTGACCTTTGTAGTATCTATACTGGCAGTTTAAACCAAAACCAGGTGGAATAAAACTCAAGATGACAGAAAAAAATCCCTGCGAAGGATCATACATGGGTTTTTCATTATAAAAAATTCCAACTTGGGACTTAATTCTAGAGGCTGACCCACAGATACTAACGATGGGCAGGACCAAATTGTGGGTCGTTTTAAAATCCATCATTTTTTGTTGGAAAGAATGTCAAAGAAAATTTGTTGTTGAAAGGAGAGAAATCGTTCGGTGGGGAAAAATTATCTCAAGGTAAGAATTTATTATTTAAATGAAACTTGGATAAATGAAGCAAATAAGTTTTGCTAGTACAAAAACATTTTGACTTCAAGACAAGCTTTTATGGAAAGTTTCTCAATCGGTCTCCGTCCACAATTTCGAAAAGTGCTCCAATTAACTATAACACATATACTGGCGGTCTGCTTATTTTCGAACCGAATAAAAAACAGGAGATTAGCACGAGGATATGAGTTGAGGTTTGTATTTGAGGAATAGTTTACGCAGATGATAGATTTGATTCTAAAAAGTTGCACGTATCGCACGGCTTAAACGTGATATACAGATATATCAATTGTAGTTTGTGTTTGAGGAATGCGTTACGCAAATGATGAGGCTCAATAATTGTCATGGCTAATGTAAGTTATCATTCTAAAAAGTTGCACGTATCCCACGACTTAAACGTGAGAAACAGTCTTGGTTAACTCAGGGAAATATATTATTCTATGAAGACAATGCGAGTCAATAGAATTAGTCAAAGATGAAGTTTTAACAAAGAAGAAAAGCACAAACAGTACACTATTGAAACTCGGGATAAAACTGATTTTCGCTTGCCACCATACCACTCCGGGCTATAATATGTAGAAACTAAAATCAATGCACGAAACTGTAGAACCAATAGTTATATCATAGGTACAGATGATGCTATTTCAGATTTTAGTTCCGATATGTCTGACATGCCGAACATAGAAGGTGTTTAAGATTAACTGTCATATTGTTATGCATGTATATTCTGTATATTTGTTGTTTAGATTTGGTTTAAACTTCTATCCTTTGACATTAATTTTAATAAACATTTTACACATTGGTATATTATATTCATTTTTTATTATAGGGATAATTAATACATAAGAAATTAATCGATACTGCTCGGTCAATCTGTAACTTATCAAGCCCAAAAAGTCATAATTCTATTGTAATTTCCCATAAATGTTAGTCCAAGCTAATACCCGTACGAATAACATTGTTGCACCTTTTATTGGGTAAATTTCACTGTACGGAACCGAAAGTTTTTTGCATAATTTAGGTGATTTATTACTGAGGAAGAATAGAGTTCACGAGCTGCTCGAAATATACCTCAAAAAAACTGTATTCATGTCTTCGTGAAAATCACCAGTTTTCTTTGAATGAAATGGTTGTAAAGCGTCTTCCACAAAGCCATTTTAAATATCAATATGTGTGATTGTTAATCGCCTTCCGTGTAGTTTTGTATTTTTTTATACTAACAGCCAACTACCACCGATAATAAAAGAAAAGGTCTTTGCTTTTATATTACAATAAGTGCGGAATAGATAACGGTTCTGCTTGTTCTTAAATGTGTTTCTTTATTTGCTATTTCGAACACAATTTAGCTAACTCAACCACAATATAGCCAACAACTTCAAGACATTGGGGATTAGAGAGGGAGGCACCACCCCCTGCACTTCCTTTAGTAACGCCGCTGATTCCAGTGAACCTTCCTTCTATGAAAGCTTGACGCTATATTTTACCAACTATGTATTCCTCGTTTATTCAAGTTTTGTTTAAGTAATAGGTATTTATATCTTTTTTTGGTACATTATTTTAAAGTATAATACCAATAAATAATATTGACTTTTCTTGAATAAATAGGCTTTAATATAGATAATAATGTTTCTATAAAAAAAATTTAATTCGCCTCCGATACTGCAAACCAGGTTCATTTACATGATGTACAACTCTCTAAGACTTTGAAACGTGCTTTAGTTATGTAATTAGTAAGGTTACACGCACTGCCAGGGATTGTTCAGATTCTAAAGCCTTTGCGGGCGATAGGTAAGTATGTAATAGAAATGATAACGGTTGATATTGTGGGGTTAAAGTCTATATTGATTTATAAGTTACAGATAAGTACAAGGGATTCAGAAAAAATTGTATGCATATTTAACTGCAAATTTTGATTTACATTTTGTTTTTGAGGCTGGTCATTTTTCTCTGTGACTTTGATTTGTCAATGGAAAATACATGGAAAAATTGCCAATGGTTTTGGTAGAAGCCAGTTGATTTTTCAGGGAATAGCAAAAAAAATAGACATGGGCGTTTCCTTGACATGTCCTAAAGAACAGATTTAAAACAACGCAATATGCATTTGAAATTGCTCTTATTGCTATAGACAACACGGTTTGCCATGATCGTATCGAGCAGCTCAAAGTATGAATAAGAAATCGAGCAGCTGTTCCAATTTTATTTAATTCAGTGATAAAGAATCTAGTGTTTGGTTTATTGTGGAAATGGCAGGAAGATTTTTGCGAAATATTATATTTTGCAACGAAAAGGTACTCGAATATAAATATTGTCCATACACCACCCAATTCTCAATACGACAAAAATATGCTTAAAAACAAACTAGTGGCCGTCTTTCAGTTAGATAAGCAAATTCGCATCGTTGAGATCGAGGTATATGCTGGATTGAAGCATCGGCGAAATACTAACTTGCCAGTAATTTATTATTGTGATGAACTATTGAAATTTTGAGTGAAGATGTGCAGAAGTGGCGATGTGAATATGTAAAAAGATTTTTTCCATTTAATGTGCTTATGCTGCCGGAAACCGCAGCTATTTAAAAGTTTCATATGTGCCGCTATTAACAGCTCTACAGAGTACGCATTTATGCTGCTGAAAACTCGATTTTTGATTTAAAACAACTGGCAAAATAAAGTGAGTTTACCAATATTGATTTTGTGATACAAAAATAACATTAAAAATCAATTGACTTATGTTCAAAAACAATTGAAGTTGCTACTAGTGCATCAATATATAAAGCTGGGTCATATAACAAATTTTAGTTATATCTTTAACTTAGCAATAAGAACTCACCCTGTTATTGATTGTTTTTAGACATGTTAGACTTCAATAAACTAATGGAAATGCTTATTCTTAATGACTCAAGTTATTACTAATAATACATTTTACTTCATGGACTAAGCTTTAGTTCCTAAAATGTTGTATAAAAGAAAGTCGAATTTTCTTGTTAAAAATGAATAAGTTGGACTTGTATGAAGTTCGAATTCGTTTATTTGTTTTAGATTTAAGTTCGTTTAAAAGGTTCCACATACTGGTAATATTGCGTACAACCAAGGAAAAAATTAGTAATTTTGTAATTAGATATTACTAATGTTTACCATTTCAAGCAAACGTTTTATCCGTCTTGGCTATTTTATTTACAACTGGTTACAATAGCTCGTAATTTTTCTAGTACGTAGATAAATAAATAGTTAACAAAAATAACATTATATTCATTCGCCAAATATATTAATCTAGAAATTAGAATATTTATACTGCTTATGAAAAGACCGTAAAGATTACCTGGTTAGTTAATAAATTTTAAATAATAACGAGAGTGAAAAGTTATTGGAATGAAACAGTTTTATAAAAATGAACATTTGAGACACGTTCTGGGACCCTTTTATAAAATTGGGACACGTTGACACCCTCATGTTCCCTCGGAGTATAAAAGCGGTTTGCCCTTTAATTATAGTGAATTATTTTTACTCCCCCTAAGAGGGAAGTATTGTAATCCGAGATTTTTGCAGATATTTGCGTTTTAGGGTCTCTTAAACCCGAAAAAAATGTTTTTCCATTTCCGTCAGTCTGACGTAATGTCTGTATGCCGCATAACTCAAACAGTAATTACCCGATTGACTCAAAAATCAAGGGTCATATAAAACTGTTACATTTTGTTAAAAATCAATATGGCGGAACAAACTGGCTGCCTTATAAAATGTAAAACAAAATCATTGTTAAGAAACTATTTATCGAATGGACTTCAAAAATTTGGCCAAATATAAAGTGTGTTCTAGGGATAAACTAGTAAAATGTTTGTGTAAATCTAAAATGGCGGCCTAATGATATTATTAAAAATTCAGCACTAAAAAACTACTTATCTAGTTGACTTAAAAATTTGTATGAAATCATGTATTGAACAGGAATAGACTGGTAAATTGTTAGTGCAAATTCTATATGGCAAAACAAAACGACAGCCTAATAAAATGTTTAAATAATCGTTAAAATTCCAATTCCTTGAAAAAAACCTTTTTTTTTTTGAGGAAAATAATAAAGGACATGATTACTTTATTGTGGACTACGTAAATGTTATGAAAAATAAATGATAACAATAATAATAATGATTGAATCAAAAACTTAAATAAATTACAGTTTATAGCATTTGTATTAAATTATTACCAAATAATTACAATAGGTAGTCGAATTCTATACTAGGAAAGTTGTGGATAAAGGCGAATTAGCCGATATTTTTAAGCTGCAAGCAAGATCTTCTTAAACTCTACATAATGAAAAAATAGCCTACGTTTTAGTATTTTACAAATTTCCCCAATATCTAATCGGCATTTCAGATAAATCTATTGAAATTGGAAAAGTTAACTTGCCTTCGGTGGGATTCGCATCTAGGACCTTTCACTTATAGGTGAATGCTTTAACTAATTAAGACACATAGACTCTGACCGAGCTAAGGCCAATTAATTTTTTCAATTTGAATAAATCTGCCTGAAAATGCTGATTGAATATTTAGAGAAACTGTAAGAGTAAAGACAGACAATAAAATGCAGCAACAATTATTTCTATGTTGAAATAATTATCTCTTGAAATTATAAATATTTTATATAAAAAAACTCCAACAACCAACTTCTCTTACCGGAATTTCCGGAATACAATACACATTGCTATAACATGAAAACTTATCGACAGTCCATTTTCCAATAAGTCTGCGCCTATGTGTATCTACAACGAACCGAAAATATATTGTATGTATATAAAGTTCCTGTACATAGGCCAAATATTTATTTAACGTGATATTGGTAAATCAACATTTGCTGTGGTGCTAATTTCAATATTTATTTAATAACTAATAATAGGCAACGGCTTTTTGTAAAATGTTTTTTTAAACACTGAGGTGGTATAAAATTTAATTCGCTCCTGTTGTGTAGGCGATGAATTGTTCAGTTGCACGACCGAACAAAGATCAACCGCGATTTTCACGTTTTTGATAACGATTTTAAATTTTAATTAATTTGAAGTATATGTTTATAAAATTTTATTTGGTAGACAATAATTTCGGAAAATATATACGTAGGTACAATACCTAACTCTTACAAACCTCCTGAACTTTTGAAATGGTTGATGATTATTTTAGTAAGACTTGACAATAGTTACATATCGTTAAATGAATATACAGTTTTGAAAATTTAAGTTTTATTTGTGAACCACAAGTATACTACAATTAACTAGTCATTTAAATTTTGATTACAGGCTGAATAATTTGCCCTTGTTTTCTAAATTCTTTTGTGTAAGCTGCAAAATTTACGATCTAACTTTTAAACATATTATTTCCATTGTATAACCTCGGTTGTGATATTTTTTATTTTTGTTTCGTTTTTAACCCATATTGTAAAAATCAGCGGAATTACAGTTGTTTTTGTAATAAGTTGCATTTTTATGACTAAAAAGTAATAAAGTAAATGAAACTATCAAAAGTTCAAAACCGTGTGATTACGAAGAGAACATCCGAAATCTTCGCCGCACTTGATACTCTTCCTGTTGTTGATGACTCTGGTGTTGTTTTGTGTATTCATTTTGGCGCTGGTTGTACTCGTCTTTTATCTAGTTGACTCTACTGGTGAAGACCTTAAGTCAGAAACACGTGTCTATAGTTTGCCAAATTCCATTGCTTTAGCGGTCATCCCAAACAAATCCGTTTTCTAATATATGGTAGTTCTTGCCGCGCTAATATTTTCCTACTTTTGATATATGTATATATGAATAGGTACAATTTTGGTGTGACGCCAATATGGCCAAGCTTGGCACAAAAGAGTGAAACAGGGATAAACTGATAAAATTCTAGTGCGAATCTATATGGCAGCCGCCTAACAAAATGTTTAAATATTCGTTAAAATACCATTTACTAGGAAAAACCTTCTTTTTAGAGGAAAATAATAAATAACTATTTTTATAGACTATGTAAATAAATCTATAAAAAATAAATATCAATAATAATAATAATAATAATATTAAAATAAATTTTAAGTATTTTAGCTCGTATTTCAGTAGCTGGTAAACTGGTTTTATATGAAACTTTCTTCCTTATTAAAATTTTTTCAGTACGTGGTAATATATTATTATGTACAGAACATATACAAATTAAATCATCTTTCATTCCCTTAATAAATTGAAGGATTCCAGTAAAGCCAATTAATCTTTTGTTTTTGCTTAAATACACATCTGCATAAGAATAAAAACAATTACAAAACAGAAAACGTTAATATATAATTATATATTCTACTACTTTTGCTGTTTGAACCTCATAGCTTTCAAGAAGGCATACTGTTGTCGAAGCTGTTTGATTTTAAAGTGTTACCCTTATATTATCTTTAGCGATAGGTGTGCGTTCAGCCATTTTTAGAAAACATAACTTTGACTTTGTCTCCCCCTCCCACAAAAATTTCATTTCTATGCACCTGCAAATGTTTCTTTTGTTCTATTCAATTCAAAATGTCAAAAAAGTCATTATTTTTTCAAAAATATTTATGAACATAGCACTTTAACTATATAAAAGTGCTTAAGTTATATATATGATACGTGGGCTGTTATAAGTTGAACGAGAAGTTGAATTACAGAGATTTAGCATTAATAAATAAATATACATTTGTATCCATCTTAGGTGAGGTCACGTATCAACAGTCAACCTTACGTCCTAGCTATATTGTCTTCGGTAAAGAAACTGCTTTTTTTACATTTCATCATCGATAAAATAAGATATTATACAGTGTGTATTGGAATGTAAGGGGATTACGGAAACTATAAAAGTTAGAAAAACGGTTAAATGGAGAATGTTTTAGACAATTTGGTTACTAACTTGATGTTATCCGCCGAATGGATCTAGCTATTTGGGTCTCGAGATATGGAGGAATAACAGGAATGATATATTTTCTTCAAATATTCAAATTTCATATCAGTTTTGTTTTGAAATATTTTTTAAATCTGTAAAAATATTCTTGAAGCAAATTTTACCGTAGTATTTAATTATTTAATAATATTTTAATTTGAACTTTTTTTTCTGAAATTACCATCAAGTTTTGTTTCTCTTATGGTCGCTATATTGGATTTTCTGTCAGTTTAAAGGTACACAATTTACCTTTTCAAAATTGTACCAAGCTTAGGCAAAACTATTGCAAAAAACACAAAATAATTTTTTTATAAAAACACATTTTGTTATATAGAATATATATTTTAATGTTTATAAACTCTTTAAACTAATCTACATTAAATACCAAGAGATGTTCGTACTAGTTTAGAACCATTAGTTTGCCACATGTTTTGCCATAATGAGCATCATCAGCAGCATCAAACATTTTACAAACTACATAAATAAACAATCAAAATTAATACGTTCATATAACAAGTAAATATGACGTACATTAATATGTATGAATATAGATTATTGTTCATATTTTTTAAAACAAAACTGCCAATAGTCAACACATATACTCTGGCGTTCTTGAACCACCAGTTGTATTAATGTATATGCATTATTACTATAGATGAATAATTAATTGCACGTGAATCTCGACTATTAACTAATTTTTTTTTCACCTAGCTTGGTTCCTCCACAGAGTTTCTTTCCGTTTCCAGTCTCTGAGTTCAACTTCTAGGCTACCTTTAGCACCTTCCACACAAAAGCTAAGGGCCGAAGATAGAACATTTCCAATTTTCTTAGCGAGTTTACCTGCAATTTCATTACCCCCTATTTGATCATATTCCGGGTTTTTACATCGAAACAATAGTTGGTAGAAGCGTTGCCATTATTCTTTGGGGCGCTTCGAGTAGTTAAATGAGCAAATCTCGCCGCTATTATCGTGCTTTTCATTTATTTCGGTTGATTAAATAACTATTTGAACTAAGAAAACGAAAACCCTTGTCCAAAATTTACACTCATTTTATCTGAAATTAAAGTATGCCATAAAATATAGACAATAAATACTTGAATCATTTCAGTATTATTTAGTGCGCGTGGAAAAGCATTGATGGTGGATTATCCAGTGTTACGGTGAAAAAATTTTTTATCTGTAGATGTTACTGTCAATATGTGATTTGCCAAAGTTACCTCTAACTAAAGTGAAAAGAATCGTCTCAAATCCTTTCACATCAAAAAAGAAGCGTAAAGATGCCGGCTCCACTAAATGTTTCGACGAAGGCGACAAGGACTTGATAAGGCGAAAAGTCTACACCATTTACGAAGATCAATGTGTACCTACATTAGAAGCTCTGAAGTAACGGCTCACTAATTATGAGTCCCAAATAAGCTAAAACATCGCTAGGCTTTAGAGAGTTTTGTCTAAAATGGGCTTCGGATATCGCACAATTGATAAACAGCAAGAACTTCCCAAGAATCCCAGCGATTACAAAAATGCCGTCTTGAGGACGCAACATCGATAAGAAAATACTGTTCTGGAAATGCAAGCTATCAATGTCTCAATGTCGCCAATTACATGAGGCTCTATGGCTGAAATAATACGAAATTCAAGATTGAACACTACATGACGGCGAATGTTATTGATATTTTCAGAACGGCCGTAGTGAACGGATGTACACCCGGAATAAAAACCCATTGTATTTTTCCATCCGTGGAGGACTAAAAATCTATATATATATATATATATATATATATATATATATATATATATATATATATATATGGAAAAATAGAATGTGTTTTCATTCGTTGTACATCCGTTCAATCCTGTCGTTCTGAAAAGAATAGGATATCCTACAAGACAATTGTTATAAGCCAGTTCCAAGGAACCCGTACTTAGAAAACACAACTAAAAATAAAATAAAAAGTTCACCAATAAACCCCGAAATACAACAAAAAATCATACCACGTCGCAGATGTCCTAAACTCAATGGTTTACCAAAAATGCAAAAAAACAGGGGCGCCTATCAGATCTATTGTTAGTGCAGTTAATTCGCCGCTATAAAAACTGGAAAAATATCTTGCTGAAATTATGCAATCAGATGTCGAAAAAGCTGATTCATTTATAAAAAACTCGGAGCATTTCACTCGAATTATACGACACATATTATAGCAAAGCCTAGATTCCAGTATTCCCATCGGCGAAGCACTGGACAAGATTACTATTCCATGCACATATAATACAACTTTCGGAGGATTGCCTTAAAAATACATATTTTTCATTTAACGGACAAATGTATAAACAAATAGATGGTGCTCCCTTGGGGTCTTTAGTCGGTCAAGTAGTCGCGAAATACGGATAGCAAATTTGAAGCCCAAATTATGGATTTGTTATGTGGATAACATTTGTATTATATGGCAACATAGCAATACAGAGCTCGAAAAATTTCTGACGCACGTAAATTCAATGCATCCCAGAATACAATTTAGTCTAGAGTTAAAGGGAAACAACAAACTTCCATTTTTAGATGTTCTGGTCATAAAATTGCATAACGGATATTTCGAATACACCGTGCAAAGAAAACTAAGATATACAGACAGATCTTTAAATGCAAATTCGCATCATGCAAAATCGCATCATCACCCAACACAAATTGAAGCTGTGGCCAATACCCTAATATCAAGATTCGTGCGATTAACTGAACCACAGACGAGACAAAACGAACTTGATATAATATCTAGTGCTTCAAAGAAAAATGGCTACACAAATCTCACAGTAGAGAAGGCTATTAATGCACAGGGTTTCAGAACAACGAACAATACAAATTATGAACCGGGAAGGCAACAGGTAGAATTACCATATGTAAAAGGCACAACAGACAGGATCGGAATAATTTTAGAAATCACAATATACAAATAATGCACAAGCTACAAACAACTATAGGTAAACAACTTGGAAACCTAAAAGACAAAATCAAATTGGAAAACCACGGAGTATACAGCATTCCGCGCTAGGACTGTGAAAAGATGTACGTAGGGAAAAACTAACAGGCGAATATCAGCAAGAGTAACAAACAAACCTCAGCTCTATTTCTATATCATCAGGAAACAGGCCATAAAATAAATTTCGATGGGTGTAGGGAGATTGCCAGTATAGATCATTATAAGACCAGAATAATCCGAGAAGCCATGCAAATTGAAAAACAAGGTGATTTAAATAAAATGGACGAATCATTAAAACTACCAACAGTATGGAAGACAATAATCGACAAATCTAAATTCAAACAACAACAGCAACATCCGGAAAACATAAATAACGACCGACGAACGCTCAGATATAATCTTCGGTCCTGGGTGGGGGTATAAAAGAAGCGTCGCAGTTCCTAACACTTCAGTCTCTATTTGGATATATATATATATATATATATATATATATATATATATATATATATATATATAATAAAAAAGTGATCTTTTAGAAGTTTTAAAAGGTATTGTGTATAAAAAATGGAACATACAGGGGTACAACTCCCAAACCCAAAAGGGTTGCCATCTTTTTCAAAAGCGAATAAACTATGTTTCAACATATAACCAAGAAAAATGTTCACCTAAGAAAAAAAAGTACAATTACTTTCTAATATTTATTTATTTTCCTTGTGTATTTCTTTAATAATTTAGCAACATTTAATATTTTTTTTTAATAGTTTTCTTTGAAAATGTTCAAAGCATTCCCACAACTTATATTTAAATGTATGTTTACATTTTACTGATTATTAGGTTGAGAGAAGCTTAATTTATATAATCACGCCATTTAATGTTCATTACAAAAAATATTCTTTCAATAAATGCTAGCAGCAGAAATGGACCAAAGATAGGAAACAATCTTAAAAATATTTGAACCGAATGGAAATTTGAATACGACAAAAGGAAGTATTTTAGCTTAGTTTATTGTGCTTAAAACTTATAGAGTACGATTGTTACATAAGTAACATATACACTTTATTTTAAAGTACGGCTGGTAACCCTACTCTCAACTTACTATTGTGTTTTTAATCTCATAGAGCAAATGCGGTAGCAATTAAAATCAAAGATTAGGTCTGAAAATAGTTCTCTCTTTAACTTGTAGTGTTGCAGAATTAATTTAAAAAAATGTGTAAATGATATTCTCCCAGGTAGTTGAAAAAAATAAGTCCATCCCTGAATTACATATCATATGAGTATCATTACTTGTTTTGCTTAGGACCTCAAATCCGCATTAAATACATAAATATCTAAATTCCAATCCATGACTATATTTGCCTACATAATGGGGAAGATCCAGGTAGTTTTTTTTTAGTCATTCGTTGGAACCATTTTTCGAGAAATTTACTATAACTACCGATCTATCTAATGCCTCCGCGCTACCACGTTTCGGCTGGTACCGATCTACAACGTAACAAATATCCGAAAATAATAATTGCACTGATATTTTCTAATCTGGACAAAGCATCTTCTCCAGAAATATATCAGGCTATTCTAGTGCGTGCTAGAAAAAAATGTTCATTTTTTTACAACGGCAGGAAGTTTTAATACTTCCTAGACCAAATTAGTAGGCCCTGAAATTAGACATTTCCTGTAATATATGCATTTTTCAGTCGTTTGAACATTAATTGATGGATGTACTCTTCGCTTTTGGATGCTAGTTTCTGGTAAGCGGTAACCAAAACATTCTTGTTCTGATGTATCAATGTTGTGATTAAAAACTGTAGTTCTTGCCAGTATTTGGAGCTCCCCTACCCAAATTTAAAAAATTAAATTAAAAAGACTGTTTTAGAGCATAGTTGGTAGAAGAGCTGGCATTATTCTTAAGAGCGCTTCGAGAAGTTAAATGAGCAGAACTGGAAGCTTTCTAAAATCTAAAATTAAAGAATGCCACAAAATATTGACAATAAATACCTGGATCGTTTCTTACAATTATTACGAATCTTATACAGGTATAGTAAATATTTCTCGGCCTCCAAGTTATAGTGTTGTAGAATTAATAAAAAAATGTGTAAGTGGTATTGTTTCATGTAGCTGAAAAACTTCAGTCCATCCCGAATTTATTCTAAAAATTCATGTTACTCTGGACCATATATTCAAACCCTTACTCCGTGGGCTTCCATTTCCAAATTTAAAAAATTAAATAAAAAAACTGTTTTAATACATAGTTGGTCGAAGAGTTGGTATTATTCTTAGCGCTTCGACAAGTTAAATAAGCAGAACTCGGAAGCTCTTATCGTGATTTTTATTTATTTCAGTTAGAAACATAGCTCTATACCATTCTTTGTTATAAATTAATAATTTTCCGAAATATTAATATCAAATAATTATTTGAAATTTAAACTATATCATTTGGACTAGGAAAACGAAAACACTTATTCAAAATTTCCACTCATTTTATTTAAAATTAAAGTAGGTTCTGCGACAGTTTGCTAAAATGTAGATACCTAGTAGTCTTGTAGTAATATAATAACGACTATACTATAATTTTTTAAAAAGGTATCATGAAATACAAACGTATTATTCAGTGTTTGGACAGCTTAACAGAATCTAGGACACCTTGCTTTGTCATACAGAATGAAGGTTATTAAGGCAATCACGGTATAATTTAACGGTAAGTTGTATTTATGTCTCAGGAATTCCTGGTCTGTTTAAACATAATATATAGGGCACATTTTGCCTTTATATATTATATTTCTTATTACATCAACTTATTATCTAGTTTGATCGTTATCTACATTTCTTTAATTTTTGTCTCAGGGAGCTTTTTAGCGTACTCGGTATAGTAAATAAACACATTATTTTTAAAATTCAATCACTACGAAACGCTAAATTTGAATAGCCTATAATTTAATACCTACTTGGATACAAAATTAACTTCTATAGGCAATATCTCTTAATTACGTTTCAACTTATTCTCTAAAACAAAGGTAACATAAAACAGAGGCATTCACTGCTTTAGTCAACAAAAAAAATGTGATTCTTGGGATTAGAACATGAAATGGAATCGTTTTCCGATGTTTCGCCTTTAAATGCTCGAGAAATCTTCAGAGATGTTGTTCTTTCGTTCAATTTGAAAAAAGAAATTTTTTATGTGCTAAAAAAACTTTTTTTGCAGAAATAAGAGTTTTTCCTTTTGTCAAAATAATCTAAGGATTTAAATTAAAAGGATCTTAACTTTTATTATAGTTTATTATTATAATTTTATATATTTTATATATAATTATTATATTTATATTGATTTTATTATAATTTTCTTTTAATTTCCAACTTTTTTTCGAGTATTTCTTAAATTAAAGATAAGTACTTAATTTACTAATAATCTTATTAAAAACTTTTTGATATTTTAAACGCTCCTAACACTGCACTGACGTAAAAAAAGTTTTTCCTATCGTCAAAATAATCGGGGACACTGTGTATAAAAGAAATATGGATTTTTTGATAAATTTGAATAGAGTAACAATTTTGTAATTATTTTGATCTATGGCGGATTCGAAGGCTAACTTTAGAAATCATGTTCTTTCTGTCAAAATGTTTAGCATTGTTCGATATTTTACGAGTATACCTAATAATTTCCATTTATAATTTGAAATTGTCATAATAAAAAAAAGATGAAAATGGCCAACTAACTTAAATGGTGAATGATACCATTTTATTTTATAATAAATCAGCTTACAATTACAACCCTTTGGATATAAAATGCAACTAGGATTTTAATTATAACGTTTACGATAGGGGGCTCTGTGTGTTATATATTCTGAAATTGTTTCAAGTTTCAAGTACAATATCGGATTAAAATGTATATATTAGCTGGCAAAATTTATATGATACTACATTTTTTATCTATTGTTTTGTATACTTTACGGGGTGATCAAATCAAGCTGAGCAAAAAAATACAAAAATATGAACCCCTAAGATTTTTTATATACTTTCGCATAGGTAATCAAAACTTAATGGTTTGAAGGGTAGATAGAAAAGTTTTCAGTTTTTTAATCAAACACCCATATACCGTATATCCATCAAACGGGAATTGTCTACTGATTATAAGTGTGCTGGGTCTGTAACGCTTATCTTTAAAGACAACCGAAAATTTTGAAAAAATACACTGCCAGAGAGAGAGAGAGAGAGAAGGAAAAGATTCTACTACATAGTGAAGTCATGGCAATCAACCGATCGACATATAATATACAGGGTTATTACTTCTTTTCGATCTCCTATGTATACTTGTACATTTATGTAGATTTTCAATACCTGTGCAAAAAGTATAAAAAGAATAGTTGCAAGAATCTTACTTTTTTTAATTTTTCTGTAGTGATAAAAATAAATAAGTTGAGGTGTTCTTTAAAATTAATATTTGTATTTTTGATAATCACTTTTATTAAAATGCCACATAATAGCACTAAATATTAATTATATTAGACACTTAACATAAGACAATTAAAGTATTAATAATACAAAATGGAACAAAATAATTACACCTGAATAACATTTCTCTTACCTTTTAAGAAAACATTAAAAACCCGCTAAATTTAAAATTCTGAGCGCATCGCACACACATATGTCATCAATAGACATAAAAACAGAACTATTTTTTTCACAGCTGGTAATACTTATTTTGTTTTCACCTCACCGAATAAATAAACATTTCGCGTATCAAACTGATCGTTAAAAATAGTCAAAACGATCATAAACCCTACGCTTTTAGAAGGTCAGGTTCGGACTACACTGAGCTATTGCCGCCTATTTGAATAAACCTCCTTCATGTTTCACGGATGTCCCACTCATTGTTGGTATTAGATCGGACGAGTTCGGAAAGGTAGCGGCCTTTAGTAGGTGGGCGGAAGACTCTTTTTTACTTCCTTGTACTCTGCTTCGTCTGAAATATAGATGGTTTACTAAAAGAAATGGATCCACATGTTCATGAAGAAGTATATCGATTTAAACTTGTTTATCATATAAATAATTAGAATGTTCAAGCCAGTATACTTGGTCCACCAATAAGATCGGGAAACCAGTGGAACAACAAATTCTATGAAGAGATGCAATTCGAAATTAGTCCAAGAAGCAGGTAATGGCATTTGACATTGTCCATAAAATTTGCACTTTTGACCGGCAATAAAACTGGTCCACAAAAAAAATGTCGTAAACGGTAGTTTAGGAGGATAGTTGGCTTCCAGTAGTAGCTTTAATAAGTCGTTAAAGACCTGCTTGATGGGGAGGACGCAAATAGAGTAGCAATAATATTTAATAGTTTATTACAGGTTTTTTGTTACATAGCTGGATAGGAATCAGGTTAGGACCGGAACGCGACACCGCGGACGTATCATCGCTAAAGCCCCAAACATTTGTGCAAATAAAAAATGGTATCGTCGTTTTCAAACTTCGGAGGTCTAAAGTCGTGTTTGATCTATTTCTGCCACATTAGAAGTTTTCACCATGCTCTGGTTCGGCTGACCTCTTCGAACCGCAAGAATTCACGATGCAAGTAGTCACCAGCTTAATGGTTCGAGAACTGGTCTGTCAAATTGCTAACCATGTCGGGGATATGGTCCCGATCGCGGTTCCAGACACACTCAAAATATAGTGATTTGTTCACAAATTGGAAACAGAGAAATTATTTATTTTTATCATTAAATAAATGATTTTTATACTCTTCTTGTGTTATCTCTGGTTTTGTGTTTGATATTATTTGGGTTTTTACATATTTGAAGGTTGATGTTAAAAGTTTCATGAAAAATGACAAATTGCTTATTACAGGTAAAATATTGCTATTAAAACAAAAAATTATTTTTAGGGTTAAATCACGTAGTATTTTCTTATAACGGATTTTTGCGAATACACACTTTCAATTATAAAGTTTGTTTTTTTTTATGGAAACAAGTTGGCGAGTTACGTTTTTAAATGCTTCCGACGAACATACACAACAACATATTTTCAGATATTTTCGAGATACAAATTCGTTAATTCTGACATAAATAAGGATATAAAATTAATTAAATTACGAATTTTGAACACCTAAAAACAGATTCAAAACTTGACCTGTTAAATTTTCCATTTAAATACAAAATAGGTTCTAGAATTTATTTCACATTTCAATTTAGCAATTGGTAGGAGTTTAAAAAGGGGAGGAATAAAACTTTAGAATATCCTAAAAATCAAATATGAATATGTTCTTGCTTCAAAGATTTTCTACTACCTATATCAATTTTGATTTTTAGTAATATATCGATAAGAGGATTTTGTGATGTATAAATTCCATTGTTATCAACTAATGGACATTCTAGTTAGAAAATTAGAATTGAGGCTAAAAGCTGGAGGTGACAAAAATTCAAGATTTCCTCAATAACTATTTATATTTTTTGGATATACAGATTTTAAAATACTACCTATTTTCATTTTATTTTTATAACCTATATGGTGAAGAATACTCGGCTTCACTGTTACATTTACGTTACGTTTGCGTGCCGTCAAAACAGAAATTTGTTTGAAATATTAAACAGAAACATATTGTATATTTTATTTGAAATGTACCGATTAGAAAATCTAAACTAACTACAATTCATAAAAGAAAATATAAACAATTTTTCGTCGTGTTGGGACACCCAACAGCGCCACACAGTAACGTACTCATTTTCGCCAATGACTCTCTTGTGTGACGCAACGCTCAAACCTCCCAGCTCGAAAGACTTATCTCAACTGAAGACCGAAGCGCTTTGCATCTTGCCAACAATCTGTCGAATTTTGTCGGCAGGCGAAAAATATTTGGGAAAGTATGGCTACTAGTTTATTGCTACTATGGTTTCATTGTACTAAACAAGATTTAACAAGTATTATAGAACTAATGAAAACGTATAGTCACTGGGTCTAATTTCCAAGTTTAAAATGGCGAGAGATTTTAATGAAAATCATTATGCCAGTGGAAAAAAGTGACAGCTGAAGCTAAGGCTAATATGGAAAAGGTTCCAAAAAGGGATAAATACAATAATCTATCAAATAATGATTTTTTTTAATATAAGAAAACTAAAATAAATATTCGGTAGATAAAGTGTAAAAAACCAGACTATTTCGATCAATTTGAAATTGTTTCTAAACGTTTTTCTTAAATTGGGACAAAACGCCAAATACCTGATCTTCAGGGGCGTGCGGTAATATTTTAAGAAATGGAAGCAATTTTTATAAACTTACCTATTTGTAATATAATTCGATTCTTCGATCATTTTTTGCAAATTCGTCAATGACGTCATCATAAAAACGTCGATGCTCCAACATATTTTGGAGAAGTTTATTTTCAATGGACAACAGCGATGTATGCGAAAGTCTCTCCTGCCCCGATGAATTTCTCACGAAATTTTTTATACGTTTAAGTGTTGAAAAATTGCGTTCTACTGATGAACTTGTGGCAGGTATTGTCAATACTAATTCACACAATTTCGACACTTCGGTGTAGGCATCTTCCAGCTACTTGTCTTTTAAAAATTGCATTAGTTCCTTGCGTTATTTTTTGCGCTAATGTCATCAGTTTCGTAAATCACTTTTGGTTCAGATCGCAGTAACACTGAAAATATGTTCAACAAATAATTAAAATCTCGTTTCAAACAGTCCAAAAATCCCCTCGAA
This sequence comes from Kuschelorhynchus macadamiae, assembly GCA_030620095.1. Lineage (NCBI taxonomy): Eukaryota > Metazoa > Arthropoda > Insecta > Coleoptera > Curculionidae > Kuschelorhynchus > Kuschelorhynchus macadamiae. The sequence continues at coordinate 162,430 of JAUTXW010003516.1, read as the reverse complement.
CTATTTATTGCTTCTGAGTCCCACGTTTCATTATTTTCTATCATATTCTCAAATAGTTCAATCAGTGATTCACGATTTTCAGATACTGTTAACACAAGTCTTCCATTATAGTTCCACCTAGTAGGAGTTACTTTGGGCAATCGTTTGTGGACAATGGAGTCTAAAGCTTGTGTACGTTTTGTTGACTTGGAAAAAAAAGCAGCCAGGCCACTTAAAGTAACGAAAAATACTTTGCACTCTTTAATGTGGTTGATGGACTGGGATAAAACTAAATTTAATTTATTAGCGAAACAATGGACAAACACAGCACTTGGGAAAGTTTCTCGAACTTTAGCTTGCAGACCCCCTAATTGTCCTGCCATCATTGCAGCTCCATCATAGCTTTGAGCAACTAAGTTTTTCTCTCCATTAATTTCTTTAGTAACGTTATAAACTAAGGTATATAATGCATCTGGTGTACGATTTTCGGACACATTCTTAAAACCTAAAAATCGCTCTTGAATACTTCCGTCTGTTTTAACATAGCGTATTACTATAGATAATTGGCTAAAATTAGTGATATCAGTTGTTTCGTCCAGAACAATAGCAATGAACCGCACCTCGCCAATCTCCTGCTTAATTCTTTTTGGAATAATGGTTGCAACAGCGGAAATTAAATCATTCTGGATTCGATTCAACGTTCCGCGAAAAACGCTAGACTGCTCTAAATGATTTTTTAAGCAATCACCATATTTAGCCATTAAACTAAGTAAATCTTGAAAATTTCCTCTATTTGAAGAAACCCTTGTTTCGTCATGACCTCTAAATCCCAATTCGTGCTGTCCGGGAAAACCAACAACATCGATAAGTCTTCTTAATATTTGCCTATTTTTAGCGACAGTTCATTGTGTTGGCGATGACTAATTTCCAACTGTTTATTAAGGGTGTGTTCAATTCTGGTTTTGCCGAAGACTTTTTCTTTTATGACGGCCTGCAAATGCACTTTGGACATAATGTGTCTTTTTACAGCTATATGGAAGAGACCTTTTTCATTTTCAAAAAGTAAACATGGCCAACAAAATAATTTACTTATATTTTCACACCCTGCTAGCCATTTAAATTGTTCGTATTGTTTTTCCGGATAAATATGTCTAATACAGTTTTTCATTTTTGGAATTTTTCCTTTGGAAATTATTTGAAGCTTATCAGCGAAGTTTAATGTTGAAAATCTCTTTATTATTAAGACACCCACCACACATTCACACACACTCTTCTTACTAAATTCTCCAACATTTTCAATGTTATTACCGACAGCCGAAGTTGACGGTATTTGCATATCCACGTCCGTATTATTGTCTTCCATATCGCACCATGCACAACGCGACGTACGTATCACACAACACACGGATAGCCGTTCAAACAAAGAACCTACTCCAACGATAGCTTCCGCCCCCACTTAAAGCACGCGACTGAAATGCAAAAATTGCAAACAGCCGGTGGAAAGTTCAATAACCTCTGGCTAGATTCACAGGAAATCAAACATACAGGACTTGGCTGCATAGAAGCTAGCGGCCCGCATAGGTTCTATTCGATTTCTATTGTGGCTCGGTCGGAGTCAAGGCCGCATTTATTATGGGCTTGATAATTAAGATAATATTTTAGCATTTTTAATATAAACTAAATTAATAGATTCCTATTTCAAAAATTACATTTTAGAAGATGTTTTGTAATTTTTTTTTGGGGGGAAGCACTGCTTCCCTTGCTTCCATGGATTGTACGCCCCAGCCTGATATATTTTTCTTTTGCAGGGATTCTATTCTGGTCAGTTTTTTAAAATGTATGTGTTTGTGTCACATTAGTATAAAACAACCAGTGCAAAAAGTTAATTAAAATAACTACCTCAGACTATGTCACCACATTTATTATGGCACTCCGCATATATAACGTGTCTATCGTATTTAGAGAGAGGAGGTTGAATGGAAGTACTAGAGAAGTTAACCTTCAATAATTTTGATGTTGCCAGACCCGAAGATTGTGCATTTCTTTTCCGCATCCCCACCCCTAGGTATAGATGAAAGCGATAACACAGCCGCTGAAAAGTTCTGAAATGTTTTTGTTTCATGAATACAGATAGTTTATAACACGTACACGTTGTAGTAATAAGTTATAAAACAACCAATGGCCAAATTGTAAAAACACAATTGGCTCGAATAGTGGCTGTGATTATTTTTTCCATAAATATATTTGATCTGCAGTCCTCAAACTATGTAACTACAAGCCAGCAGATTTTCAAATAACTTTATGTAAATTTAAAACCAAGTCTATATTTTTAGAAATTAATTTATATTTAAGTTCGCCAGCTGTCATGATTTGATTGGAAAATAAATATGTGCACATTTTTTTCAATTTCTCGAAATCGTCTGTGATCCATAAATGTATCCCCAAAACACGTAAGTGAGCTGTTAACAAATTTCCTCAATTCCGTCGGTCCCTAAATGCCGAAAAATTATGTTTTCTCGATTCTGTCGATCTGCCTGCCAGTCAGTCTATCTGTCTATCTGGCTTTTCGCGGCATAGCTAGAAAACTACTTACCCGATTGACTTCAAATTATGGCCAAAAATTAAGGGTCAAATGGTCAATTTTGGTGGTAAAAATCCAATATGGTAAAACAAAATGCCTGACTAGTGAATTGTTAAAAAAATTATTACTAAAAAACCCACTTATCCAATTTATCTCAAATTTTGCGCAAAAATCAAATATTATATAGGAATCAACTGGTAAAATGTTGGTACGAATCCAAGATTGCGGAACAAAATAGCGGCTTAATAAAATATTTAAAAATTCTCCCTGAAGAAACTACTTAATTGACTGATTTCAACAACATGGCGCCCAATAAAAATATTTGAAAAGATAGTATATATGTGTTACTAAATGACTCTGTACTGAAGTGAATTGAGATGCACTTCATCTCAAGTGAACAGATCGTTAATAAGAAAGCAATTCTTATATGCATATGTAGAATATGTTTTTTTGCAATTTTCTTCATTTCCCTCGTAATTCTTTACCAATAATGTTTTTTCATGTATTCTTTTGTTGTTGTTTTATTTTTAACTTATTGCTACTAATTATTGGTGTGAACTATCCATAGTCATGGAAAAAAAATATTTAGAAACTTTTCACCCACTTTGATACCGCTTGCCTTCATATGTGAAAGCAAAGTGGTGGGTTTGAAAAAAAAAATGCACTCTCTCCCGTTCTGGCAACATCAAAATTATTAAAATTTAACGACTCTAGAGCCTATATCCACTCACACAATGAGGTGACTATATTTTGCATATTCAAGTACTCCCGAAGGAGGCGCCTACACTATTTTTAAGTTTTTTTTAGAATCTAGGAAGCAGGTGACAATCAAGGTAAACACAAAACAAGTAAAAAATGTCAAATAAAAAGACTTATAAACTATTAATAAATCTTAATTTGTACTCTCATGTATGTTTCTCATTTGGTTTTGCCGATGTGTGAAAATACTGACGCTTCTGTTTAAAAAAAAAATTATCAAAATACAAAGTTTTCTAAGATGCTTGTTACGCTTAGGTATATATAGAGGAAATGAGTAAAAAAACGACCTGTTTCACTTATGTGACCAGTATGGGTATTTATTAAAACTAAAGACATTATTTGTTGCGTTTGAATTTTTAGAAAACGTTTGCCTTTTTCATTTTTTAACAAAAAAAAAATGAAATGAATAAAAATTTGCCTAATTTTTATTCAGCATTTTTAGCCATGACGCCCAAGTCTACAACAACATATAATTCATGTAGAATATTACACCGAAAAATAAAATCCCTTGTTATTAATATTTAGAAAGAAAAAATGCTGTTTTCCTACAAGGTACTTTACTTAAAATGCTAGAATAATAAGTGTTAACTCAACTCGTGCAAGCATAATTACGCTGACTTTTGTTTGCTACAATTTGTGATTGCATGGCCATACATCGATTTCCAATTAATAAATTAATAAACCTGCTCAAACAGGGACACCATAATTGAGAACGTACTCGAAACATCAAAAAATGTATACGTACATCCGTACTAAATGGAATAATTTACCTGTAATTTCTGATTGAGTCGCGATACATCGACCTAACGGTGAGAAGATCGTTGTAACCCAGCATCCATCCGTATTCCGTATCCGTGTCTTTTGATGTCTACTGCCTGTTATTTGAGACCGAGTATTATCGTCTATTGCATTTTTCTTACATAGATCATTTTTCATGGAAGTGAACAGCTGAAATTTACGTACGAGTGGAATAATTTACTAACTAATCGTGTAACAAAAATAAAGTCTGGCGATACATGGATAAAATGTAGATTAATCATCATTATTATTATACATTTTAAATGTATGTTACTATTACTAGAAATAAACAACATAGCAACCTTGTTATTTATCTATATATGGAAGATATTAGAAAATTATACTTTCTCTTTTAGTTTTATGTTATGTTCTCAGTATCTAATTTCCAAGAATATAATGTTTTACAGAGAGACAGAAAAAAACCATATTGGCAAATAAAGTAACGCAATTTTTTTTCAGTTTTTCAATTTTATATATCTAACAAGACAAAAAATATATGTTAATGATTTTCACAGTTTAGTAGCTCTGACACTGCTATAATCTCAGTTTGGACGAAGCTAGTACAAGCTGTTCAAAATAAGTTTATTTTGTAGCCTTATGTTTTTTTTTTAATTAATTTATGCCTTGAAAAATATCAAGATTCTGCGCCATAGACTCTCTTTACCTAAGATTTGTTTGCCCTTTGACCCTTTATATTTAGTCGAACTAACAATTTTTAAGAGGTCTACTTTGTCTTTCTTTTTCGTAAAATGATAGACAATTTAAATCGATATTTACCTATTTGAATCAAATTCAAAGCTTTTTCGTAATTAAAGTATTAATTAAACTTTACTTATTTTTACACTTTTTCAATAGGGCTTCTTCTTATGTTAGTTCAAAGGCCTGTTTTTTAAAACTAATTTTCATTCGAGATTGATATCCAGGAGTCCCTCCTTCGTTTAGGTGGTCTGCCTATTGGTCTGCGTGTTTAAGGTTTTCCGTTCCATGCCATCGGGACAATTCTTTCATTTGACATGCTTTCTATGGGGTTATTCCAGATCCTGTGTTGTTTCATTCTGTATTTTTCAGGTATTTTGGATGTTGGTCTTTCATTTCCTATTCAGTAGTATATATTCTGCTATTCTCCGTAATATTTTCATTCTTGCCGTTTTCAAAAGGGACTTTGCTTTCCTGTTATCTGCTCGTGTTTCTATTGCATATGTCATTACAGGCCGAACGCATGCTTTATATAACCTTGTTTTTACTTCTCCGTTCAGGTATTTGTTATTCCAGATAATATTTTGAATGCCAGAATGAGTTTATTTATGTGGCTTTTAACCTCATTTGTTAATGTGTTTTGAGAGGATGGCACTTCTGCACTAGGTAGTTAAACGACATAACTTGTTCTATAATTTGGTTTTCTATAACTAGTTTACGCCTTTGTGATTCTTTACGAAAGAGTAACTTTGTCTTGGATATTGAAATCTGTATGTTGTATTTAACGATTAAGTAAAAAAAGTGAAGAAGTCTTTGGAGGTTGTTCTCTTCAACGCCAATTTGTTGTTTACGGATACCCATGTTGAGGTTTGGCTATTAGTTCTTTTATGATTTGTACTATGCTTCCTGATACCCTTATTTCTTTCAGTATTTTGGTGACTTCTGCCAGTTTTATTTGGTCAAATATATTTTTAAGATGACGAAACGTATGTATGCAGGTTTTCTGAATTCTATTCTTCGATAATTCTCTGGAACTTTTCTATCCCTCTTTTAAATATGGGTATCGTTATGCTCTTCTTGCAGTCTGTTGGTAAAGACATAATATTTAAAAATATATTTGCCTCATCTCATGTATTAGTGGCAATTTATCCAAGACGAAGGCTTTTCGATTCTTTAATTACCTGATGGCTTCATTTATTGTTTCTCTTTTTATATCCGTTATGTTGCTCCATATTTTTTTCTGAGTGTATATAAGTCATGCTCCATTTGCGAAGTGAAATGTTCCCAGTAGTTATTCTTTAAAGTGTCGTATACCTGCATTATTCTGTTTTTGACCTCAATATATCGGCGATGTTCTTCTGACGCTCTGTTTTCTGTTTTTTTATATCCAAACCCTAGGATATGCTGCTTGTGTTACATTTTGCCAGTTGTTTTTCTTTTTAAACCCGTATGTATAATGTATGCAATCCTTTAGTTGTGGCATCTGTAATCGAATCTGTATTTAGTTTGTCTTCGTAGATAGCTTTGTTCTTCCTGTTGCGTTGTATTTTCAGGTGGAGTTTGCAAATCACTAGTCGATGGTCAGATCATATCTAGAATTTGCTACACTGTACTCATCTGTTTGACGTTTGAGAGTATATAATCCATCATTGAGATTTGTCCTGCGGAATTTTTAATCTTAAAATATTTTGTATTGAGTTTTATGTTTGAAGAAAGTGATACTGTTCAACAAAAAATAAATTCAACTATTTTTCGAAGATAAGATAAATTACAGATTTGTCAAAATTCTCAATAATCAGTGTTAACTATGTTTAATAACTGTCTACTAGAAAATGGAGAAAAGGTACGAGTTTTTACAACAATTTTCATTTACTCGCTATTAAACAAAGCAAATAATTCTTAGCAGTAACTTTATCTTAGAATGTTTTAATTTTCAATACTTTTAAGATAAAGCTTCCAAAGACTAGAATTCTTTACTCTTATGAATTTGTAGGTAAATTTAGGTTATGAGAAAAAAAAAACAAATTTGGTATTTTACTGAGCCTCATGGGTAAACGGTCCCATTACAGTTTTTTTTTATTAAAACACTCTAGAAAAACGGACAGTTTTTGATTAACGGACAGTTCGTTGTATAAATGGGCGTATGGCAAGCCTAGCCTACAAAGTTAGGTTTTTTCATCTACTCCTAAAAATATCAAACGACTATGGCTATTTAATTGCGCACCTAGATTTTAATTTAGGAAAGACGTGACCAAAACATTTTTTTCCGAAATACCAAAATTCAATTTGGCAAAAACACGAAGCCTTCCAAAGTAGCAAGATGACGTCATTTTTACGTTGATACAAGGTTTTTTGGGTCTGAAACGTTACATTTTCAACGTAACCAACCCTTGTTGAATTCTCAAACCTTCGAAACTGCGCAAAACAAATAACGTTATATCAACTTTCTTGACGTCAACTTTTATTTGAAATTTTTAAAATTCTTTTTATTATTAATTAACTCTAAGATCACTACGTATTATATAATAGACGTATGTACTACATAGATACAAAGATAATATGGATTATTATTTTGGATGCACGTGATATAATATGGATTATTATTTTGGATGCACGTGATAACAATAAACCAATCAGTGATTGTAGCGGATGACATGAACCTCGTACATTACACGACTTTATCCTTCTTCTGGGTTCGTGGAAAAAATAGGTTGTTTGTGTTATGACTATAAGTTTTATGGAATAACTGTATTACATTTATTTTGGATAACCTTTCTTTTCAGTAAAGGTGGGTTTATGCAACATGACTTTTCTTTTTCCGTAATATTTAGCAATTTTTTTCCATAACAGCTTTCTTTAATTTATTTTGCTGTAGTTACCTCGCAGGAACAAACGCTAATAAATGAATTAGTCTAAAAATTAGGGAGGCACCGATAAAAAAAAGCCGGGTTAAATTGTGGAATGGGGATCCTAAAAACGTCAAGTTATAATATTTAGAAGTAAAATATAAAAAAACGTTGCTCGGTAAAGTTAAGCAGTAAGACAAAACTAAACTTCGCCTTATTACTGTTACAGAAGAACAAAAAGTTAAAGAAAATGTCATGTTACATGAACCCATCTTTACTATTATCTGATATTTATGATTTATTGATAAACACAATTGTACTGCGAGTGGCTTCATCAAGTTATAAATATTGATATCTATCCCATGCAAGTATATTCGATACGTCCAGTTCCAAATCCACTTTAAATCAACGTCGTTTTAACGTTGCCTAAAAATTATTCTGGCGTCATTTTGACGTCTCCAGAAGTTATATTTTGACGTCAATTTAACACTTGACATTTGACTTAAATATCAACGTCTCTCTGACGGTAATTAACTTTAAACGTTTGTTAATTAATTTAATTCAACGTGTTCAGTTTCAGTTCAACTTTGGTTAAAACACGCAATTTGCAAATCAACTGTTTAATGTATTTGGACGTGAGGTATATTAATACGTATCTAAAATTTAATTTAACTGACACACTGGCGATGTTGACCTAAACAAACATACACACATACTTAAATCAGACTCCGAATAAGTCAAACAATTTTGACATATTATCAATATATTAAGAGATTCTTTTTCTGGTAATAACAAATTTATTATCTCCTGGAACTCCGAAGGTGGCTTCTATATTGGTTGACCCAAATAATTCTTTTCTGGATATTTTTAGAATGGAAACTACTTGTTCATTGAAGAAATGGGCCATGTACTTCTCTAGCAAAGAATTAATTTGCAAAAGGTGAAGATAGCGCCTAGATATTGCAGAGGGAAATCCCATACGAAATTTGCAGATGGAGGTGTGTGCCAATCTCGAAGTAGCAAGTAGAAAGGTGGGGGAAAGGATATTCAACACGGCGCAAGCAAATTGTTAACATCCCTCCTTCAACTGAAAACAAATAGAATTTAGGATAAACTTAATGCTTGTCTGGACATTTAAATGTAGCGTGGTCTAAAGGTTACAGCAAATGTGCAGTTGTTAGCCAAGTGAAATATGTTAAAGGCTGAACAATGAAATGGTTAACCAGGTTAACAATGTAATTAGACAATGGATTGATATCGAAAAAATTGATTAAAATGTCAAATCGCCAGATTCAACTTTCGTAATAATGTTGCCATATTTGGGAAGCAGTTTGTCCTACAAACATAAACATTTTTGGTTCTAACTAAGGAAAGGCTATTTGTCTTTTTATATTCAGGTAATATAGCCCACTTTTACTTCTTTTATATAAGTAATGTATAAGCACTAAACAATAATATTTAATAAAGAACATTTAGTAACATATCAGCAACAGAAAATCGGATTTAAACAAAATATTAATTTATTTTTTAACAAAAACTGCTGACATAAAAAACAGCCATATTGCATAGTCTTCAAGGGTAATATGACACAGTGAAAAATAAAAGTTCGGAAATATGGCTTGGCCACGGGCGCTGACTTTTCAGAAGTGTTTTCGCTAAATCAAATAATTATAAAAGAGGGAGCTGTGAACTAAATAAAACAACAAGTGAAAACAAAACAAAGATCTATTGAGTAAGTTATTGGGTTAGTTTTTAGGTTAGGTTAAGATTTTTTTAAAAAATTAAGTAACAATTTAAAAATCAACCATCACCAGTACCAGTTTGGATTCATTCGGTGTAGCACAAAAGTTGCCAGAACTATGCTCTGCCCAAGTAGCAAGAATGCGAACGTTAAACTAACTTTTGGGCAACGTTAAAATTGAGTTGAGTACTCCGCTGTTCATGGGTTAGATATCAGTATTTATAGCTCCGCTTCCTCACTAACGATAGGCGATGAAACACCTCATAGTACAATTTTATTAATCAACAAATCATCAGTTTCAGATGGGTTCGTGTAGCATGACATTTTCTTTATCATTTTATTTTTCTGTAACAATAATAAGTTTAGTTTTGTTTTAGTGCTTAACTTTAATCAATAAAATTCATTTATTTTTATCTTTTACTGCTAAACACCATAATTTGACGTTCTTAAGATGCCGAATTTACAGCTTAACCCGACTTTTTTTTATCGGAGCTTACTTAATTTTTAGATTAATATTTGTTAGGGTTTTTTCCTGCAAGGTAGGTAGAGTAAAATAAGTATAAAGTGAGCTATTATGAAAAAAATATTGCTAAATATTACGGAAAAAGGTAAATAAAGTTATGTTACATAAACCCATCTTTTCCTGATGTATGATATATAACCGCCTGCGTGTCTATTATTTTGTGTGGGGACATTCATTTCTGCAATTTAAAGAAAGGTTATCCAAAATGAATTTAATAGAGTGATTCCAAAAAACTCAGTCATAACACAACCTATCTTTTCGACGAACACGGAAGAACGATAAAGTCGTGTGACGTACGGGGTTTATATCATCCGCTACGATCCCTGATTGGTTTATTGTGATCACGTGCATCCAAAATAATAATCTATATTGTTATCTTTTCACACACGTTACGTGTGCGTTAATTGAAATATATCCCCCGTATTCACTAAAAATGTTTAAGAGTTAGACCAGGGCTAGTTGCCATGGTACTTTAAACTCTTAGTTCGCCAGTTATGTTTCGCTCATGTCACTATCATTTTGTAATTGTGACATTTAGAAAAATGATTTGTTCAATTGTTAAAAATGTCACCTTAAACCTATAACTGTCAAGTTAGACCTGGTCTAAATTTAAACCTTTTTAGTGAATACGGGTCTATACGTCTATTATAATATGCATTGGACTTTAAGGGTTTTCCTAAACTATACTTGGTATATTTTTCTTCACACCCACGTATGCGAGAATTCCTATAATAGTGCACTGAATTTGAGCAAACAAAATTAAAAAATTTCAAATATAAAACGTTATTTCTTTCGCGCAATTTCGAAGGTTTAAAAACTGACGTCACATCAACGTTAAAGTTCGCAAACGTTATGGACCTAAAAACACCTAACCTAAACCTAAAACCTACCTAAAACCTAAACCACCTAAATCAACGTAAAAATAAAGTCATCTTACTACTTGGGTGGTCCGGAAATTAGCTCTGGAAAACCACAACTACTCCGAAAATAAAACTGGTCCAAACAAGCCGGTATACCAAAGAGTGGTTTCAATAACTGATTCCAAGAATTCTAAAAAACAAAAAGAAATCTAGGATTTCGAATAACGTTTTAAAAATAAAAGAATACAATTTACATGATTATGGAAATAATTTTTCCTTAAATTTGATTTTCGTAATTAATAAATTTATTTATTTCATTTTTTTTTGCAAAAATCCAACAAATGTTACCGCAACCCAATAAAATCACAATTAAAAGAAGTCACTACAGTTATTGAATAATTAATTTTAGACTAACAACGCAATTTTTTAAAACATTAATTTAAATGATCGCTAAGAAAATCAAAATTTCTAATCAAAAGTATTTAGTTCGCCCAAGGCCTTGCTTCGACAACATTTGATGTTTTACATTAGAAAGTATCAATAATTCTAGTGATATCAACCAAACATTTGATACGGTTTTAAATAGGTATTTACTCAGCAATAAATACAAGTCAAATTTTCCACTGAGTTTGGTCAATTTGCGTTAAAATAAAAATTAAAAAAATTAGCATAGCCTTTTTTAAAATCAAAGACACCTAGGGCCTTGATAAATGTCCAGAATTTAAGCGAAACGTTGGAAAAATAAATTAATGAAATCTCATACACTAATAAACATATAAGATAACAAAAAATATATTTAAATTTCAACATAATCAATTTAAAAGGATATAGTTTCATATCTCTGTTTTCATCAACAAATTACTTTAAAATCAAACGAAATCAAAAATTACAAATTAATATATTTTAAAGAAGCACTTCAAGTCAATAAAAGTCATATTAAAAGGCATGGGACAATATTTTAATAAAGCGTCTAAACTTAAAAAAAAACACACCTCTCTGTATTTTGTGGTGCAAAAACAAAAAATTAATTTATAAAAACTGGTCTCATTTTATACGAAAAATCCACATTTTTACGGGTAATAATAGGGTTGCCAACTGTCCTTTTTTGAAAAGGACAGTTCTTTTTTTCACTGTTGAGCCCTTTGCCCTTTGACATACGTCAAATGTCCTTTGAAAACATGTCAGCTGTAATTTATTTATTTTATTATTTATTCAATTAGAGATCATTATGTACATACAAATTTTAGTTCTTTATCGTGTTACTTTTTGAATAATAACTTACTTTTTCCTATTGTCCTTTATTTTCTTTTCCAAAAACTCTAGTTAAAAGTTAATTCCAGATAATTATAAAAAGTTATGACGTTACGTAAGAAGTCCCAAACATTCAAAAATAAAAGAGAAAATTAATTTAATAATTTGAAATAAATCTTCTATTTTAGAGAAATTCTTTGGCCTGTGTGCACGAAACAATATCAAACAAAGAACTAAAAAGCCAAGGAATTTAAATTGGGGAGAAATCCCTTAAATGGATTTCCAAGATAAGCTTTAGAATAAGTTCGAGCTGAAGCCCTGTCTGGCGTAATAGGTGATCAAAAAGTGCCCATCCTCCCCCTTGGCAGTTCAAAAAAAAATCTAGCAATCATTCTCATTGATTGAAACCTTCGAGCTGATGGCAACTGTAGATAGAACAACTCAAGGATAGGGAGATAACCTAGCAAGGAAACCGGTCATTAGTTGGCACAATTAACCCGGAAAATGAGGTCATACGTTTGGCAACAATAGAAACCGGTACAAGACAACCATGCCACAGACCATGCGGTCCATGCGCCCACAGAATGACATATTGACGGATGTCCACAAAATTGACCAAACACGGCACCTGACAGCCGAGAGGCATTTAGTGTATTCCTTTTTTGTACCCAAGTTACTCTGGACTGTCTTGGACTCTTTCCATTTAAAAATTTAGTTGCCCAGCAGAACCGTTCATTTTTCTTTCCCCTCACTCCTCAAGTACCTTGTCGGTAACTGTGACAGCAAACGACAAAATCCTGTTCCAGCTAAAACCATTCTGGGTTGCTCTGATGACCACGTTGAGAACATAAAAGGAATAGACTAATTGACACACCCATTCGTAACCTAAAATTATAGATACCAATAACATAAGACAAAACGGAAAATATGATGAAACCCCTTATTTAATATCAGCATTTGTTGTTGGTTTAAGATATGGAAAATTAATAAAAAATAGCAATCGATTCGAGAACTGGCTAATGAATTTATTGCTAATAGTATATAATCGATATTTTTCCAGCTGCAAGGTATAATATAAAAATCCTATTATATCGCAATTATGAAGGTATATTATCGAAAACCCAAAAGGAACGGAATTGACGTAACAAAATTCAGGACATAATGAAGTTCAAAATAGCAAATAACCTAGAGAAATCAATTAAAAAAAACATTCAAGGAAATCAATCTGGATTTATAAATATACATATATTAATACATATACGTATAGTGTTTGATAGCATTGATAACAAAGTTGAAACATTTAACCATTATATTATATGTCTATTAAATAAACATGCCCCATTTCGCAAAAGAAAATTTAACAACAAGCCCTTTACACCCTGGATCACAAATAACATAAAATTGCTTATGAAAGAAAGAGATAAGGCACATCGAAAATATGTTAAAAATAAAACACCTGCATCGCTTCAATACTACAGAGATCTTAGAAATTTTACCAAGCATGCTATAATAAGGGAAAAAATAACTTATTTTAACCAAATATCTCAGACTACAGGCCGTGATTTTTGGAATAATGCCAAAAAACTTAATCTGACTGAAAGCGGCAAAATTACAAATATACCAGACAACCTAAAAAACGCTGAACAAATAAACAATTATTTTCATTCCAGTACTGCCACTAGTACCGCTCCTTCTGAGAAAATTCAATACTATAACTCTCATAAATTTTTAGATTTTAATTATCAAACTGAATTATATTTTAATCTTATCGATATTAACCAAATACATAAAATTATTGCTAAAATTAAATCTAATGCTGTGGGAGAAGACGGAATTTCATTAAGAGACTTGCAGGTTTGCTTACCTTTTTGCATGGAACCTTTAATTCATATTATAAATACTTGTATCCTAAACAACGTGTGTCCTACGATTTGGAAACAGGCAATCGTGAAGCCTTTAGCAAAAATATCTAATCCGAAAGAATTAAAAGATCTTAGGCCTATAAGCATAATACCCACTGTGTCAAAAATATTAGAAAAACATATTTTCAATCAAGTTACCAACTTCGTAAATAAGTTCAATGTTATTCCGGATTGTCAGTCGGGTTTTAGGAAACACTTTAGTACCACTACTTGTTTAGTAAACATCACTAATAGTATTCGAGAACATGAGGACCGAAAAGAATCCACCTGCCTGGCATTGCTGGATTTCAGCAAAGCATTCGACACGGTAGATCACGACATGCTACTTTCTAAGCTAAATTATTTCGGTTTTTCAGAATCAGCAGTGCGTTTCTATAAAAGTTACCTAAATGACAGATATTCTTGTGTTTCAATCAATAATAATTCTTCAGCCGAAAAATCACGCTTCATCCCCATCAGACAGGGTGTACCGCAAGGCTCAATACTTTCTCCTCTTCTGTTTTCAATATATGTCGCGGACATGAATAGCTGCACGAGTTACTCTACACTACGTCAGTACGCAGATGACTCTCAGCTGTTCCTATCTTTTGCAAAAGATACTCTATCTTTGTCGGAAGAACGTTTAAAGTATGACCTAATGAACATTCACAAATTTGCATACGAACACAACCTAAAACTAAATACATCTAAATCACAAATTATAGTCTTTAACTCGGGTAGAGAAATTAATACCATTCAAGCGGAGATAGACGGCAATTTAATACCTAACGTGAAAGAAGCCAAAAACTTAGGTGTTGTTTTTGATTGCTCATTGTCATTCCTACCCCAGATTCAAAATAAAATCAAGGCATCTTATATACGTTTAAAGCAGTTATACAAAATAGCTAGATCCATGCCCCAAAAAACAAAATATTTTCTTTGCGATAGCTTAATATTATCACTTTTTGATTACTGCGATACTGTTTATGGGGACTCTTTAAGTGTAAGCATTCAGCATAGAATTCAAAAAGTTCAAAATTCTTGTATGAGATTTGCTTATGATATTCATTACAGAGAGCATATAACCCCACACTTAAACAATCATAATTTACTGAACATGAAAAATCGAAGAAAACACCATATGTACTCCTTCATCTACAGAATTATAAAAACGGGTCATCCGGCTTATTTGAAAAAACTATTCGTTCCTTTGGTGCACCAACATAACACCCGTAGCCAATTATTTAAAATACCTCCTTACAGAACTACTAACTTCCAAAAGTCATTCTCTTATGTAGGTGTAAGTCTGTGGAATACGTTAAGTAATGAAGTTAAATCATATCCACTTAAAACATTTAAAACATTTACAAAAACACTGTTATTACGAAATCAACAAGCTACAATCTAATACTTTTACATATATCGTTTTCAGTCATTGTTTTTACCTACACCTGTTGATTTTTTTTTCTTTCTGTTCAATATGTAGTTTGTTATTTGCCGTTCCGGGCCTTATGTGCCGTTGTTGATTTGGCTTGGGCACCCGACCTCCGCTTTCCGGTTGCCGCTCTCCCCGTCACCGCCGCTTCTGTCCCCTAGTATGCGCATTCCTTAGATCTTACTTTAAATTATTTTTTTGTTTAATTTTTATGTTGATTTTGGGCTAGATAAGTTTATAGTTCAAGGGCTGCATCGCACTTGCACATGGTTAATCCATGTGCAAGTTGGTAACGGTTTCTATAATCGAGATGTAGTCCTTATTAGCGAAATAAACAAGATATTTTTTGTTACTTGTTTTATAAAAATTATGCTGTGTTTGTTTTGTTAATAAAACTTTTTTTGAATTTGAATTTGATAGATATGACAAAAATTAAAAGTTGACTTCTAAATAAAAGGTAAAACACTGTTTGTGTGTTTATTGTCGACTTTTTTTAAAGAAGGCAGTAATGTTTTCTGTAAATTTTTACATCAGAGGCATAATGTTTGGGCACATAATAGATGTTAAAATTAGAGAACGAAGCAATACAAAAAAAAATATAATCGACAACGATCCAACTTCTAACATTACAATGTTAGTAATGATTTAAAATTCGAAATGTCCTCTTAAATATAGTTCAACAAATTAAGAATTGATAACGCTGAGCACATTGAAACCATTTAAAATTAAATTCTCTTGAGCAGCATACGATCTACATTTTGTATTATAAAATTACGACTTAATCGAATACAAAAGCAATTGATATTAAAATTACCTTTTACAAATAATAATTAATTAAATTATAAAGAATATACTAAATATTTAATTCAGGAAAACCATACTTTCGATGGTATGAAAATAAAAACCATAAAAATAAAAAACTATTAAACGATCAATTGGACCTAAATAGTTTCTTATTATTAAATCTTTATTGGGCTATAACGAAAAAATCGAGAACATTTTACCTGTATAATATCCGCAAAATGGGTTGAAATATTTAATATAATAATAATAAACATAGGTCATGTGTTTTATTTTTTGTAAAATAAATTAATTAGAAATTTTAAACAAGTGGTTTCGTTTACCTCGTTAAAAAGGATTTCTATTAAGTACCGGCTGGTTCCGTTCGATATCCAAACCAAAATTTTGTACACCTAGAGCCCCCTTGGAGACGTTGACGTATTTTAAATCAACATTCAGGAAATAAAGGATTTTCTGTAGTACGTCTAATGCAGTATCGTATTTATGAGTCTCGTATTTCCATAAACGCATTTTTGCCTGTTAAATGAATACATTTTTGACTTCCGTTGCCTTTATTTTCTATCGTTACAGTTCGGCGGGTAATAGATATTCCCAGCCGTCTTCAGGTGAACGTTAAATAAGTTTAGAGATTAGACAATTATTTATATTAGTAGGAGTTTATTAACACATGTTGGAAATGGCATGCAACATCACATGTCTAAACTTACTACTATCTAATAATGGTTTCCGCACGTCTTCGCTATGGAATATGCGTGTTTTACAAAATTCTCGAAACCAAAATCACCACAGAGCTGCAACCACAGGGCATTACTCAGTCAATTTTTGAATTTATTTCACTACTCCAATCATAATGGAAAATAAATACAGCACTTGCATATATGTCTAGAAATAAAGTCTTCTCATAGGTACATTTTAAAAAATAGAGCTTATTGAATATTCCGTTCAAAAGATGGGAGGAAAAACTAGGATAGGTTTGGTGAAATTTGAAGAAGGATGCCGCAGGAACTAAGTGTATTACATCCAGACAAAATTTCATCGTATGCCTATAGATTTTTAAAAACTAGTTTTTTCATTACACTACATGGATTTTTTTAAATACTCAGCACCTTTTGAAATACGGGCGTATGGCAAGCCTAGATATGGGTATGGGAAAATTTATGTTGTAATGATAATGCATTATGACGTTGAAATTGTGCAAAAGATCGAAAAATCCAAAACGACCAAAAAGTTGCAGAATACAATAAGGAATTTGAGTTTGTTGTAAAAATGGCAAATGACGGGGCAGTGTAAAGGGCTCAAAAGCTGCGTTTCAGTCATTGTTTTTACCTACACCTGTTGATTTTTTTTTTCTTTCTGTTCAATATGTAGTTTGTTATTTGCCGTTCCGGGCCTTATGTGCCGTTGTTGATTTGGCTTGGGCACCCGACCTCCGCTTTCCGGTTGCCGCTCTCCCCGTCACCGCCGCTTCTGTCCCCTAGTATGCGCATTCCTTAGATCTTACTTTAAATTATTTTTTTGTTTAATTTTTATGTTGATTTTGGGCTAGATAAGTTTATAGTTCAAGGGCTGCATCGCACTTGCACATGGTTAATCCATGTGCAAGTTGGTAACGGTTTCTATAATCGAGATGTAGTCCTTATTAGCGAAATAAACAAGATATTTTTTGTTACTTGTTTTATAAAAATTATGCTGTGTTTGTTTTGTTAATAAAACTTTTTTTGAATTTGAATTTGATAGATATGACAAAAATTAAAAGTTGACTCCTAAATAAAAGGTAAAACACTGTTTGTGTGTTTATTGTCGACTTTTTTTAAAGAAGGCAGTAATGTTTTCTGTAAATTTTTACATCAGAGGCATAATGTTTGGGAAAATAATAGATTTTAAAATTAGAGAACGAAGAAATACAAAAAAAAATATAATCGACAACGATCGAACTTCTAACATTACAATGTTAGTAATGATTTAAAATTCGAAATGTCCTCTTAAATATAGTTCAACAAATTAAGAATTGATAACGCTGAGCACATTGAAACCATTTAAAATTAAATTCTCTTGAGCAGCATACGATCTACATTTTGTATTATAAAATTACGACTTAATCGAAAACAAAAGCAATTGATATTAAAATTACCTTTTACAAATAATAATTAATTAAATTATAAAGAATATACTAAATATTTAATTCAGGAAAACCATACTTTCGATGGTATGAAAATAAAAACCATAAAAATAACAAACTATTAAACGATCAATTGGACCTAAATAGTTTCTTATTATTAAATCTTTATTGGGCTATAACGAAAAAATCGATAACATTTTACCTGTATAATATCCGCAAAATGGGTTGAAATATTTAATATAATAATAATAAACATAGGTCATGTGTTTTATTTTTTGTAAAATAAATTAATTAGAAATTTTAAACAAGTGGTTTCGTTTACCTCGTTAAAAAGGATTTCTATTAAGTACCGGCTGGTTCCGTTCGATATCCAAACCAAAATTTTGTACACCCAGAGCCCCCTTGGAGACGTTGACGTATTTTAAATCAACATTCAGGAAATAAAGGATTTTCTGTAGTACGTCTAATGCAGTATCGTATTTATGAGTCTCGTATTTCCATAAACGCATTTTTGCCTGTTAAATGAATACATTTTTGACTTCCGTTGCCTTTATTTTCTATCGTTACAGTTCGGCGGGTAATAGATATTCCCATCCGTCTTCAGGTGAACGTTAAATAAGTTTAGAGATTAGACAATTATTTATATTAGTAGGAGTTTATTAACACATGTTGGAAATGGCATGCAACATCACATGTCTAAACTTACTACTATCTAATAATGGTTTCCGCACGTCTTCGCTATGGAATATGCGTGTTTTACAAAATTCTCGAAACCAAAATCACCACAGAGCTGCAACCACAGGGCATTACTCAGTCAATTTTTGAATTTATTTCACTACTCCAATCATAATGGAAAATAAATACAGCACTTGCATATATGTCTAGAAATAAAGTCTTCTCATAGGTACATTTTAAAAAATAGAGCTTATTGAATATTCCGTTCAAAAGATGGGAGGAAAAACTAGGATAGGTTTGGTGAAATTTGAAGAAGGATGCCGCAGGAACTAAGTGTATTACATCCAGACAAAATTTCATCGTATGCCTATAGATTTTTAAAAACTAGTTTTTTCATTACACTACATGGATTTTTTTAAATACTCAGCACCTTTTGAAATACGGGCGTATGGCAAGCCTAGATATGGGTATGGGAAAATTTATGTTGTAATGATAATGCATTATGACGTTGAAATTGTGCAAAAGATCGAAAAATCCAAAACGACCAAAAAGTTGCAGAATACAATAAGGAATTTGAGTTTGTTGTAAAAATGGCAAATGACGGGGCAGTGTAAAGGGCTCAAAAGCTGGTAGAAACACCCTGTAGATTTTTTACGACTGATTTAGTCGCTTTATTGAAATTAGTCATAATATACCGTATAACAAATTTGATTTAAGAATCTCCAGAAACGTAGTGATGTTTATGCAAACGTGTAAACATGAATTTATTATGAATACAAGATGTATTTATAAGAATGTTTATTTTTTGGTCATTTCCTAATTGGTTAATCTTGCTTTTTGTTTATTCCGCTGTTAACCTTTATTTAAAAATTGTGCTAAATATTACACAAAATTGTATGTAATCATAAAATGCAAGAGAGAGCACAGAAAAGCGAAAACTTATTCCAAAACTCGTGTAAATTACTATATAATAAAACATTTGGTAAAATATTATGACCTAATAGTAATCAGAGATATATAGTAGAAATAGATTCAAATAATATGCGGTTTTAGAAATATAGATAGAAAAAAAACTGCAATAAATACATTGGATAAAAAAATAAAAAAACCCTAAAAAATTAATCTTTCTTTCTTAATCTGGCACTCGATTTATCCATGGATTGCAGCCAATCTTCCAACTCTGGTGGAGGCGTTGGTCTATACGAAACAACCTTTCCAGTTAATTTGGCCATAATTTCGGGCACGTTTAACCCAATAGTACTTTGTTTGCTCATAACAACTGCTCTCACAAAATTATCGGTTAAAGTAATGAACTGCTGCTCGATGAATAAGGTTTTTTCATCCCAGTAAACAATCTAGAAAAATTAAACAAAGTTACTTAAAATATTTATATAAGGCAAAAATAAAAATATTGACAAAATAGCAGCAAGAATTCTTAATAAAATGCTTATTTTGAAGTCGTGTCGGCAAGGCCCACCTTGAAAAAGTGGCATTTTTCTTTAAAAACGAACAATTTCTGTTACAAACTCAGTTTTATCCAGTTTTTTGACCAAGGAAAAAATGCAAATCTATATTTTGTAGCATAAATATAGAGCGTTTTTGGCCATACCCAATTATTTTTGTTTCAGGAGGTACCGATATGCCGGTATGAAGGCTCAAAACAAAATTTCTCACCCAAGTGTAGGTTATCGAGAAAATTGTATATATTTCAAAGCCATTTCAGAGATTTAAGGATAGTATTTTAACCAACAGTGTTTCAAGTCGATTGCTTGTTCTTGCATGTGTTTTGGAAGGGTGTTTATATCGAAATTCAATGGAGTGCGAATTTATCTTCTTCAAAATCATATAAAGTGGGAAAATAGCGTGGAAATTTATCGATAAGGTTTTCTAAATTAAAGATAATATCTTTTGTGATTTCTTCATTTGTAACATTATTACGGAGTACTCGAGCACCCGTTAATTTTCAGTTATAATGTAGAATTGGGTACCTCAGTTTGCAGATGGCGTTTCCATAAAAGTGATTCTTCTAAAAAATCTTAATCACCATCATAATGTGTAATTATGTTTGCTGAACATTCAAATTAAACATAATGCCTCAAAAATATCTATTAGATAAGCTAATTTTATTTGAAAAATGTTATTAGCAAACGCTTTAAATATTAATTGATGTTTTTTTTCTGCTGGTTGAGAAACTGCTGTACTTCCATCCTTAATTCAAATAGTATGGATAGCATATTTCCATTCGAAACCCTGCGTAGTTTCGTATGAAATAGGAGTCTTTTGTGTTCTGAAACTAAATCCGAACAAAAAGCTTCAAAAAAATTAAGAATTTGTAAAATTGCTTGGCATAGTTTTAGCCAGCAGAGCTGGTTTTCATAATTCTATTCTATTTTATTGAAGTAACTTTTAGTTCTTCTAAAAATAGGATACCACCTTAGCACCATTATAAATAAATCGCACATATATTAGCATCTGACAAAATTGCGTCACATCAATGCTTTTAACACAATGAATCGTGAAAAAGACGTCTTTCGAACAGCTTCCATCGCTTGAAGTTTAGTATCTTCGGTCATTTTATCAATACGGCTGTATTATGGGAAAGTGAAATTTGAGAAAGTTTCATATTGCTTACGGAATCAAAGAGAACATCAGCAGATTTTTTTTTAATAGGCAAGGTTTAATAAGAGTTTTGCCGATATTATGAGGCTTTTTACTTTTATCGATAAATAGTGTGAGTAGTGCGAGGCTTCCACAACTTTTTGGTTTGTTTGAGAACATGTATTTTCAAGATATTAACACAATAATTTAATTAATGCACAATGTTTTATACACAGGCGTCGTTAAAGATGTGTAAGTCTCATATCATCGTTACTAAGAATATTGTAGCATATTACCCATTAACAGTCGACTTTACTTTAAATTAACTTAATAACTAAATTGAAACAGTAAAAAAATCAGTAAATTTCCTTTACCAGGAATTTTCCTCGTTATGAATTTTTCCTTTTATTAGGAATAGTGAAGTATAATCCAATTTAATTTCGCACATAGTTATTTAGTAACACATATTTCTTAAAATTTCTACCAGTTTCTACGTATACCAAACTTGATTATTGTGCATAATTTAAAATAAATTGAATAAGTAGTTTTTACACTGCTTTTTTTAAGACCGCCTTTTGTTTTGTCATGTTGATTTCGTACTCAACCGTATATTACATTTAATTTTTTTGCAACATTTGAATCAATTGAATAAGAAGTATTTTAAACATTTTATTTGGCCACCATTTTATTTCGCCATTTTTAGTTTAGTTTAGTAATAATTTTTTTAACATTTCATTAGACCGCCATTTTGATCCGCTAAATTGGGTTTTTACTAAAATATTACCAAATCATCCCCAGATGGCCCTTCATTTTTTACCAAAATTTGAAATCAATCGGATAAGTAATTTTTAGCTACGCCGCGAACTGACACACAGCCAGATAGATTGACAGACAAAGAAAACATATTTTTGGCATCTAGATGCGCTAAAACGTGAATAGATATGTAAAACCTGAAAGGATGATTTTTTCACGATACAATAATTTTATTTGGCCGCCATTTTACTTCGCGATCTTGAATTCGTACGACAATTTTACCAGTTCTCTCTATTAAATCAATCTATGAAGTAGCCTCTGTTTCGCCATCTTGGATTCAAACCAGTTGATTTCTAAGTAATATTTGCTTTTTGTGCAAAATTTGAGGTAAATTGGATAAATAGTTTTTTAGTAATATGTTTTTTTAACAATTCACTATTCACAATGCTACCAGATCATCCCTATGTGACCCTTAATTTTTGACCAAAATCTGAAGTTAACCGGGTAAGTAATTTTTTAGCAATGCCGCGAAAAGCCAGATAGACTGACTGGCAGGCAGATGGACGGAATCGAGAAAACATCATTTTTCGATTACTACCTTTTACGAGTAAATAAAAATGAATGAATGAAATGAAAAAGAGAAATAAAACCAACGTAAAAAAGCACTAAAAATAAAATGTTATAGTTTATTTCATTCCGAAAATTTGACTGAAAGACATTTATGTATTGAGTGTCTTGAATCTATCGAGCCTAAAATTAGTTTGACGCCGACTTAATAAAATTAAATTTTCAAGGTGAAATAAAATAGTATTTTTTACTTTGAGGGCAGAACATGTTATAGACAGAGGATCATGGTGCCCTTGTTAACTTGGATTTAGGCCAAGTTATATTTTTGCTTCACGTTGGTGTAACGTGAAGCAAAAATATAACTTGGTCTAAATCTAGGTTAAAATTTTGAACGTCGCGTATCGCTAATAAAATAAAAGCGCCATCTACATACTACACATTTAAAAAATATCAGCAATACATATTGTTGAAAATTAAAAGTACTGGTAAACTTCCTGCCATTAACGCGACTGAAAATATCGAAGTATAAACAAAGTTCATTAAGTTTTTGATCCACGCAATAAATAGTGCGTTTGGCTCGTATTACAAGGGACGGTTTGAGTTTCATATTTGTCCGGCGATATTTTGTTGTACGTAATCGTGTTCTAAATATCGAATTGTGTTTTTGGATAGTCCTTTTTAGGCTTTTTTTTTGGGATGACAAAAAGTAAATCTATAATAAAACATTAAGTCCTATTGTTACTTTTGGACTAATATTCCAGCCAATAAGAAACAAGTATTTGCTCCAGATTGCATAATGCGTAGACCAGTACGGAATGTTTATATGTTAATAGACTTGAGTTCCTTTTTAACATCTGTAGGAGTTTTTAGTAATGAAAGTATTTCTTCAGTGAGTTTATTTCAAACAATTTCTCAGTATTTAGTTCAAGCATGTTTTGAATTAGTACTGTGCGTACCAGGTTGAATATGATCTGACGTCCAGATCAAAATAAGTTTTTTCTTTCTTCCGTGTAATAATTGAGGCGACCAACTATTCTGAGATTAAATTCTAGTTGTGTATTATTCTTAAAACACTAAAATTTCTTTACACAGTTGCTTCTATGCTTCTAAAATGGCACTGATTTTTGATTGTGTAAATTCTTTTACGCCAGACGCGTGAAAACGTGTAGCCGATTCAAGATTTTTTTGGTATACAACGCCTTAATTGCTTGTATTTCGAATACGTGATTTTCGAACAATACCTACAGATTTCATTTCTATAAAACCCCTGAATTTGAATAGTGTTTGCATACAAATCTATTATAAAGTTGTTCGTTTAACATTGATAAAATGTACTTATTCTCATAAAGTAACGACGAGTCAGTTAGCCATTAGTAATTTTAATAAGGTCAATAAATAGGAATATATTATCGGGTCGTTTTGCATAAAGTATAACAAACAGATGTTGTTGAGCATTTTAGAATAAAATATATTCTTTAGCCACCTAAATTAGTATCAACAGCCGTAGACCTCAACTTTAGTTTTTATTTTAACTATTATTCTTTTGAATACGATTAGGTAGCTATATAGGTGGAATACGCTACCCTATTTTCTGTTAACTGAAAGAGTTACTTTACTCTAATGTTAACCTTATCTGTTAATTTTCACTCTCCCCTCCCCAAATAAACAACTGGATCCGTCCCTACAAAAATATCTAAGGTATACGATTTGAGGAATAAGAAAATTATTAATCGTGAACTAGACTTTGTTTAAAAGAACATATATTTTTTAAAATGTGCAGAATTACAATAAGGGTGAAATATATAGACCTATAACTGGAACGCTAATATCCTATATTGCAATGAAATGTATCTACAATAATTTATTCAACGCACAATGATCAGCAGTTTAAATGTTACAAACATAATTCTTTTCATAACTTTTAATAATAACTAACCAACTAGGAACACGTACCTTTGTTGTAATTTTGTATCCACGCAATAGAGGTATGGTTCTTCGATACCTAATATTCGATGCGGTTTGTAAAACGTGCCCTTTCGCCTTAGTTATTTCCTCATATATACCCGTTTTGTCATAAAAGTGAAATCTAGCAAAGTCCAGCTCCCTCACGTATCTAGCATTGTTCATGTGTTTGAAAAAGATATCTATATCCTGGGTGGTACAAATTCCTAAAAAATATACATATTATTAAAAGAAATCAAGATAAATCTTTCCTCTATGAATTCAAACGCAGTGACATTGAATTAATTTGAGAAATACATATTTATATTAAGCTACAATAAACTAATATCTATCATTAACACTTGAGTACGGGTACGGCACTCAGGATAATAACCATGCTTAAGGCTTTCCAAGACATATAGTATTTTGCGCCAATAAACTCCAAACCATAATTTTATAATTTATTATTACCCACTGACAGACTTCTTCGAAGACTTTACCTCTCGTAGTTTAAATTCGCGGATCTATTAAATGAAAAGACAGTATATATATATATATATATATATATATATATATATATATATATATATATATGTGTGTGTGTATTACTAAATGACTATGTGTGGAACTATATTGGGTCATAAGGGGCGAAGTACCGGTAAAGGAAATTTACCGATTTTTTACAAATATAACTAGGTTTTTCTAAAATACTCCTTAATACCTAATAAAAATGATTACTCAAAAACTAAATTATCCAATTTACCTCAAATTTTGCGCAAAAATCAAGTGTTACATAGAAATGACTTGGTAACATTTGGATACAAATCCAAGATAGCAAAACAAAATGACAGCTTAATAAAACTACAGGAAAGTTGGTAAATGTTTACTATGGTACGAATTCAAGATGGCGAAACAAAATGGCGGCCAAATAAGATGTTTGAAAAATTAACGTAACTTATTAACTTCTTATTCAGATTTATGGTACTAAGTAAAAACAAAACAATTTTTACTTAAAACTTCCACTATATTAAATGTCAAATGATCATCTGAAGTAGCCACAGTGTTGCCGAAACATGTCATGAAAGGTATTTTCTTTTTAATATAGTGGAAGTTTTAAGTAAAAATTGTTTTGTTTTTACTTAGTACCATAAATCTAAATTATGGATTTCCACCAAGTATCAGCCGAATCGATCCACTTCTTATTCAATTGACTGTATATTTTGCAAAAAAAATTTAATATAAGGATAAAGTGCTACTAATTCAACATGACGGAACAAAACGACGGTTTTAAAATAATCAGTGTAAAAACTACTTATTCAATTTTTTTAAAATAATGCCCAAAAATCAAGTGTGGCATACGAAGAAACTGGTAAAATATTTTTAAGAAATACGGTGAAACAAATTGGCACCCAATAAAAATATTTGAAAAGAGAGTATATATATATATATATATATATATATATACATATATATATATATATATATATATATATATATATATATATATATATATATATATATATATATATATATATATATATATATATATATATATATATATATATATATATATATATATATATATATATATATATATATATATATATATAAGTTTCAGCAAAGTTTTCTTGGGAATTTTGGTTCAGTAGAGTACACTGCGAGGTAGTGGGCAGTTACATAATTTTATTTTTTTTTTCCAGGACGTTTCGTTGACTTTCGTACAACTTTTTCAACTGGTTTATAACGTGTCTAAAAGTAAAATTGACCTTAAATAAATATATACGTTTTACAAAAAATAAACTTACCATCAGAAACAAAGATCCAAAATGCATTAGATGCGATAGCAAATTGTGTAACACATATGAGACATATAACACGAAGCTGACATTTTATATATTACAATAAAAACACACACAACGTGAAAATATAATACATCAGTCATATACGTAGAACGAACACGAGTATTAAAGTCGACTGCTACTATATTACAAATAAGACATGAGAATTCTGTTGTTTTTTTGTGCTGTAAGAGTTTAAAAGAAATTATTTTACGAACATCCAAAATACCATTGTCATTTCACTTCTCATTTGGTATCCATTTGCAAAATAAAAGTGTATTTTTTTGGGGTACTAGTTAAAAAACATAATAATGAATTATTTAATAAAATATTTATTAGAGAACTGCATATTTTCTAATTTTAAGGTGGAAAATTTAATTAAGAATATTAAAATATATTTTATTGAGACCAGCTATTTCCGATTTATCGTTTATGGATTGAGGATTGTTTTTTATGTGGATCATTTCATGATATTCGCGTTTTCTTTTGTGTGGTTCTGTTAAGAGTATTTTTGTTTCATCAAAGTTAAATTTATGACTAAAGTTTTCCTCATGTTTTTTAAGTGCTGTAGTATTTTTTTTATCGTATCGATGCCCATTTAACCTATTGTGAAGATGTTGGCTAGTTTGACCAATATACACAGAAGGACAATCTTTACATGGTATCTGGTATACAGTATGGGTTTTTTTATTTTTAGGAATTTCACTTTTTAGTTTGCTGTAATTATTATTTAGGAGGTTAAACCCTTTGTGACACACAGTAATATCATGTTTTTTAAAAAACTTTTGGAAATTTTCTGACAGGTTGGGTATATATGGTAGGGACAAATAGTGTTTATGATTTTTCTTATTGTTTTTTCGTCTTAATTAAATTTTCCACCTTAAAATTAGAAAATATGCAGTTCTCTAATAAATATTTTATTAAATAATTCATTATTATGTTTTTTAACTAGTACCCCAAAAAAATACACTTTTATTTTGCAAATGGATACCAAATGAGAAGTGAAATGACAATGGTATTTTGGATGTTCGTAAAATAATTTCTTTTAAACTCTTACAGCACAAAAAAACAACAGAATTCTCATAGCAACTACATGTCTTATTTGTAATATAGTAGCAGTCGACTTTAATACTCGTGTTCGTTCTACGTATATGACTGATGTATTATATTTTCACGTTGTGTGTGTTTTTATTGTAATATACAAAATGTCAGCTTCGTGTTATATGTCTCATATGTGTTACACAATTTGTTATCGCATCTAATGCATTTTGGATCTTTGTTTCTGATGGTAAGTTTATTTTTTGTAAAACGTATATATTTATTTAAGGTCAATTTTACTTTTAGACACGTTATAAACCAGTTGAAAAAGTTGTACGAAAGTCAACGAAACGTCCTGGAAAAAAAAAATAAAATTATGTAACTGCCCACTACCTCGCAGTGTACTCTACTGAACCAAAATTCCCAAGAAAACTTTGCTGAAACTTATATAATTACAATGGTTCAAGAAACATTCAATGATATATATATATATATATATATATATATATATATATATATATATATATATATATATATGTTACTAACTGCCTATGTGTGGAATTAAATTGTTCACACTTGAGTATATAGGCGCAAAACAGCCCCCCAAAAAATAAAATTAAAAATGTAAGTTTTTTAAACTAAAGAAAATAAAAATTACTAATACTATCGGGATCATATTTTCTTACATAGTCAATACCTTTCTTAAAATTATCTAATTATTAACAAATTTTATTCTAAATATATATTTTATTGTTTTTTAATAATTAAGTTTGGTTTGAGGTAATCAACAAAAGTTTTTATGCTGTTTTTAAATGCAACAAACTAGAAGAAGTGGGAAAGGATTTAAAACGTGTATTTCGGTTTTTATGTTTTTAATTTTCTGAAATATTTGTTTTTACTTCCCTCGTAAAAGAGAAGTATTGTAATCGTGAAAAAAACCACCCTCTCAACATGCTTTTTTTAATTCCGTGGGTCTGTTCGCGACATAGCTAAAAAACTACTTATCTGGATCGATTTCAAATTTTGGTCAAAATTAAGGGTCACATGGGTAAGAAATGGTAATATTTTGGTAATAATCCAATATGATGGAACAAAATGGCGGCATAGTTAAATGTTAAAAAAATTATTACTAAAAAACTACTTATGCGTTCAGTTCGCGGAATAGCTAAACTACTAACTTGATTGACCTCAAATTTTATTAAAAAATTAAGGGTTATATGGAGATGACCTGGTAACATTTTGGTAAAAATCCAATATGGCAGAATAAAATGGCGGCCTGTTGAATTGTTAAAAAAATATTACTTAAAAACGAATTATCCAGTTTGGCTTAAATTTTGCACAAATATCGAGTGCTACATTGGAATGCACTGGTAACATTTGGTATGGCGGCTTAATAAAATACTTTTAAAAATTAGCCTGAAAAAACTAGATGTTAGAATAATTTCGATTTTTGTGCAGGTATTAAGTATGATATAAAGATAAACTAGTAAAACCGTGGTACGAATTCAAGATGGTGGAACAAAATAACGACCACATAAAATGTTTAAAAAATCAACGTAAATAAATCTTCTTAATCAATTGACGTCAAATTGTGCACAAAAATTAAATGATACAGGTATAAATTGGTACGAATTCAACAAGTAGGAACAAAATGGCGGTTTTATAGAATGAAAGCTTTCACGGTTTTGTTCCATTAAGAAATCATGGTTCTTGAGATTAGACCGTGTCAAATGAGAATTAATATCCATCGTTTTGCTTTCGAGTGCATGAGGCATCTTCAGGGATCTTTACTTCACGAGATCTGAACACTGAATGATTAATACAATCAAAATTTTTGAAAAGACATTAGGTTATGTTACTAAATGACTATGTGCGGAGCTTTCCCTTCCAGAAATCTTTAGAATCAACAAAAAAGAATACATTGCCTCTTACGGCTGCATTTTTTAAAAATGATATCTAAAATATCATTCATTCTATTATACAGTGTTTAACAAAAATATGGAACACTTAAAATATCTCAGTTATCGTTCACTTGATTTTAATGAAATTTTGTATACTTAAGCATGAAATTATGTATTATTCGATGATGTCATTTGCAACATTGCCAAGCTTACTGTTTTTCTGTAATTGATGAGGACTCTTATTTTTTAAATGGAATACCCTAATTTTTGTTCCATTTTCGAATTCTGCTTAAAATTCTCGATATTTTCATTGAAAGCAAGTTTCTCGAAGGTTAACTGTTTTTGAGAAAATCATGGTTTAATATCGATATTTGAATGTATCACCTATTAAAATACGAATAGCCCTACCTAATATGTCTTACCTGACAATGTCAGTTTGATTTGCATTGATTTGCAAAGCTGGATCATTGAACCTTTGATTTTACTGAAACCCAGAGACTTGAAATTTTAATAATGCTATGGCTTATGGGAGCAAAAACACAGCAAGATTTTTGTTAACATTTTCAATGACAAACATCCTAATAGAACTCCATTAGGTACATCTACGGTAAGTAAAGTTCTCAAAAAAATTCGTGAAACTGGTAACGTAAAAGATGCTGCTGCACACACATACACACCACCAAAAAGTGCAACAGATGGAGATAGGTGATACCTATTTAGATATTTAGTACAAGAATAAACAATACAGTACAATAGAACACACGATACAATTCAATACAATAAACACTAAATTCATTTAAACGTTGATGTAAATTAAATAAGATGTTTATAATGCTGTCCATTTACTTCCTCACAGTAACCCAAATACTGTGGAAAAACTTTCAAAACATTCGGAAAGATACCAGTTTCCTCGAGTCTTCTGCATTCTCTTTCCATCCTTTGCTTTAAATTATCTAGGTCATTTGGCTTAATTTTGCCAACTTTACTTACAGTAGATCTAGCTAATGGATTTCTATTTGGATATTTATCATTAAAAATGTTACAAACATCTTGTTGCGTTCTCATTCTGTCCCCATGACTGATTCATTTTTGAAAAACGAAGCTGGTAATTCCTTAAAATTTCGATATTAGACCATGATTTCCTCAAAAACTTAACTTTCGAAGAAATTGCTTCAAATGAAAAGTGTCGAGAATTCTAAGCAGAATTCGAAAAAGTAATAAAAAAATAATAATTTCATTTAAAAAATAAAAGTTTTCATCAATTACTGAAATTAGATTAATTAAATTAATTGAGAAAATATGGAACACTGGAAATATCTCAGTTATCGCTCACCTGATTTTAATGAAATTGTGTACACTTAAGCATGAAACTATGCCTGATTCAATGGTGACATTTACAACATTGCCAAATTTCCATTTTTCAATTCCCCCATCTGTTGCGCTTTTTAATCTGCCAAAATGTGCAGCATCTTTTACGTTTCCAGTTTTACAAATTTTTTTCAGAACTTTACTTATAGTAGATCTAGCTAATAGATTTCTATTAGCATGTTTGTCATTAAAAATGTTACAAAAATCTTTCTGGGTTTGAATTCTGTTCCCATAACCGAGTATCAATAAAATTTCAAGTATTTGGGTTTCAGTTAAATCAAAGATTAAATGATCCATCTCTTTAAATCAATGTAAATCAAAGTGACATTGTCAGGTAAGGTATATCAGGTAGGCTTTCGTGTGCACGTATCTTAATACGTGATATATTCAAATATCGATATTAAACCATGATTTTCTTAAAAATGGTTAACCTTCGAAAAACTTGCTTTCAATGAAAAATATCGAGAATTCTAAGCAGAATTCGAAAATGCAAAAAAATAGGGTATTCCATTTAAAAAATAAAAGTTCTCATCAACTACAGAAAAACGGCAAACTTGGCAATGTTGTAATAAATAATAAAATTAGGGGAAAGCAAAATTTTTTTTTTTCGACATTCGTAGATCTATACATAATTTCATCTTTTTGCTCAAGCACTCAAGATTTTTACTAATATTAGGACCTTGATGCCTTGATTTGATGGAGATACTTTCATCTAATATACTACAGTAGAAAGTCTTAAGCTAAGAAGTATTGACTGTTGTAATTATATATTTATTATACCCTCTTACTTATAAATATTTAGTCTAAGGTCACATTCCCACTAATCTTTCTATAACTCTCGTAAAAGATTTTTTATTGTCAAAAATACTAGAACATAAATATTATGTAATTGTACATTTTTGTTGACATGATTTTTCCAGATTTTATGAGCGCTTCTACGCGAGTGAGATCTTTTTGATACCTTCTGCACTTCTCTTGACGAGTAGCTGCTTTCTGTTTAGTCCTACTTAGTTAATAAAATAAATACTAATAAACAATCATAATAAAATAAATTGTAATTAAAATCCTACTTGTTAAGAAAATAGAAAACATGCATCAAAAAAATCTTACTTCAATAGGCATTCCCCAAGACTCTGTTCATAGTGAAACTATTAGAAGTTAATCCCAAAAACTTTTACATTTTACATTAGACATAACTAGATTTTTGCAAGCATTTTTGTACTTATGACAATAATAATAGCATTAAAAATGTCCTGATAATATTAATACATACCGAAAATTTCTGTATGTTCATCAATCCTTTTCTTCTTATCAAACAATCTACCCCATCCTATAGTAAACGCTATTCTCAGAAAGTAATTGACATCGAAAAACACATATAATAAAAATAAAACTGTAACTAAAATAGAATATAATTTGAGATATTCATCCAGCATATTGGTGAAAAATGTTTCGATTTTACAATGGAAGTCGATAAAAATATATAGCTTTATCCACTTTAGTCAATTTTATTTTAATGATAATGGAAAATACCGTGTTGGCCGACGACTGTGACCTGTGAGACACGTCAGGAATAACGGTATGGTGGGGAACGCAAATACTTAACAGGTCATGGTAGCAGCCTGCAGCACGCATATGCATATTTTTTTATACACGGGGTACATACTTACTAGAACATGCGGACAGCACAAAATATTGAAATACATGGACTTGTTCTAATATAATAAATAAATATAATTATACTAATTCTTACAAATTAATCAATAAAATGCAGAATTAATTGAAATAGTTTTTTTATGTTTTAATTAGCACAATCAATGCAGCATTGGTACAGACAGGAAAGCTCTTAGGGAACAGTCTGTATAAGTAAATGTCAAATTTGGCATCACCTCGACGTCTCCATCAGAAGGACGAAGCGAAAACTTTTTTGACAAAATCTCTATGTGAAATGTCTATCAGAGAAGGTAAGAAGAATCGTCAGCAACAAAAATAATAAAATAAGGCTTAAAACTAAAAATACTATTTTGACTAAATTCCTTGTGAGTGCGGGAAATCATATATTGGAAAAACAAGAAAAAACTTTTGTATACAGTGGCCCTTAATTGGGAATTAGCAAAAATACCGTGCTGTTGGCTGAGCACAAAATTGCAGAATATGGAAGTATTGTTCGAAAAGCCGGTTCCGGTCGCCCCAACATTTCGAATAACGTTCAAGATATAGAGTTAATTAATTTTCTAAGAGATCATCCCTTTGAAACAGCAATAAAATCTAAAGAAGAGACACATTTTCCTGGTTCGGCTAATACAGCTCGTAGAATTCGTAGTTCGGATACAAAAAGTTGCTGTGCTCCAAATAAAATATTTTTGACTGAAGCAAATAAGCGGAGAAGAGTAGAATTTGCTCATGAATACATAAATGAAAATAATATGTGGGAAAACGTAATATTTTCCGATGAAAAAACCTTTGAATCGGGTAACAATGGGAAAATTCGCGTTTACAGGCTTTCCGGTACGAGATACCATGAAAAATATACTCAGGGGCCCAGGAGTTTGCCAAATAGTACAGGGAAGACTCAATGCACAATTATATTGCAATATACTAAACCAAGTTATGATACCATCAGTCGGTGCAGTATATGGCCAAGATTTTATATTCCAATACAATAATGCTCCTATACATAAGGCCCGTATAGTTCAACAGTATTTAGAAGAAAATCATTTTCGTGTTCTGCCGTGGCCTTCGAAAAGCCCCGATATCAACCCGATAGAAAACGTTTGGGGTGAAATGGTAAAGTTTATTAAACACAATTTCCAACCTAGAGATCAGGACGAATTGCGACAAAGGATAACGGAAGCGTGGGATCAAATAACGGAAGAGTATACGAGAAACCTAGTATAAAGCATGCCATGACGTTTGCGAGATTTAATCGATAATAACGGTGCAGCTACCAAATATTAAAAAGTCTTATTTTTATTTTTGTTATATCTTAAAACAATAAACGTTATTTTCATTTTTCCTCGTATTTTTAAAAAAGGTAGTATTATTATTTTGGTGTTTAACCTTTTCACTTCCATGAGAACAACCTATCCTTAATAGATTTTACATAATCTTTATAGTCTAGTAGCAACTCAACAACGAGAATTTTGTTGTCCCAGAATTTTTTTCGGCAGGATGGTACATTAGAGATCATAAATCATACACACAACGCGGAGAAATATTGAAATATAGGATTGCAGATTATGTTTGCATATTTGCACGAAATACAAAGAAAAGAAAGTCTTGTTGTCGCAAAACACTCAATGGAACAAACGTAAAATTTTACATTTAAGCCCCATTGGCATCAGGCTGAGTAGGCTAAAGCCTAAGGCACAAAGGCAATAGGACCCACAGGGACACTTTTAGCTTTTAGCAATTAATAAATGGGTCATATCTTTGATTAATGAATATGGATACTCTGGAGAATTCCAAAGGAGGACAAAGGGAGATCATATAGTCTCACATTCAAAATAATGCCATATTTTGCCATTTCTCTGGCGCATTAACCATTGTTTTACTTCCTTCGATTGTAATCGTGAAAATATTATCCCACGAGATTTTTTGCGTTTGAGGGTCCCTGGGTGCCGTAAAACATGTTTTCTTAATTCTGTCGCTCTGTCTGTCTCTCTGTTCGCGGCATAGCTGAAAACTACGTACCAATTGATTTCATGGAGATGAAATAGTAGCATTTAGGTAGAAATAAAAAAAAATGTTAGAAAAGTATTCCCCGCCGCTGATTTTACATGACAGTATCGTATACAAGGGGGGGGGGCACTTTTATTTAAGCTAAATGATAGAAATAGCAGTCTCAAAACCCCCCAGAGGCAATTTCTATATACGCCACTGTAACATGAAACAAGCTTATATGTCAAGATAAAATGATTGTTTAATAAAATGTCCGTAAAATTTTATTTCCTAGAATAAAAAAAAGAGAAAAATATTAAATAATTTTTTAATAGACTATTTATGATTAAGTTATGAAAAATAATAAATTAACAATGAATAAAAACAAAAGTAAACAACAAAAATGGCTGGAGTACCGAAGCAGTAATTTTATTTAAGTAGGTATGTAGATATAGTCAAAAAAACCTATGTACATAAAAAATGTAGAAAATATGTAACCATATACCAAATTAATATGAAGAAAAATAATTGTTAAAAAATCGGCAACTCGATAGGGCATATTTTAAATTAGGTTGGGCCATAGATCCTTACTCTATTTTAGGAAGTTTATTTTAAGTTAACGTATTGGAAAAAAAACCTTTTTATACAATTTCAGAAGATATTATTTGATAAAATTGTTATTAAATTGTTTTATATTGATAAAATTGTTATAATACGAATGTAGTAGAAGTCTGATGAAACTGTGATAAAAATTCACTTTTTCGCATTAACCGTACAAATTTCAGGTTGTCAGTTCAATTTTGATCAACGAAAATGTACCAAAATGTCAGTGACTCAATGGTCCCGTCCCCCACCTAAATATGGTGGTTACTAAGATAAGTTGATGGAAAAACAGTAGTTAAACTTCTACCACTGAGATATCAGAAAAGCCTGAAAATTGGGACACACAAACTACATTTACAATAAAGTGCAAAAAATTATTGTTTTTTGATGTTTAAAAAATGAATTTTAAAGAGGGAATTCAAAAAAAAATGTGATAATTAGTTTTTATCTGTAAACTTTCCAAAATACTAAAAACAAATTTAAATTTTATCACCTAATATTTTTACGGTTTTGCAGATTTAGGAAATCGTGTTTTAATTATTTATATTAATTGTTTATTCACTGTTTTTAGTCCGTCAGGTATTATCTTGCTTAGAGGACCTGAAACAATAGTATTGCATCAAAAGCCTCGTTTTCTTTAGGTGGCCAATCATTACTGGCTTTTTAAACTTTCCCAGATTTTTTCGAAAATCTCATAAACAATTTTCATTAAATCAGCAAAAATTATGATATCGATTTACATTTACTGGCCTTATTTAAATATCTTTCAACTATCTAGTCAAGCTATACTATCTTATATATTCAAGAGTATCATTATAAAAATATAAAATAGTTGTTGTTTCGGTTGTTTTACGAAAATGAATACAAGAATATGTTCAGTACTTTTAATTTTGATTTGATTGAATTATATGGAATTTAAAATGTCGGAACTTTAAGGAGGACAAATAGCGTCCTCCAGAGTAGCTGTGGAGGACGGGCGACATATTAGTCCAAAGGAGGGCTATCCTCCCGGCTGGAGGACGGTTGGCAACCATAAATATGGCCCAAGTTAAGGCTATTACCGATGAATTTGCCTATTGAATAGCATTATGTCCATAAAAGCGCACCGCATATTGCACGGTACCTCGTACCTCATCTAGCCTGGCTTCTACTTTGCACAGTAGTGTCCATGTTGGTGGCCGGTACATTACATTGATGCAGTTTGCTCATTAACTCGGTTACCACTTTAATAAAAAAAACCCAAGTAACACAAATTAGCTGATGAGATTTTTGTCAACAGTTAAAATTTTTTGGCTCCAAAAGTAGCAGTTTTTAATGTAGATAGGCTATAGCATAATTACTTGGCCAAAAAATATCATTTATGGGGTAATTAAACCTCCAACTTTTTTTTTGTAATATTGGATGGCTAAAAAGCAGAAATATCTGTCAATTTTGTTGCCACAACATAACCAAATATATTCTAGTAAGTATTGAAGTTAAATTATAGCAAGCATAGCTGTTTAAAATGCCAGAATATGGTATTTTTAATCAATATAAATCGAGGACAGAATATAATCAATAAATAGGCATTTTTCCCAAATTCCAATCAAACATATTTTAGCAAGTATTTAAGCTTAACTATAGTAATAATAGTTATATAAGAATGCCAGATTATGACATTTTAAGACAACAAAAATTGAGTGGTAAAAATATGGCTTTTAGTATCATATTTTTGTTTCAAAATTAAACTAAAATTGGGTAGTTTTATTTCGCATATTTTTGCTATAATATTGCCAAAATATGCCACATTATCAAATTTGCGTTTAGAACCCTATAAAACTATACTTAACTAAACTGAAGATATATTTAGAAAAACGAAATATAAATTATTTACCATACAAAATGTCTAATAAATTAATTATTATTAAATTAAATATTCGACTACATATCATAGAAAATCGCCGTCTTGGGGTAATCGTCGTTAAGTTTTGTTACACTGGCTCCTAGGTCTTAAATTAGCCATTTTTTAGCGAGTGCTAAAGGCAAACCAAGCAGGCATTTTTATTGGCAAATTTTTAGTAAATGTTCCTACATTTTGGCTACATTTGAAAATTATTGCCATTTGATAAATATTTGCCTAAAAAGTGGCCAATTTCAAGGAATATTTGCTTAAAAAATAGCCCAATGCTTTTTATGATCCGCCATGTTTGAAATTAAAATAAACTAATTTCCTAGCAGCCCTTCCTTGTCCACTTTAAACAAACATATTCTTTCAACCTATAAATACGTATTTTCGTGCACGCTTTTTTTACGTCATGAACCCTTTAATCAAATTTCTTAGTAAAATATATTTCCAAAAGAAATAAAAAAATAATATATGTAGAAATCGAAATTTTTAGTTTCAAGAAGGGGGGGGGGGCGTGTCTTACATGCCTATCTTAGATTCTTTTAACAGTAAAAGTTTCTTCGCAAGTGTTTTTTGTCCCTACCAACCGTCAAACCATGATTTGTTATCTTTGCATTTCCTCTTGGCCCATAAATTCTTACACCGATTGGCTGTGTCGATACTATTTCTACCTAATTTGAAGCAATGATTTATTATATAAATGACGAAAAGGTAAAAAATGAGAAATTAACTAGGTAAATTTCGGCTAAAAAATAAGTCAGAATTCAGCTAAAAAAGCTCGATTTTAAAGTCAAAAAGTTAATAAACCCAACCATAAAATCAAATGAGAGAGTCGTATAATTGCCAATTGGCCATTATTACCCCATTATGGCCAAATTATTATTCCCCACTTTAGTCATATTTCCGTCTTTATAGTGTAATAGAACTGTTATTTTGGCTAGCTATTTTAGCTAATTAGCCAGGGATATTAGCTAATATCACAGCATTTTAGCCCATATATGATTATATGTGCTACTTGGGAATGAACTAGGATAAGAAAAAATCCGGATTGATTTTCTTTTAATATATGAAGACCAGTATCTCCCTTTTATTATATTACATATTTTGCATTTATCCCTTTCTCCTTAAAATAGTAGATTTATATATATATTTTTGTCATTTTTATTTAAATTCATACATGACTTAGATACTAGAGATACATACTAAAACTGAATATATAAACCCATGTTTTATAATTAGATGTTTTTGATTTTTTTTTTAGAATATGCATATTATCTGAACTGGTAATTGTACCTAATATATTAATTTTGTTTCACTATCTTAATATTTTTTCCATTTCTCCTGTTGTTTGGCAGTGCTTCACCATTTCTTTTTATAAGTTATTCAAGATAATACTGTTATAATAATGTCTGTGTATCTTTATTCCAGTCAGACAAAGATAGCATAGAATATGACGTCTTGTATACTGGTTTTGATTGGTTGATACCTTAGACTATAAAACAAAGGATAGACTCAATATTTCACTCATAAATAGTTTCGAAAGTTGGATCTATTATTGTTTTCCGCGTGCTATGGGTGAGAGAGAAAACATATATTTTCCTCTGCGTCGCCGGTCCCAAAATTGGCAATCCTGTTGGCTCTCACTGTAGACTGAACCAGCTCGTTTCTCTTTAATTTAATATTTGTTTATAGCAAGCAATTTAATGTGTTTTTGTCAAGATTATGTATCTGTCAGACGCGTAGTCCGAAAATCGGACTTGGGGGTTCAAAATCAGAAAGCAGGTGATATCAATATTTTGCGATTCCTTTTCACTTTCCTTTCAGATCTTCACGTTTCAGAGATGTTGAAATTCCTGTCGGTCTGTCTGTCTGTTTGCAGCCTAGCTAAAAAACTACTTATCCGATTGACTTCAAATTTTGATCAAAAATTAAGGGTCATATGAGGATGACATGGTGATATTTTTGTGAAAATCCAATGACGGAACAAAATGACGGCATAATATAATGTAAAAAAAAATATTACTAAAAAACTGCTAATCCAATTTACCTCAAATTTTGCCCAAAAATCAAGTGTAACCCACAATTAAATTGGTAAAATTTTGGTGCGGAGCCCTTATGGCTAAACAAAATTAGCGGCCTAATTAAAAATGTTTAAAATATCAAAAAACTATTTATCCAATTAAGTTGAAGTTTTACACAAAAATCAAGTGTGAAAAAGGGATGAACCTGTAAAATTTGGAATATTCTATATGGCGAAACAAAATGGCGATTTAATGTTTAAAAAAGCAGTAAAATATCATTACCTACAGAAAAATCTTTTTTTATGGAGGAAAATAATAAATAATAATTGATTTTTTTTTATAGATTTTTTAACAGATAAATAAAAAAAAATAAAAATAGTTTATATATTTGTAAGTTCGTAAGTAAATACATATGTACATATGTGTTTATGTATGTATGTATGTTAGAAAAACAAATTTTAAAAAATCAGGACATTGTTGTATGTCCACAACTTCCTTTATAACAAATTCCACCACACAGGTAAGACTTGAGTACTTGGGTTCAAAAATTAGTCCTTTTTACAGAATGTTCCTCGTAATAAAAAAATTTACCCATATTGACACATATAATGCGTTAATTTATTACAAAATAACTATATGGATATTTAGTTATTTTTCTAAATAGGGTACTTTTTGTATTGATACTCCTAGATGATCTAGATAGATCTATGGGTCTTGGTTAAATCTAAATTTTTCATGGTTTCGTGATTTTTTTGCTAGCCAAAACAACAGTTCTATTACAGTATAAAGACGTAAATAGGGCTAAAGTGGGGAATAATAATTTGGCCATAATGGGGTAAAAATGGCCGATTAGCAATTATATCACCCTCTCATTTGATTTTATGGGTTGATTACTATTTTTTGACTTTGAAATTAAGGTTTTTTTAGCTAGATTCTGACTTATTTTTTAGTCCAAATTTAAGTAACATTTTTTTTTCTGAAATTTAGCTAAATAATTCCTTATTTTTTGCTTAATCTTCATTTATATGATAAATCATCATTTGTTTCAAATTATGTAGAAATAGTATTAACAGCCAATCAGTGTAAGAATTATGAGCCAAGAGCAAACGCTACCAGTAGCACAGCAAGTTGAGTCATCTCAACGTAAAATAAACGTGATAAAACAAAAAATAACGAAATTCTTTCCCCACGTTGTCAAGACCATATAGAATTTATAAGTGTAAAGATTTGATAATTTGCATTATAAAGTACTTCAGCTATCAAATTTCAACCAAATTGTCCCCGCCATTTTAAATTTTAAATATTGACGAATAATTTATAATTTGTTTTTTTTAATATCCCAAATTTTGATATTCAATTGAATCTGGCAAATAATAAAATTCGTGGGCCATATTAAGAACACAATTTTTAAATGTCGACTGAGAATTTTTATTTTTCACCATAAAATATCCCAGATAGCTACTAGTTTTCAGTCAAATCTGTACAAATGAAAAAAATTATGCGCCATGTTGAATTTGCTGCCATTTTGAATTTCTAAATTTTATAATTTGCACTTTTAAAACCTCCAGATACTTATTTTCACTCAAATCGGACCACAAATAACATTACCCTTCCGACGTATTGGAGCCGTCATCACCATGTTGAACTATACACGAAGGTGTCAAATTGTATCGTCACATAAACTGTATATGTATACCAGAGCTGAAAAGGATTCGAAGACAGGGTTGGGTTCTTTTTTATGGAGGATTCGGATTCGTTTCCTTTTTTATTAGCTGAAATCACTTGCATAATGAACTATAAAAACTTGTAACATATAAATATTTCAACTACCAAAAGATGTTTATTTCGACTTACCTTTATTTAATTTTAATGATTGTATCGTACTACCGCGTAGCCGAAATATTTCCTTTTTAATGTAAGAAACTTTTGGTTTTCTTTTGAAAAAAACATTGTTTTCCAATTAGCATCGGCTACTTCATTTTGGAAAATTGTTTTTGTAAACTAATTTTTAGCGTCTAGTATTATAAATATTGAAGTAAAAATACTATTTTTATGTTGATCTTCGAATTTAATGCTTTTCTGTTTCTTTTTACTCCACTTTCTACTTGAAATATTTGCATAGCGATGTCTTGGAACGTTTTTAATGGAAATAGAAGTTATTACCTTATTGCACGAACATAGGTTTTGCATTTTGATTTCTGTTTTTTATTTTTTTAAGTTTCATTTTGTTAGAGCTACATATAGGTATCTAATCTATATGTTGAAATAAGTTTTGTAATTTAAGATACACACGTTCAAAAATAATAAAAATAGTAAACATTTTTTAAAATAATGAGAACTTATTTTTTACATAAAAGGATATTTTTCGTAAAATTTTATATACGTAAAATAAGTAATAATCTGATTTGGTTACAATATTTTACAAATTTAATTTAGAAGAAAACTATGCAGGATGTTCACGAATTTATATTGTTGACGAACAATATTATTAGAAAAAGTAGTAAAGTTTAACTATTTGGGAATTATTGTACACTGTTTACTGATTTTACAAATCAATGAAAAATGTTTACCCAAGCAGTAAAAATGTAACTTCCCTGTCCTGCCGCCGAGACGAGAGTCTCTCTATTTTTAATGTTAAATAAGACAAATTATTAAAAACAAAAAACCGGATTGCCTTTGCAACCTAATTCCAAAAATTAATTATATTTTGAACGCACCTCAGACTTCAATATCTTGTATTTTGCTTAAATACAACATATTTTAATACGTAATACGAGATTTAAATTTGCTTATCTTTGTCTTTTATGGTAACGGTTTACTAATTCTATTTATAATTATTTTTAAGTTGATAGTTAACTTAAAAAAAAATAAAAATATACCGAAAATTAAAATGATTAAACGTATCACATTCATTGACAGGGAGTAAAATTAAAATACTTCTTTGTCGATTATTTATAAAAATTATTTAATTAAAGTATTGTAAAGTATTAGGTTAAGAATTTCATTTGCTTTCACTGTATCACATGTTCTTTACCTAATTGATATAATAAACATTTTTGTCTTAGTTTTTGTGAAAGCTGAGTTCCATTGATAATAGAAAGATTGTAGCAGTGTTCACAAATTAGTAAATGGACATTACAGAATCAGCAACCTAGGGTAATAACAGTTTGTTATAATTAGATGTTCTTAATTAATTATTTTAATTAAGTGGTCAAACGTAAAAACAGTTAATAAATTCAAAAATAATTTATTTTTCTGCTCTTATGGGCAGATCTAAGATTAAGTAATCTTTTCTGTCGCAGTTATTATATGCATAGAGAAATAAAATTGTTTTCCTATGAACATAAATTAAGATTTTAAGCAGCTGTTCAAAAAAAATGTTTTGCCAATGACACTGTTCGGCTATATAACGACGCTGAATGGGATGATGCCTCGCAGAGAGCTATGAGCTGATCTTATGTCAAGAGATGTATGGATCTAAATTATCTAACTATAAATGTAAAAAGACTAATTTTTAATTATTTTTTCAATGAGGTTTACCGAATCGACACTATGTTAAAATTGAGAATTTTTGAATCTCCAATGAATGTTTGTGTTAAAATAAAGTCTTGGCTGTTGGATACATTTAAGTATTTAATTAATTAAAAGTAAATAAATTAAAAAATTACAAGTCTCGTGATTTCTGCGGTTTGTTTTGACGAAATTCGTTTGGAGGCTGCGTCAAGCGATGTGGGGAAATTGGGTTCTTCTCTCTAAGCCTTCTCTTTATATCCAGATTTTCAGTCTTCATTCTATTCCGAGATTTTAAAATTTCTCTTGTCTCGGTTGATTCAAACTCCTCATAGAAATCTACAAAGGTGAAATGTGTGGGCCCATGGGCACGTTGTACTCTGCAGCTTTCTCCGCTAGTCTTGCAGACTAATCGGTTGTATTAAAGCCTTTTTTGAAGCAGGTTGGTAAAAATCCAGTTTACTTGTTAGATAGTTGGTATCTTTCTGAGCATTTTATAAAGGTATGGCAAAAGTTCATATTCTTTGAAATTCCCTTCTTTTATAGTAACATTATCTGAGCATTGTTAAGTCCTTTTGGTACCTTAACTTCTAGTAGGCACTTGTTTAACAGTATCTATAACGATTTTTCTAATGTTATCTTTAACGCGCTAACTTGAGAAGAAAAATTTTTTTTCTCGCGCGTGTTCAATTGAGAGTAGTATGGAGAAAAAAAAAGTTGCAGGTCCTTAGTGCAATGTTTAACATGTAACTCAGCAGATAACAGATATTATCAAAGAAACATGAGAGAAAACTGAATTGCATTGACATTTTAGAAATTGTGGAGCGATGGACGTTTTTAACCAATATGCTTTAATTTTATGAAACATAATTTTTTTTAGTTAGAAATGTTTGAAATTTTCTTTTGTTTTTTACAATGTTAAGTATGTACATAAGTTACAAAATCTTTTCAATATCCTACATAAAATTTTCTAATTTAACAATAATTCTA
Source organism: Kuschelorhynchus macadamiae (assembly GCA_030620095.1). Taxonomy (NCBI): domain Eukaryota; kingdom Metazoa; phylum Arthropoda; class Insecta; order Coleoptera; family Curculionidae; genus Kuschelorhynchus; species Kuschelorhynchus macadamiae. The sequence continues at coordinate 118,792 of JAUTXW010003516.1, read as the reverse complement.
AGAATTCTCCTCACACTGTCAGTTTCAGTGATATCCAGCGAACTAATCAAAAACTACTTAACGATTACAAAAAAAGGTTATCTGGTCTGGCATTATTAGAGCTATTGAATATAAAACTTCGGATGAAATGTATGCAGATATCATAAAGAAATTTGCACCAACACACAGGAGTAGGTTCAGTTTGCTTAATTTTGTATTATTAACATTTTGAGTTTAATTATCTTTGTTTTTTATTGGCATTTGGTTCTTAGGCAACTAGTTTTTTTTCTACATAACAGTTTAAGACAAATTCTCACCAAGATTATATATAAGGTTTCAAACATTTATTTTAAATACGTACTCTTTCTTGGCAATTATTTCACTCTATATATGCAAAATTACTTTTGTTTTTTATATATCTGATTTTAACTGCAGATATTCATAATTTAGTTTTTATTTTTCGCCACTAAATGATTTATTTTGGTCATCGATGCTTATTTGTGTAAATTCGTAATCTAACATCAATAAAATAGTTTAAACGTTTTAGTTTATTTTTTTTACGTATTTTAACTATCTCTCGGTTCTTTATTGATCAATTCCATATAAAACACGCAGCGAGGACCTTTTACTTCGTTAAAACCCTTCAGAACCAGGTTTACTTAAACTAAAATAAAATAAGTATAAAGTAAAAACCTTTTTTTTAATTTGTATCCTCTCCTCACAAATAGCTTTGTTGAATCTTTAATAATTTTAATGTAAAACTAATAGTATCATGTACACAAGGGAAATTTTAACCGCCCCCCTCCAGAAGCAATTTCTGTATAACTAAACAAAATTTTCGCGCATAACTTGAAAACGGTCAAATCGATTCGTTTCAAATATGCGCCAAAATAATCAGGTCAGTGTCTCGCGGTGATTTTTTCAATTCAATTTCAATAATAAAACAGGTTTTTTCGAGTCCTTAGGATTTTCCATGATACATAATAACTTCCTAAAGCATTGAAATATCGATTTAGAATTTTTAGAAAACGTACCTTTTTACCGCCTAATAAACCATGTTGAAAATGGACGGATCGAAGTTTGGGAAGTATTTTTTTTATTTTTAATCCTCACGTCATTTATTTCAACTTTTTGGCATTTCTTTTATCTTTTTGTGTATAAAAGTGTAAGATGAAACAACCCCCTGAAAACGAAAAAAAAAAATGTATTTGAAAAGCATTTAGCTTTTTTAAGAAGCCATGGTACATGATAAATTTCTTTTATCATTTTATATATAAAAACATGTTTTTCCACTATACAGTGTAGCCTTAGAAGGATGAAATACCCCCTCGTAAACTAAAAAAAAAAGTCTCTTTTTAACCCCTAATAAAATTTATTGAAAATGGACGGAAAGAGCTCCCTGAAAAGAAAAATTAAAATTTTAAGTTTTTTTTCTTTAATAGTTGGAGACGCCAAATTTGCATTATTTTTTTAATACAATTTTTCTCGACTACACAAAGTGAACCTAAACAAAACAGTAAAACTTAAAACAGCTTTTAAACGCGATTTTTTTTTAACTTCAGAAACGATTAATATTATTATAAAATGTAAAACACGTCGCATTTATTTTTTGTATATAAATCTCAACCTGAGAAATCCATTGACATACACACATATATAGGGAAACACTATGTTTGCCCAAACACATTTTTGGCTGGTTGATGGCCTGAGTGGTGCCCTCAGGGACGATAACTCTCTTACACCATCCATCTATTATATAGTTTCAAAAAAAAACCAACTTAAATCAATATATCGCTCATATAATAAAAATAAATACATAAGTTACAAATATAACAATACAATATGAATATAGGTACAAAATAATTTTTCCATATCAGACCAAACTAAAAGCAAATGTTTGTCATTTTTACATATTTTCTCAATAATACAAAGATTTGTTGTGTGTATATTCTGAACTTAATATATTTTTTGTTATTGTTTCTTTAGGAAAATGTTAGTACCACTATGTAGGAGAAAGTTGGTGCTTATACAATACTCAAATTCGTCCCTTTTTTTCTATTTTTCATATGCGCCTCAGCAATCTTTGCAAACGCTGGCCTGTCAATAAGTTTATAGTTTGTAGACAAGAACCTTGACACTGTTTGGTTCAAACTATCTACCCCATGAGCCAATATATCTAATCCAAGTTCAATACCAGCACCAAAATCACATTCATCTGTGGCAATACTAACATTGGTCAAAATATCCTGCAACTTTGATAAGAATTTTTTCTTTTGCTCGGGTAAAGCATTTTGAATATCGTTGAGAAGTTTCAAGAGCTCTTTGTTGGTTACTCCCAGATCACGATATCCCACTTGAGTTCTGAAACGAAAAAGTTTTTATTTGAAAGGTCAAGTTAGTTTGAGGGTTATTTTATTTTTTTATTTTGTATTCTTTAAGGGCTATGTGCTTATAATTACAGATGCATCCTTTTAACACAACAGTGCAAAGGACAACGCACAAAATGCATTGAAAAGTGGTTTCGGTGAAATTTCCTGAATTCCACATGTAATGTAGCTTATAACCTATAATTTCATTTTCCGAAAAAAAAAATCGGGGGAAATGAGGTAATTTTCGAGTTACGGGGACTCATAGGCGTACTGGTCAAAATTCCAATATTTATATAATCTATAATTTATATTATTTTCTAGAACCCCTATGTTGTAAATAGGATTTAAACACTCTTTTGTTTTGTGGTTGGATTAAGTAATTTTTCTTAGTGCTGCTTCTTTACCAATAAGCTTTTTATATTTTTGCTTAGTCAATTTTAACCAATAAACAACGTAGCAAACAGACTTGATTTCTACATCCGCACAAAGGTCAGTTACTTCAGCGAATGTCAAGATTGTTAGTAAATGTTGATACAGATTGCTTACCGAAAAAATAAATCTTTTTAAATAGGAGAGTAGGATTTGACTTAAAATAATTTAAGTCGTCTGTGTATAATTAATACAACGTGCGCGATTATATGTAATATTGACAATAAATAATTTTAATAGCATATACTAAAAGCAGAATCCACATTAGTTACAATCATTTATTTGCAAGATAATGCCAGAATTTGTTCACACTACCTTGATGAAAATTATTTTCTAATTCGGCCGTTATTAACAGGTTTAGAGCATGTAAACAGATCGTATAAAATTAAAGAACAAGCGTCAATATTTCTTTAAAAATTGAGTAAACTTCATAACACTGATAGATGGGAATTTCTAAACGAAACTAGTTTTAGAAAGGAGTTTAAGGACATGTAATCCTTCACTAAAGAATGATTTCGAAATCTGTAAACTGGGTCTGAAATAATCAAGACCATAATACAATTTTAAAAATCACTTGTTGACAATCTGAAAATGAAACGAAACTTTCTGATGATTTTTTAAGCACTATTTATAAATTTTTAAGGCAAGCTGCTAGTTTAGCAATAAGTATTGCGCAAGCATCACTACAGACCCAGATCTAGCGTTATTGCCGCTCTGGACGAAAAGACATATTGCCGCTCCTTAAATTTATAATATATATTATTTAAAACAAAATTCAGTGGGTTTTAACGTTTTTTTTTTCACTTTTAGTTCTGTAAACTTACGTATTACGTCTTTTAATTCTATTTGATCGCGAATTTCATGCTCAATCGCCAAAATGGCCAAAACATTAAGACGATTTTGAGTGGAAGTGGAACATAAAAAGTTCTTAATTAACTTTAATTTAGAGAAACTTCTTTCACAACTTGCTACAGTTACTGGTATAGTTAGCAATATTATTTTAGTAACACTAAGGTAAGGGGCACAATTTAACATAGTTATTGTTATAGTACATAGTATATTGCCTGTGGCTCTCTTTTTTGCTCAAAAGCGCAGATACGGCAGAAATTTTCTGTGTTAATTCTACCCCATTTATGTCAACAGAATTACCATCAGTCAAAAAACTTTCCAAATCCTTCCAGTGTTTTAAAACCATTAATTTAGATGTGGTTTTTAAATCGAATATATTATATAGGAATTGAAAACGTCGTTGTTTTGAATAAGTTGATTAAATCTAACATCTAATGACTGTACACTTTAAAAAATCGATCCTATATTTTTCTTTGGGATCTTCGATCGACGTCAATTTCGTCAGCCAGCTTTCTAGCATAAACCATAATTTAATTGAATGATTTCTCCGATCGAAAATTCTTAAAGAACTTTTTGCAGCTTTGCAAAAGATCAAGGGCAAATGCTAAATCAAAATCTTTTATTTGCATCAGCTTACTAATTGGATTAATGTAATTTAATAAACCCGAAGCTTCATCTCTTATTATATTATCAAGTTCTTGATTTTCCAAAATGCTAAGAGCAAAGCGTCGAATACATCTCCCATGTAAAATCTTTAAGGCTTCTATCCCCTCCTATCTACTGTTACTTAATGGTTTTACGTTAATTCTTAAAAATGTTTTAATAGTAATGTCCATCGAAAAGTAGATGCGGAAAATATATATATATTTTGGACCATATTGAGGCAATTAGCAGCTTTTAAGGATGCTTGTGCTATCATTAACAGCACTGGATTGAGAGAGTGGCTACTGCACGGACTGCTTTATCGTTCTTGATATTCGACCCGTTAGTTGCTATAGTAATTCTTAAATCAACTATTATATTCTCATTATAACTTTCTTTATAGTCCCCGTCTTAGCTGAATCCCCACACCTAACAAATCTTAGAGGAAAGCACATGTCAAAATAGTATGTTTAAATATAGAATGCTTCATATTGTTTATTTGGATCTGCCCTCTGGTATATCCCAAACAAATCTTTTATAAACATATACACAATTGCCTAAAGTATGAAAAATTCGCTCATATATATATATATATATATATATATATATATATATATATATATATATATATATATATATATATATATATATATATATATATATATATATATATATATATATATATATATATATATATTTGTCTTTAGGCCTACAAAAATTGTACAATGCATAAGATTATATAAAGATACTAATTTATCGTCTAAGCACCTAACTAACCTAACTGAATTAACAGCTGTAGGTGATGTCTATAGAAAAGAATTGTAATGTACATACAAAATGATTATTAAAATCACAGAACTTATACCTTACATAAGTGAAAGAAAAAATGGAGAATCCATAAAAATGTCAATACTATTTTTTATACAAGAATATAATTACAGAACCACCAAATTAATATATATATATATATATATATATATATATATATATATATATATATATATATATATATATATATATATATATATATATATATATATATATATATATATATATATATATATATATATATATATATATATATATATATATATATATATATATATATATTCTCTGAAACAATATTTTATTTTCAAAATAATAACGCAAAATATAGAAAATATATTTTCTACTTATTTTATTAAATTTCTTTTGTTTCTCTATTCTGCGAATGTCTACTGGCAGGAAATTATAAAATTTGGGGCCCAGATAGTTTAAGAATCGCTGATGTATGCTTTTATAGCTTTTAGGGATGTACAACGATCTTACATCACATATTTTCTGGCTGTACAATAAATATATAGGCCAGGGTTTTCTCTATTATAGATTATTTTAAGAATAAAATTTTGTGCAACATTTAGTTGTTTTAATGCATTGCTGTACAAATTACCCCAGACCACAATATCATACATTATCAAGGATTCCACCAGTGCTCTGTACATCATAATCAAAAGACTCTGAGATAATATTTCCCATAGTAGATAAAATTTATGAATTAGAACAGTATAAGATATTGTTTTTTTTATTTTTAAAGTATGTTTTTCCCATTTCAGGTGTTTGTCAATTATAATCCCTAGATATTTTGTTTCAGCGTTTTTTTTATGCCAATTTCAAAGATTTCTACAGACACACTAGAGAAATCAGGACGATTGGCCGATTTTATGTAGAATGCTATATAATGTGTTTTATTTAAATTTAATGATAACTTGTGATAATCTAACCAGTTTTTAATTTTCCTCAGACTCAACTGTGTCGGTCTCCTCACCTCATCCCAACCTTTGCCCGAAAAGATCAAAATTGTGTCATCTGCGTGACATTATAGTTCCATTTATATCCATTGTAGTCAACGAATTTATATTGGTCCAAGAACAGTTCCCTGTGCAACTTTCATTTTAATATTTAGAGCATTACTGTTAAGATTCTCGAATTTTGACTATCTGTTAAGCACAACTTAGACGACTTAGACATCCAACACTATACCTCTCACTCCATAGTTTTCTAGAACACCAAGAAGCTGATTATGACGGACCGTATTGAATGCCTTTGCAAGATCCAGAAAAACAGCAATACTCCCCTCCCCCGTGTTCAAGTTTGCCGTAATTCGGGTAACCAGTTCACAGATCCCATCACTCGTACTATGTCCCCCTACAAATACAAATTGATTTTTTGATAGAATATTGTTTTCAGTCTAGAACTTTAATAAGTCTGTTCTTCAGACATTTTTTTAAAATTTTTCCAAAATCATTCATTTCACTTATAGGGCTAAAGCTGTTTATTAGCTTCTTTATGAACTGGACTAACCATGGTCGTTTTAAATTGAGACGGAACAATGTTGGTTCTAAAAATTAAATTTATAATATGAGCGAGTGTCCTGAGAATGTGCATATGGATAGCCTTTATAACCATTGAGGGCACTGGGGTAAGGAACATAGAAGAGCAAGATGCATGTTCCAGGTTTATCATATTTACTGGTAAGATCGTGTCTGTTATATTTTTTCCTATATTTGTAAAAAAAAACTATTGCAGCAATCAGCCATTTCTTTGTCTTTGTTGGTTTGTTGCCTCTGAAACTATTTTGTAGATATCTTTAATATTTTTTCATTTTTTTTATTAAAATAATTATATTTACATTTAGAGATAAGTTTATTTACAGAATTATATAATATAATTTATACTAATTTTTTAACTCCTCATTGTGAGACTGTAATATTTTTTTCATTTTATCTCATTTTTTAATAGATCTTATTAGACCATTTGTTATCCATGGCTTTATCCTGTTATACTCCTTGCTTTTAACAGTTTTATTTGTTTTAGCTTTAGTATATAGGTGCATGAATATGTCAAAAGTGTTTGCTGTGGCTGATTCAGTATAGTCCAATTCAATTTGCCAGTCTTCAGTACCAAATAGCTCAAGTAATTTATCTTAGTCGATTTTTTCTATGTTTATATGACTTACTTTTTTTGTGTTTTATTTGTTTGGTTAGTCAGAAAAGTGTTTACCATAATAGACTAGTGGTCAGTCAAATGGTTGATATTCCAAGCTGTGAGTTTTTAACTTGCTACGTTTAAAAATATGGTCAATACATGATGCTGACTCCGATGTAAGCCTGGTGTAACACTTGGTAAGAGGGACAAATCCTAAAGCATTAAAAGTAGCATCCTAAAGCATAAATTGACTTGTTAATTATTACTATCACAAAGGTTTATATTAGTGTCACCAACAAAAATTTCAATTTGGTGTTTTTAAATTACCTTCAAAATACATAACAATATCTTCAATAAAAAATTGTATGTTAGATGAGGGCCTGTATAAGCAACTGATGCTAAAAGTTACATTCTGAAGGGTGCAGGTAACTCGACTACTGGTTACTATGGACTTAGGTAGTCTATAATCAGAAATTTGAATATTTAAGTTTTCTAGATATTTGAAAGCATTCACTTAAAACTAAGATATCACAGTACAATAGATCATATGCATTTATGAATATGAGGAGACTATCAAATATTTTTTACACTTCTTATATTTACATGCACTATATTTAAGAATTTTTTTTTAATATTTATTTGAGTTGAGAACATCTCCACTTACACTTTCCTTTGGAAGTTGAATATTTTATTCAAGGTCCTCTCGATTCTTGAGAACTTCTACTTCTGAACATAGTTATCATTGTCCAGGATATTACACCATATTTAGACTTCATCTACTGCTTTTATTATAAGAGATACAAAAAATGTTAAATACAAAAGTTGTAGAGATTGTCCTAAACTGCCAGGAAGTAATTTTTAATAAAACAAATTACCATTAGAAAGCTACTAAAAAACATAAACTTTGTATTTTTTAAATGGGACAACCTATATTTTACACTATATTTCAATAGAGAATATTTTTCTTATTTCAAAAATGTATAATATGTATGTTTGGTTCAGTAGTTTTTGAAATTCTCACATTTAAAAATTGCAATAATATCAGATTTGGGTTTACATCGGCTTTGTTTTGCCGATGATTCAAACATCTTTAATATTTACTTGCTTGGTTTTGTTTTTTGTCCAAACTGTGAAAAATTTTGTCCAATATTTCAAATCTGTCAGGGGAGATACTTATATTGCTGTTTGTTTTTGGATTATAGACTGACGCAAAAAACTGGACAAAGAGATTTGCTATATCTGTGCCATTGTCGGACTCTCTGGAAACCAAATTCATTTCTCCAGGAATAGAACCATGATTTTCATTAATAGCACTTTCCGCATATATAATAATTAAAACATGCAAAAAGGAATTATAATCAGCATGACTTTTTGTTTGTCTGTACTTTTTGTGAGCAATTTTTACCTCAAATATTAAAGTTTTAAGTTCATGTGAAAACCAGATTGGAAATCTGCTATTTGACAGACACTGTTCCACAGGTACAAACAAATCAAAACAATGTTATACAACAGAGTAAAAATTGTCAATTGTGATCTCTAATTTGTTATTTAAAATTGTCATCCAGTCATATAAAAAAAAAAGTTATTAATGAGACCAAAATTTTGCTTGTTGCAAATAGTTTGCTTTTGTACATTTTCATTTGAGTGTTAATGGATGATGGATATCACAATGTACTAAACCAATACATTTGACAATAGAATCAATTTCAATATTTACAAGGCTCAAATCTGAAACAGAATTATTCTCATTTAGCACTTCGTTATATTGAGATAAGCCTAGAGAAGTGGCAGTGTCACACAAAATAATTCCTTTTCTTATAATAAAGGCAGTATATAAAGTCTAAATATGGTGAAACATCCTGTACATTATAATCTATTTTACTTTTGATTATATCAAGTAAGTATTTGTAGCAAGGACATTCAAACGTGCTTGTCTCATGACATGTGTTGTGATGGGCTTTGAAGTTTTCATTCGCTGCTGCACATTTGGCACACCTTTTCAATATTTTTGGACACTCATTAATTTCATGTTCACCCATGCAGTATTCATATGCTTGTGTATTATTACACTCAATATTTTTGTAGTAGTACCCTTGACATCGATAACATCTTGGCATACTGATGTTCTCATAGACCGGATATCTTTCCCACTGGAAGAATACTTTTTTGAGACCATCGATTTATACAATAATTCTGGTGAACATTCTGCAAAAATTGGTATTTGTTACTTTTTGGTATTTTTCATTATGTAAGTGAAACTGTTAGTTCATCACTTTCTACAATAAAGTTGTTCTATTCTCTGAGGTTATTTCTCTCTTTATCTTTCAGAGATACGTCTCATACACAAACAACAACATACGTTTTTGTAGTTATGCGCATTTCTGAGGTAGATAAAGCAATACATTGCTTGTGTATTTTTCTATCACATTCATCACACTCCTTTTCTTTAACTTCTGAAAGTTTCAACATTTGAAATATTTAAAGTTTGAAACCTAGAAACTAGTTATTTTTGTTTTGTTTGTTGTTTTCCAGAATTTTCGCTTCGATTTACACCTTCAATCAGAATTATTCTGATGAAATATATATTCCCAAATATAGAATTGTTTTTTTTTTGTACATATTGAGTTTAATTAAAAACACTAATTTTCGCGATGATCGCGAATTTTCCGAGAAAAAGAAAATTAACAACATAAACGTCGAACATAACATATATTTTTGTTTGTTTGTTGTTTCTTGAACTTTTTTATTATATTTGTTTGAAAATAAATTTCTTGGGATGAGGTTCATACAAGGAAATAAAACAAAATGATGTCATTTCTTGATTTCTTGTTTTTTTTTATTAATCAAACCTTTCCTTTTATTTTTTATCCCCTTTTAATGATCTTGCATATAAAATTAAGGCAGCAATAATTTCACGCCAAGTTATATCATGTAAAAAACGAATAACATTACTTGGATACACAAAACATCATACATTCATGTAGGCCAATTTTTTTTAACATAGATGTGTGAGATCTAAAGGCTAAAAAATAGCTGAAAAATAGTTTGATTAATATATAAAAGAAAACCAGGAAATGACATAATTTTGTGTTATTTCCCTGTATGAATGAACCTTATCGCAAGAAATTTATTTTCAAAAATAAATATTCATATTTATAATAAAAATTATAATATATATATATATATATATATATATATATATATATATATATATATATATATATATATATATATATATATATATATATATATATATATATATATATATATACATATACACTTTCTACTGTGGATTGAGAATCTCAGTATAAAAACCAAAATTTTGTACACCCGGTATTAAGCGACAAAACAATATAGACTTTAAAAACAGAAACCAGTGTAACTCTTGTATATTTTTTTATGAAACTCTAAACCCTGTTTTTATAGTTCAAATTGTGTTTGTTTGGGAGTGTAAAATTTTATATATATATATATATATATATATATATATATATATATATATATATATATATATATATATATATATATATATATATATATATATATATATATATATATATACATATACACTTTCTACTGTGGATTGAGAATCTCAGTATAAAAACCAAAATTTTGTACACCCTGTATTAAGCTAAAAAACAATATAGACTTTAAAAACAGAAACCAGTGTAACTCTTGTATATTTTTTTATGAAACTCTAAACCCTGTTTTTATAGTTCAAATTGTGTTTGGGAGTGTAAAATTTTGGTTTTTATACTGAGATTTCTAAATCCACTGAAGAAAGTATCTCCAACAATAGCACTGTTCTACTGACTTTAACAACTGAAACACAAAGAAGTTGTCATTTGTCATGTCATTCGTTGTGTAGCACTTGTGTACTACTATCTAATAAAAAATTGTCAACCTATCACTTACTCCATCCACACTTTTAAAATATTCCATTCAACATGCTGATATTTGTCATGTGTCTGTAAGCCTTTTATGATTCCACTGTTAAGTATACTAGCTGTCAAAAAGAATAAATAAAGCTCCACATCAAGATGTTACATTATTTACAATTAACCAAGAAATCCATACATCCACTTCGGGTGTCCACAAATTTTAATACAACCGAGAATATTACAAATGTTAAGTTCACATATTGTGTGCAAAAAACTTACTTTCTGTTATAAGGTACTACAATTCCAATTTTACTAAAAGTTCTGGTAACAATTTTCTTATCTCTATCCCTAATTTTTTGTGTTTTTTCAGACAGGCTTAGCTGGAGTTCTTCTGCCCTTTTCTTTACAGCACTTTGAAATCGCCCTATATGCATTTTTTTAAAAGGGTCACCAGTTTTCTTAAGGTCTTCTAAGTACAAACTAAAAAATTGATCTATGAATATTTAAAATCTATTATAAATAATCAGATTCACAAAATTAAATAAGATACTTTTTAAGGTAAAACTTAATTTATAAATAACTATGCCTCCATATGTTTACAAGCAGAGAAATATGGTTGGATATGGATGAATAAATGATAAAAAATCTCTATACAAAAAAATCCCTTAAAAACATTTCTCTTTAAGACGTTTTTTCTTTCAGAGATTTTTACCATTTTTTCACCCACTACCACTATTTGTCTCTGCTTGCATACATATGGAAGATATAAAGAAGTGAATTGCAAAAGTTAGGCCCAAATATTTGTGTGCAGTATTAAATGGTATAATGATTAGATAGAAGCAGATACAGATGACCAACAAGCTAATCTGATGTTTAAGAGACTGACTGGGAACTAGACAAGGTTGAAAAGGATTACTATTTTCTATTTTAACTTTACTTCTCAACAGGAATTACCAGGGTATAGAAAAGAAATTAAATAGTTATCTCATCACTAAATTCCTCATATGTTTTGCAGGGAATGCTAAGGTGAGTCTTTATCAGTTTGATTTACGTGTTTCATCTCAATGTGTTAAATGACATTTCATGTCTCAGACCATAATTTAATTTCCTGAACAGTGAACTTACAATATAAAAAACAGCGATCTTGCTATAAAACTATTAGCGATTTTAAAAATTTAAATATGTCCGATTTAAGAATTGACTTTCCAAAAATTGACTGGAATATAATATATACAACGAATAGTGTTGACGATAAGCTAACTTTTTTTACAGATAGTGTTTTGCAGACCTTTAATAGATACGCACCACCTATTAGGTAGAATCCAAGAAAGTATAGGATGCCTTGGTTTACTGATGCTGTAATCACTTTAAAAATAAAAAAGGAATGAGCTTGGTGACATATAAAAAATCACGAAATTCTGGTCACCGTACCTATTAGTGCCAACTAAGAAACTTTTATAATTGGATGTTAATGGCGGAGAAGCGCACTTATTACTTAAACACTCTCAAAGATTGTACCAAAAACCCCAAAAGACTTTGGTCACACCTACACAAGTGGCGACTTCCCAAACCTGATGCTAAAGCATTTTCTTTTCCTAGTGATCTTTTTAGTGCCAATCAGAACAACTCTCATTTTATGATTCATGGATCCTAGCTACCTTGAACAATTTCAACATTTTAGTCATCGCAATGCAGATTCACATTTAGACCCTGCACTGTTGATCAGGTTAAATCATTAGTCTCATGACAAAAATCACATCATCACTTTTGGCATTGACGGTATTTTGGCAAGGATGCTGCAGCTGTCTCTTGAAATCATCTCACTCCCTTTCACACACATCAATGATCACCCGTTTTTATAGGCAACTCAAACTGCTAAAACTGAATGAAATGAGATATATCCATTTTGCCTGCTTTGTGGTTAATGTTGTTAATACTAGGACCCCTAAATACCTGGCTGATAAGCTGGTGAGAAGAAGTGATGTACACATCAGACAGCTCTGACAAGTACACCTTAATCTTGATGTTCCATGGCCCCAGAGTGTTCTGTTCAAGCTTCTCATACTTATCTTCAATCAGATCTCGAGCTTATTCCCAAAAGGGACATCTAAAGATTCATTAAAGAGAAAGCTGAAGCGTGAGATCCTGCACCCTCAAATTTAATTTTAATTTTAGTTTGTTTTAGTGCCTAATATTTACTCCTACTGTAATTCTTATTCTTGCTTGGGACTTGATTTTGATACCACTGGCTTTAAGTGTTCCCTGTTCTTTTGTGTACTGCTTTTAATTTAATTTAATTTTTTTTGTGCACAATAAATGATTTTTGAATTTGAAAATATGTAACAGCCTCTCATACTATTCAGAAGTGGTGTTAAGTATGGCAGGAGAATAATTATTTTTTGGTTTAGTTCATGACTAGTATATTAAAGGCGACATTTCCAGAGAGGATGGATAGTGGTGGATAGATGGTGTCCAATAAGATTTTAATAAGCCACCCTAATTACAGAATTCAGCAATGGTCACAAGGATCTTAAAGTCTAATTACTTCTCAAGGTTAATGATTTGCACTAATGTACTGCACTTTGGCAAAACTGTATTTCTTAAGTAGTACTTTTTATCACTAAGACAGACGTTTTTACTAAAATTTATACTCACTTTAATGCAGCAAAAAGATTATCACCCATAACTTTTAAAATTCCATCAGTCTTTGCACAATTGCTCACTAAAAATACAGGCATATCTTTTGGAGAATCTCGATAGTAGCTAATATGGTATCCTGTTCTATCATCTCCTTTAAGAATAGCCTGAGACTCCGGAGGATCATAGTAATATCTCCAGTGAAGCAAATAGTTATCCTCAGGTTGCTCTACAATATCAAAAAATTTTCCTGCAAGAACATCAAAGGGTCCAATTAGTTTAAGGCCAACATCTTTAAAAGCATCGAGGGGGCATTCTTTCTTCAGATCTTTGCAAAAATCCCAAAATTGATAAAAATCTTCTGGCATCTCTACCAAAAATTTTTCTTTAATGAACTCTTTGGGACTGAAATTCTTTGCAATGCGCTCAAGGTTTGATATGTCATTATGTTTTGGTAAAAGCTGTAGATCAATTTTGTCTTGTTCTGGCTGTGTTTCATTATTCGTTTCATCCATTAAATTACTTTGTCTATCCTGTTTCACAGTTGTTTCACTGCCATCATCACTAAGTTGAGTATCCCTTAAAATGGAAGTGGTCTCTTCAGCATCATCTTTAATATCCATTTTAAATCTTTTCTTGGCTTGTGTAATTGTTCCATTTGGGTCTGCTTTCTAAAATAAAGAATATATTGTTTTTAATGAAATTTTAAAAATATTTTCATTTTTGGATGTTCTGTACTTAATTTATGGTATATTAACATCTCTGCAAGCTACATGTTTATAGAAACACTGTTATATTATGAACCAAGGAAATTCCCCTTAAATATTTAATCTTACTTTTGGCCATTCTATATAGTAGAAATATTTTTTTATTAATACATTTTTTTAAAACAAAGTAGGTAGTTCTAAATTAAGTGCATTAATATACAATATATTTCAGTGTTGATAAAAACAATAGTAAAAAATACCTTTAATTAACCTATTTAAATGAATTATGCATCCACCTTAAAAATAAATCATTATTCAATTTCCCATTATCAATAATTGTCCCATTCAGTTTCATTTCCCTATATACATATATTAACTACCCACTTTATAGAGTATATTGAGCTCCAAGATAGTTAACAAAACACATGTATATATATATATATATATATATATATATATATATATATATATATATATATATATATATATATATATATATATATATATATATATATATATATATATATATATATATATATATATATCAAAAGTAGGAAAATATTAGCACGGCAAAAACTAGTATATGGTAGAAAATGGAATGTTGGGCCACATTTAAAAATACAGAGCTTTAAAGTGTGTGATAATGAACGGTTGCAACTATATGTGGAATTAAGGCTTTTTGAAACATAGTGAGGCATGGAG
Source organism: Kuschelorhynchus macadamiae (assembly GCA_030620095.1). Classification (NCBI taxonomy): domain Eukaryota; kingdom Metazoa; phylum Arthropoda; class Insecta; order Coleoptera; family Curculionidae; genus Kuschelorhynchus; species Kuschelorhynchus macadamiae. The sequence goes on along the minus strand of JAUTXW010003516.1, from coordinate 103,633 downwards.
AGCTATGATGTCAGTTTTATTTTACGACATTTAATTTTTAATAATTCTCAAGTGCCGAAAAGGATTATACTAAGGCAGAGAAGGTGAATATGATTCATTTATATTATTTAAATGAAGAAAATGCGACAAGAGCTCGAAATGCATATTGCATAGAGTTTCCAGATAGGCTGACACCAGTGTGGAAAATCATAAATACTAAACTACAAGAAAGAATAAGAGTAGAAATGAAAATTAAAATAGTTCAAAGGAACAAGGAAGAAGACCTTAACATTTTGCTTTATTTTGAAGGTAATTGTACTGTTATACTATGATCATAAATTATAATTTTTTTCCTAGAAGATCCTGAGTGATCTATACCGAAAGCCGCCAAGTATTTCGATAAATCATGGCATAAAATTCATGAAGTTTTAAAAGATATTAATATAGGCCTTATAAATTTCTTCCAGTTCAGGATTTAAGGGAGCAAAATATGAATGTGTGGTTTGGTGTTTTACACAATAAAATAATAAATCCTGTTATTTTTAATGGAAAATGAAATGAATTGAAATTTATTTCAAATAAGTAACCTACTTACAATTACAAATGTGTCAACCACTAAAATTTAAAAATGCTAAAACTCAGCATACATGCAGTTATAAAATGTATTGCTTTATTCTGAATTTAAAAATATTAATTGATTCAGCTTCCTTAACATTTGCTTCCAACAGATTATATTCGTAAAAGCCTTTATAAAATAAAGAAAGCATTCCCGAACTGTTATTAACTCTTGCTATATAAAAATTTATTTATTTATTTATTCCTTTATTGCCAACAATATCAATCAAATTGAATAAGCAATGTGACCTATCCATAAATAAATGTACAGGAAAGAGCCTAGCCGTCACCTTGACGAGACCGGGAAGGTACCAAGATTCAAAACGATGACCCGTCAAAATGACAACACCTGGTTTCCGATTTTCAGTGGGGTATCCACTGTGATTTTTACTTTGAAATTTAGGAAGTAATTTGAAAACTTATATTTTGAAAGAGAATTAGAATGAAGGTATGGACTAAATTAAATAAGCCAATTAGTGTGATACATTATTTCAGGTGCCCAAAAATCTGGTCAAACATTAAAATTCATGTCTTTAACAGCTTACTTTAGATATTACTGAATATTATTTTTTACAAATAAACCTTTGATATAAATACCTTTATATTCATTCAGGAGTTTGTTATTATTGATGCTTTAGAACTGAAAATTGGGTTTGAAATAGCGACTTATCAAAGTTATAAAGAAATATGGCAATTTCGCCGTCTGGACAAAATAAATTAACATAGCGAGAAGCATTCTGGATGATGAGCTGTCGCGACACGTGCCCAGTAATTACAATAATTTGATCTAAAGCTTGCTCCTAAGAAGTACTTGCAACTAATAATTTAATGGCGCAACAATATGAAAGCATATTTGGAAAAACTTGCAACTCATTTGAAATTTATATTAGGCTTTCATAAGCTATAAAGTACATGGAATTTTTCTTTTTTGTTTCGTTTCGACTGTCCTTTTGTATTTCTGCTTTCTTTTTATCACATTACTTGAATTTAATAAATAAAATTTAATGATTTTTTTAATAAGCAGAATTACTTTTAGTTGAACTAGGAAATTATATTTTTTCTAAGTAACTAAAATTATTTAGAAAAGTTAAGTAGATAAAAAATATCAATGCATTTAAGATGCAATATGCCATAAATAATTAAATATAAATAATTTCATTAATACAGTCTAAATAACGTTTTAAATAAAAACAGGCATACATATTATTATTTCATTTAAATTTACTCAAATTTAATACAGAACAAAACATTAGATAAATATCTATTTACGAAATATCAACATCTAAGACACATTAGGTTAGAAGAAAATTCAGTAAAATTGATATTAATTATACAAATAAAAACAAAAGAAATTAAAATAGGACTGCAATTATTCAGTACCAATAAATTTTATTGGTTAAAAATGCTTTATTATATTTTAGAAAAATATTAATATTAAGTATCCTATTTTTTAAAAGTACTGCCTTTAAACATTCTGATTTTTAAAATAGTGTCGTTTGTAAGATGAAGGTTATGTAAGTATCAGAAGTTCCTATGCTTTCATTTTTATTTAGTATTTCCTAGGTTGAATAAACTCTTAATAAACCAAAGTACAATAGTCAATATTATTATTATCTTAGAAATTTTAATTTCTCAATTTTTTATTTTATTTACTTGCATTTACGTGTTTTTGTGCACCTTGTATATTATATGAAATATTTTTTGTGACCAATCTTATTTTTTTAATAAGGAACACTTTTTAACATAACATAACCTAAAACCACGCACACGCTATAATACGTATATATATATATATATATATATATATATATATATATATATATATATATATAAATGTATATATACGTATTACCGACTCATCGATTACTTCGCGATGGTTTGACCAATGTAAATTTGTTTAAACCCATATTAAAAGCACAAGGAAGAAAGGACTTTCGTTCAACTGGTAAGTGCATTTGTATTTTCGTAAATAATAAATTAACTAGACCCTTTTGAATCCGATTTAAAGGCAAAAATAATTGTTCTTATAATTAAAATCATAATTTTTAAAATGTCAAACAATTAGGTTAGGAACCAAGTTGTATATAAAAAACACAGTAGCGTAAAACTTCATGTAATATTTTGATACGTCAAAACATTTAAATTACCTTATGTATGTTGTAAAACGAAAGAAAAAAAATTATGGCTTTCATTCATTTTGGGTCAGACTTAAAAAATATATTACACTAAGAATAGCTCATGAAAGCACAATATTGTGTGAAAAAAAATCTCCAAAAGAGGATTTCATATTTTTTTGTTTGCCTTTACTGTCTGTTAAACAAATAACATTTGTTGAGAAATATAATCAAACTGTTTTCCCTTCAACACAGTAACTAGACCCAGAAAAGGATAATATACTGTTAGATATTAAAACTTATTTTGTCCTATAAAATTGTTCCTAGACACTCATAACTTCAACTTTTTCTTCCGTTTTAAAACATATTTAAGGTAATTTAAATGTTTTGACCTAACAAAATATTACATGAAGTGTTACGCTACTGTGTTTTTATATACCACTTGATTCCTAACCTAACTGTTTGATACTTTCAGAATTTCTTTCTTTCTTTCTCAAAATGGAGTCGGCTGCCACTTTTTTGCTTTCAGCGCCATTCTCCAGCCCAAAAGGTAGGATGTCCGGATGGCGAGCTCTTAGCTCCCGAACATCCCGAATTTTTCAAATAACTCTTGATTTTTTCCTCTTTTAAATTCTGAAATGCATCTTGGCTTCCACTAGGTGCCCCTTGAGAGTACTACTGATATCACGAGATGACCCTTTCTTTCAAGCTATCCCCTTACCCCTCCCACTCCCGCCACGTAGCGGCCATTACGCTAATATTCTATGTAGAACTGCGGCAGACGAACGGGATAGAACTCAGGAACAACTAGGCCTCACACGTTCACAGCGTCTGCTCCCTTTCTAGCGGGGTCGTTAGTTTCCACACTGAGCGGTTGAGTCTCCCGTTTCCCCCCGAAATAAAGCAGCAAAACCGAACACGTGGCACCACTTATGCTAACAACACAGAGGTCTGCATTCGACGAGACGAACCGGAAGACCTACTTTCAGAATTATGATTTTTATTATAATAACAATTATTTTTGCCCTTAAATCAAACTTAAAAGTGTCTAGTTAATTTCTTTACTTACAAAAACACAAATGCATTAAACGCTGGAACGAAAATCATTTCTTCATTGTACTTTTAAAACGGGTACGACCGCACGCCACACAACTGACCATTTTTTGTATTTAGGAAAATGCACAAACGACCAAAAGTTTGTTTGTTACAATTTATAACACACAACACAACTTATTAATCAAAATTTTTATTAATTCGATGTGTGTATTATTTATAAACTACAAAAACTTAAGCTTAAATTTGTAAAGATGACGGTTTGACAACACACGTCAACAAACCAAACCATAAACATCAGAAAAATAAGGTCCCAAAATGACGTAGTTCCGTCAAAGCCTGCTAATTTAAAATAATGCATGGGGCTCTTTCCTGTTGTCTATTTATTCAAAGAATGTGAGAAATGTATATCACAGCAACTTAAATAACAGATATTTAAAAACAGTAATTTTTGTTTTGCTTATTTAATTTAACTGATACTGTTGGCAATAAAGGAATAATTAAATAAATAAGTAAAAAAATTCCAAGGAAGACCTTTTTTTTTTACTTAAGGTAAGTTGGTTAAATTTTCATTGACCGAAATATCAAGATGCAGTTTGCGCGTGGATAATTAGGCTTCATTTTGCTATCTTTTTTTAGAAAGTTCGCAATTTCTGTTATTTTATCAAAAAACGCCCTCTAGTGGTCAGATCCCAAATCAAAAACACAATTAGTAAAATAACATTGGATTCCCAAGGAATGCTTTTTTCACCGATACCAAGGTTATTAAAATCTGTTGAGCCATTATCGATTTATAGATATTTATTTAGAAAAAGATTTAAACACCCCTCCACCACTTTATTTTCAGAGATAGAAAAAAGAGTTGATAACATATATCCTTACAATACGTGTGACGTTTGTTTTTGTTTTTGGTGCTGCATATATTGTGGAAAATTTCGGTAAAGTAGTCCTAATAAATTGATATAATCCTGTTTCATCAGTGCATTGGAGTAGTGGCAGTGACAGGAATTGAATTAAACTCGGAAAACTTACGTCTAATACTATAAAAACTGGAATCTCAGTATCGTAAGCACGTGAATCCACCCGCGGCATTGCCATGTTCAAATTCGATTGAAATCGAGAATCGAAAATAACGTTTGATATTATTGTGCATTGTGACGTCATTATATACCTTTCAGCGACTCTTGAATTATTAGTTATGTCGGACGTGAATTTAAGTTGCGGTAAATGCGAAAACGTAATTGCGAAAAATGCGACATCTATAGAGTGCTATTTATGTCGTACATGGTTCCATAAGGGATGTTCTTTGTTGACTAGTAAAGAGTTCACGGAAATCTACTCGCTAGCGAAGAAAAATCAAACTCATTCATGGTCTTGTTCATCGTGTAAACAAAGTGATGTTAGCAAAAAACGCTTGTCAATCGAGCCGAAGTTAGCACCAGCAGTTGAAAAAACAAGACCAATAACAGGCAGAGCCACTGAAAGAAGAAAAGGAGTACGTTCACAGCCTGAGCTAGCAGTTAATTCGCCATGCGGTTCCATAGTTGCCGATAATACTATGGATATCAACATGGTACCTAATATCCTTAATAAAAACAACGTAGGTATGGATGAACTTCTAGCTGTTATAAAGCAGCTTTATACATTAGTCCTGCAGCAACAAAAAATAAATAATGAACTGATGGACGAAATTCGCACAATGAAAAATGAAAGCAATGAAAAGTTAAGTTCTATTGAGCACAATGTGGTGAGTATTCAAAGTGAGCTCGACATATTGAAAAATAATACTGCTGATATGCCTGTGTCCAATAAGGAGCTTGACCCGAAACCCGGTTGCGACGAGCTACTCATGGAATTGAACGATAGAACGGCAAGGAAAAATAATGTCATTGTATATAATATCCCGGAGAGTAATTCAGATACAATCATGGACAGAATCGAACATGATAAATCACAGGTGAATGCAATATTGGAAATGTTGGAAATAGAAAAAAATAACTTTAGAGTATCTAGAATAGGTAAAAAGGGAAACAGTCCAAGACCTGCAAAAATTGTATTTCATGATCAGCTTATAGCTAGAAAATGCATAAAAAATAAATCAAAACTGCGAAGTACTGATTTTAGATTGAAGGCTGACCTGACAAAACTTCAACGCCAAGATCTTAATAGGTTATATGGTGAAATGCACGATAGGAATCAAAAGGGTGAGAATTTGGTTATCATTTATAAAAATGGGATACCAACTCTAACTAAGAAGTCTACAAAAAACTGACTACAGCCCCATTGAAGATTTACTATCAAAATGTTGGTGGTTTCAGCAGCAAGATTCCAGATTTTAAAAGAGCTGTGCTTTGTTGTGATTATGAAGTCATAGTTTTGTGTGAGAGTTGGTTAAATCTCGGATTGTGAGGTATCAATTAGGGGTTTTAATGTATATCGTTGTGACAGATCAGTTTTTACTAGTTGCAAGAAAAGAGGAGGTGGGGTAATAATTCTAGTCAAGAAAAATATACCTTCACATGTTATTAAAATAAGACAAACCTCTGTAGAACAATTGTACATATTTATAAAGTACGGATACTTAAAACTGGTCATTGGTGCGTTGTATATTCCTCCAGGTTCAGATAGTACGGTTTATGAGGCTCACTCTGAAACGGTTGAAAGTATTTGCTTCAATTACGCATCAGCTAAAGTGCTAATTTTTGGAGATTATAATTTACCTTTGGCCAGGTGGATAAAAGCAGATGATGAAGGATTGACCGTAGAATGTCCGATTAGTTATCAGGCCAAACCTTTGGTTGATGCTTATTCTTTGTTAAATATGTTTCAAATAATTTCAGTTCCCAACTCACGGGATGTCTTTTTGGATTTGGGCTTTATTTCCATTAAGTCAACATCATTCTGCTTATTATTGTGAGCTGAGTGTGGAATGTACAAAGGTTTTACAAAAAGAGGAATATTTTAGAGATTATAAAAATGCTGATTATGTTAACTTCAACAATTATTTGGGGTCAGTTAATTGGGAAGAAATATTAAAAAATTTAAATATAAATGAAGCCACTGATTATTTTTACAAAATTTTAAACTTTGGTATTTCTCAGTTTGTACCTTTAAAACGTTATACAACCTCGAATTTTCCTAAATACTTTAGTGCTGAATTAAGGCAAAACATTGTATGGAAGAAGTCAGCTCATAAATCATATATGCAATCTAAATGTATTAATGACTATGAAAATTTTTCACGATATAGAGCTATTTGTAAACAGTTGGTTACTCGAGACCATAATATTTATCTCACACAAATCGAACAGGATGTATCTAATACTCCACGTAACTTTTGGAAGTACATAAATAGCGAACGTAAAAATTTTGATCTTCCTGAGTGTATGTATTATGAGGATAGAATGGTAGATGATGGTCAAAGAATTGCAGATTCCTTTGCTGACTTTTTCCAGACAGTGTATTCAGCAGAGAGGGTTGGTATAACTGTACCTGATTATATCCAGGAACGAACATCTGATGTAATTGTGAATCAAATCAAATTAGTGGATGTTTTTGATAAGATCTTTAACTGTAAAAAGAAATCAAATAGTGGACCCGATGGAGTACCTGAAATATTGTTGTTTAATGTGGTATGTACCATAACTCTACCACTTCATATATTATTCAATAAGTCATTGACAGAGTGCGAGTTTCCGAAAGTTTGGAAAGAGAGTTTCATAGTACCAATTTTTAAGTCAGGGGAGCGATGTAGAGTTAATAACTATAGGGGGGTAGCAAATCAATCGGCGATATCAAAAATTTTTGATTGCCTAGTCTCGGAGCAATTAAAATGGTCATGTAAAGAACTTATTTCTGATCAGCAGCATGGTTTTGTGAGTGGCAGGTCCACGGTTAGCAGTTTGGTTGAGTTCGAGATGGCTGTGCTGGAGGCCTTGGAGGAAGGTTGTCAGGTCGACACAGTTTATACTGATTTCTTCAAGGCATTTGACAGTGTTAACTTTAGGCTGCTGATTGCCAAGTTGCGGTCTTTTGGGTTTGCCACTGATCTATTGAGATGGCTGGAGAGTTTTCTGACTGGTAGAGTTCAGAGGGTCAAGATAGGGCCTTTTTGTTCCAAGTTCATTACAGTAACATCTGGAGTACCACAGGGAGGTCACTTGTCGCCTCTCTTATTTATACTGTTTGTCAATGATATAGCCCTAAGCTTACACTCCTGTAGGTGTCTACTGTTTGCTGATGATATGAAACTTTTTATGCCTATTAGGTCAGAGATGGATATTTTGGCACTCCAAACTGACCTTGACAGTTTTGTGCAGTGGACTCATGATAATCACCTTTCACTAAATGTTAAGAAATGTACCTTTATGAGCTTTTACACAGTCACTAAACAATATAGATCTGAATACACGATCGATGGAGTTCAATTGGAAGGGATGGATAAGGTAAGGGATCTTGGAGTATTATTTGACTGTAGAATTTCATTTCAAGATCAGTATGCTGCGGTAACCTCCAAGGCAATGCAGATACTGGGTTTCATATTTAGATGTGGGAAAAGTTTGTCTCCATCATCTTTAGTACTTCTATACCTTTCTTTGGTTAGGCCTCATCTTGAGTATGCTTCCATTGTATGGTCACCTATCTACAATGTCCATATATCAAATATTGAATCAGTTCAGAATAAGTTTGTAAGATATTTGCAACATAAATTTGACATTCAATTACACTTACCATCCTTATCCTGCAGAAGAAAGATGAATGACCTATGCTTTACCTATAAAGTTTTAAATGGTATGGTAAACTGTCCGTTTCTACTAGAGCAAATTAAATTCAAAATACCCTCTCGTACCCTTAGGAGATCTGACCTCTTTCATATCGATTTCCATCACACAAATTATGGACTTAATATGCCTCTCACACGGTCATTAAGAATATTAAATGATAATTCCTCTCTTGATCCTTTCGGAAGCTCATTACAAAAATTCAAGTCCAAAATTCTCGGGACACTAAATGATTGAACAAATTCTTGGACTCTAATATAATTCCTGGTATGTTTTGAATGCTTGCATAAATTTGTTATTTATGATTGCTTTTAGGTTACACATTTGTATTGGGAAAATACTAGTATTGCCTTACTTGAAAATTTATTTTTTGTAAATGTTTATTGTAATTCAATGGGGTATCCCGTTTATTAATAAATAAAAAAAAATAAATAAATAAATAAATAAACAAAAAAGATTTGGTTTTATCTCAGTTTTAAAATGCATACATTTTTGTGTTATCTTAATAGGGGGAAATTTCAAGAAACACTGCTTTTTTAATTAAGAATAGTAATTACGCCCCCTAGCAGTCATCTTAGAAGCTTAAAAATTATATCCAGAATTGTCTCGTGGCCACTTTGGTTATACAGCTTTTCTACAATGAGTGGTATCCAGGCTACAGCTGCTTACCTCACTTATTTGCCCATCCTGTATATTATCTTTTTCAGTTGTAAAGTGAGTATTACTTAATTTCTATTGTATCTACAACTATACCACATACCAATTTAATTACTACTCATATAAAGGTTCTTGATTGGGTGTCAGTTTAAAGACCACAATGATGAGAATATACAATAAAATTATTAAATCAAATATTTTCATATAATATATGATAAGAGATGAATATAATAAAATTATATATGTCTAAATTTGTACAAAAGTTCATAATTTGCATTCTAAAACCCTCAAAGATACTGGTATTCAGTCTAATTTACGCAAATAGGGTCAAGTGGGGTAATTGTAAATTCGGGGTAAATGTAAATGATCAAAATTTTTTAACAGGGAATTTATATTTTGTCAGTTGGCACATATGAGGTGGTAGCCCTGCACAATATGTTTATCTCACAAATTAGTTTACTCTAACCAGTGTTCAGAGAAGGTTGTGTGTTATTATTTTAAAAGTTTTGTGAAAAAAAAAGTTTTTCAATTTTGCAGAGAATCACTAAATAGGTGAAAACACATAGAGAAAGGTAAGTATTCATAATAATTTCATTTTGGTAAAAATATATGCTTCTAAATTAGTTTGTTATTACCAGCAGTCCTCCATTACATAGAAGCTTTTTTAGTTACAACCTTGTTTACAATTCCCCCAAAAAATGACCCAGTTGGGAAATTGTAAATATAATTTTAGGGGCAATTGTAAACAAAATTATAAATTATGTTTTTATTAAAACATAACATAATATTACTTTTTAGGGCATTGCAAGTTAATAAGGAGCCCATTGGCAGCCTTCTCTGTAGAAAAATAAAATTATGCCTCGCAAATATATAAAAAAAACTAGAGGTCCAAGTTATACCCATGACAATTTAATAAAAGCTGTAAATGATATTATGAATTCCAGGAGGACATATGCTGAAGTAGAAGAACGGTATGGAGTACCTAAATCCGTAGTATATCATCATATTAAAGGGAGAAAAGTTGCCATAGAAAAAATGGGGGCTGGTCGACCCATTTGTTTATCAGCAGCAGCTGAACTCCACTTAGAAAACTGCATAAAAGCTAAAGCCAGAATGGGATATCCTTGTGATAGGGACGAAATTAAAAATATGGTAGGAGAGTATGTGAAAGATCAAAACATACAAACACCATTTAAAAATGGGATTCCAGGGAACGACTGGTATTATGAATTTATGAAGAGGCACCATTCTTTATCATTTAAAAAACCAGAGCTACTTCAAAAAGCTAGAAAAGATGCTAGGAATCCTGAAGTAGTATATGAATTTTATAGGGAATTAGAAAACCTTGTAAGAGAATGATTTAGAAAATAAACCATATTTAATTTTTAATGCTGATGAAACAGGTTTTCTCACAGATCCTAAAAAACTAAAAGCTATTGGAGAGAAGGGTAAAAGTAGGTTATAAAGTTTATATTATAAGTAACTTTCTAAATAGGTTTTAGGTCTGACGCGGATCTCTGGTGGTTCAGGTAGGGAGTCCATTACTGTGCTGGCAGCAGTTTCAGCATCTGGAAGTTTCATGCCTCCTTTGATAGTATTCAAAGGTGTGGCCATTCAAGCTAGATGGACTAGTAATGATGCTTATCCTGGGACATTATTGACAACGTCTTCCAATGGATGGATGGAGGAACCGCAATTTCATGAATGGTTCACAACAGCATTTATACCATATGTTGATAACATTAGAAAAGAACACAACTGTCCAAAACAAAAAGCTATGCTCATGTTTGACGGACATAACAGTCATATAAGCTATCGTATCATAAAAGCCGCTTTGAACAACAATGTCCATCTGGTTAAATTTCCCAGTCACTTGACTGATCGAATCCAGCCCCTCGATAAATGTGTATTTGGTCCTATAAAAACATCCTGGGACAAGCATTTAATAAATTTTACAAAGAAACAGCTGGAGAAAAGAAATACGGGACGTTTGACAAAGAGTAAATTTGTAGAACTGTTAGGGCAGACCTGGTCTCATGCAATGAAGAAAGAAAATATTATAAAAGGGTTTCTTTCTACAGGAACATATCCTGTTGATGCGTCTAAATTTCCTTCTGAAGAATTCAATCCAAAAGATTTGAAAATATATAGGAAAAAAATTGCAGAGAAACCTGAAGTCACTAATATTCAACAAGAGACATCAAATATTCCTATTGCAGGTCCTTCCAAAATTACACCCTTGGCTTCTCCATCACATGCCCTTTCTAATACAAAAACGCCTATCAAAACTCCTTCAAAAATTATAGAAATTTTTACAACAGCGCTACAACAAAGCAGCAAAAAGAATACAACTCCTGAGGAAGTATTACGAGTAAAGCGCCAAATAGTTCCCCGTTTAAAACCTGTAAAATATGGGGAAATTCTTACAACACAAGAAGTTTTAGATAAAATGGCAGAAGTTGAAGCAGTAAGAAAAGAAAAAGAGGAGAAGAAAAAACTAAAGGGTAAAAAACGTAAAATGTCTATAGAAGACTCAGTAGGAGATAAGGAAATAGAATACCAAGACTCTTCAGGAGATGAAAATTATATTGAATCTGTCATTTCAGAAAGTATTCCTGAAGTCACTTACCAAAAGCCTGACTGGGAAGAACTTAAAATTGGTTCCTTTGTTCTTGTAGATTTTGTCGGTGGAAGTCGTAGGTCAGTTCATTACAAGTATGTTTGCTGCATTTCAAACATTGATCGGGACGATGGAGAAATAACAGTAAATGGATATACTATGTATGACAAATTCGCAACAGAGTTTATACTAAAGGAAAATGATGTGTCAAATATAGACTTTGACTCCGTTAAAGCTATTCTACCAGAACCAACTTTAAAAGAGAAAGACAGACGTCTTATTTATGCTTTCCCTGGATGCGTCAGCATATTTGAAAAACAAAAATAGAACTTCTCATGCCGCATTTCGATATTTTATTGGTTAATGGTTACATTATTAGAGTTACCTGTTTGTGTTACTTATCTTAAGAATGTTTGTAACGTTTTATTTTTCACAATAAAATTATAATTTTGAAATTTTGCATTGATTTTTTTATGGGGTAATTGTAAATATTTGTATTTATTCGGCAAATGATTTTGCAGCCAAAAATGTATACTTGCAAAATATTTACAATTGGATTTCATTTGAAGTCATTACAAGTAATGGTCTCTGAAATGTTCATTTACAATTACCCCTTAGTAATGGGGTATTTGTAAACAAGAGGGGGTAATTGTAAATATTAAATTATGTTACCAGGAGGTAAAATTTTTCATATACAAGCCCGTAGATATGAAAATACCTTACCATAAAGTGGACTTATACTTAGGAATTAAATTAAAAATTAATTTATAAAAAAAAAGATAATTTTCAATTCAATCTTGCAAATTCCATTTACAATTACCCCACCTGACCCTAATAAAATTTTGTGGCCGGCATTTTTGATTTTTAAATGTCGACTAAATAAATTTGCGTTTTTACTCCCACATACTGAATTTCAGTTGAAGCTACACATGCATCGTGAGTATTTTGAGATTTCTAAAGCTGAATACAAATTCAAAATTTTTACCATTAAATACTCCCCAAATACCTATATTAAACAAATCAGAATAGGAAGTTTACAAATATCATTAGACAAACTAAAAATCTGAGATTTTTATGTTATGACAACCAAATACTTCAGTTATATCATTTTCAAGGTCATCAATATGGATATTAAGAAAGTCAATATAATTATTTTTGGAAGTATTCAGTGTTAATACAAAACTGTCTAGTCAATTTTTTATTATCCTCATACCCACAATGAACAAAAAGCACAGAATCCCCCTGAAAAACAACAACAGTGTCATTAGCATAAGATATCACTGTCCCATCTATGTTTTTATCTGTTAAAAAAAATTGCTGCAGACTATAAAAATGGTGAGATCCAAGACATGTCATGGAATGGAATTCCACTCCTCAACGTAAGCCAATTACTGTGAGTGTCATCAATATTAAAAACTTGTAATCTCTCCTTCAAGTAGCTCCCAAAGATGTCCTATATTCTACTCCTTACTTCATAGGCCTCCCAGACATTTAGGAGCAAACCGTGATACACAGACACAGATTTTGCTTGTTACAAAACAGGACAGCTCAAAAACCGCATCTGCAGTATTCAAACCACCCCTAAAACCAAACTGTTGCTTTGTCAGGATGTCATTTTGATCAAAAAAGTTAACTAGTCTGTCTTTAAGGCACTTCTCAAATGTGTTAGTAAAGGTATTAACAAGACTATAGTTATTCATTTTAGATTTATCTCCTGCTTTATGTATGGGAGAAATAACTGAAGTTTTAAAATTGCTTAGAACTGCGTCTGTTTTAAAAATCAATTTAATTACGTACACTAACGAAATGACTAAATGGGCATGGAAAGACTTGTGCCTTATAATTTCATTATTATTTATTGGTTTTAAAAACATTGAGGATTATACAGCTGAGTTTGTTTTATTGGCATTTTTTTGTAACTGTCATAACCAACATTCACAAAATAATTGTTGCAAAAATTGGCTATATCTTTAATACTTTTAAATTTTATGTTATTATTGTTGTTAATATTAAGATTTGAGTTTGATTTTATTTTGTTATCAGTTGATGCAAATTATATAGTACATTATGTTATTTTTACTATTTTCTATCTTATGTTTGCAATAGTCATGCTTATGTTTTTGAATTATTCTGTTAAGATTATTTCTATATTCTTTAAATATTTTTCTGGTATGCTCACTATTTTATAATAAACGTTATGATACCAATTTTACTTAACCCATGGTTTAATTTTCTTGAGCTCATTCATCTGAAAGGTTTTCTTCATTTTAACAGTATTATAATTTTTGTGATGCAGCTTCAACATCATGAGATTCCTGAGTACAGTTCCAGCTCCGCTTTGTGATTAAGTTGTTAAATAATTGATAATCAATTTGATAGGATATATGTCTTTGAAAATTGGGTTCAATAATTGCATTGATTTGATAACATCCTATACTTAATACAACTAGATAATGATCAGTAAGTGCAAAATTTAACACATAGAAGAATATTTAAAAGTAGTATGAGTATGAGTCCAGATGTTATACAAGTGGGATTATTAATTGTAAATAAAAAACCAAGATGGTCCAATAGTGTGATGTAAGTGTTTTCTTGATCATTGTCAGTACTCAAATCATTGTTCAAATATCCAATAAACATTTCAATTCGACTGTTGAAACCGAGGTTGTAACGTGTTAAAAACGTGACCTCAAAATTCTGGAGGAGATGCTTGTAGACTGGGGCATATACATACATAAAATACATAAGGTTAAATTATTACTGTTTCATTTTATTCTGCTTACCAGGCAGTTTGATAATTATAACATTGGTCTCAGAAATAGTTTAAAATTTATATGGTGTTTCTGTTATAGTTTTAGTTGATGCCTTAGTGCTAACTTGGTACCGATCCACATAGTTCAATCACTTTTAGAAACATGTAATAGAAAGTAATATTAATATAGGTATTCACTATGCTTTAGTAATTCTTCAAAACTTTTTGGCTTGCCATTTGGACACAGCTTTGTTCAAAAATCAATATACTTATTAAGCAAAATTCAGAATCGTTAGTGGTTCAAAAAAGCAACTTTATGTAACTTACCTTTGGAGGAGGGTGCTTATATTTCTGTAAATGAACGGGATTTTTCTGGTAACATTTAGCACCATATTTACATGCTATTCTGGGATCATTAACATACGTCTGTCTGTCGGTTATTGGATCATTATGGTCTGCCATTTAATCTGACGCTTTTATTCACATATTTTGTATACCACTGGTGTTTAATTTACCTCTCTCGTTAAAATTTGTGATGAAAACAAAACAAATCAATGTAAAAAAAATCTATGTTACAAACATAAAATCTCTCTGTCTCTCAATGTTCTGAGTAATTTTTTTCTCTTCCATTTTTTTAGATAATTTGCCAGCTCGCACATCTGTATCCAGGGCACTAATAGATCACTGAATTTAGCCTGCCATTTCTATAATGTAAAATAGGACCTTGAGGCGCTAATCACGAATCCGAAGTCACAATTTTCAGTAACGTTTTGTTTCTGTAGTATACTCTATCAAATTTCACAATCTTATATAGGGTAACGTAACCAGTAATTGGCATCTTAAAACATATTTTTAACTTTAAGCCTCTGTTTATATATAAATTAAGAAATTGTTTTTGTATCTATGAAAAAAACATGTATTATACAAAAAAAATAATATTAATAACAAATGTACCAGTTATTGACCAATTCGAAAAAACAGTGTTGTAGTCATTGACGTATGAAAGATTGTAATTGACCACCAAAAATAAAAAGTAATTTTTTACATCAGCTCTTTCGGGCCGATTTTGATGATTTTTGGTATATCTATAGATTTTTAGCCCCTGGTAATGAATCGAAAGTCACATTTTTTCGGCAACGTTCTGTTTTCGAGATATACGACATCAAGGTTGCCAATCTCACGCACACAGTTTTTCGCCTTCTTTTCTGTTTCCTTCAGTAATTTTTATAAATGCGATTGCATACACGATTAATATATAAAAATTACACATATTTTTCAATTCATAACGTTATGTTGCTCAAAAATAGGATCAATTAAATTGTATCTGTCAATAGCTATTTTTACCAAGTGATTTTTCTTGATTTTTTGTAATTGATATTTATTTTTGATTTATGTTATTTCAAACTATTTGATTGGTCCATGTTATTTAATTGTTTATTTTACTAAAATTCATTAAAATTTAATTGAATTTATTTAGCTTGCTTTCTTGTATCCTATTTTATTTTAAGGCAAAAATTAACTCAAATTGTCCTTTTGATATTATTTAATACTTTTTTTCAGCTTTATCAATTAGTTAACCTTCTGACAATAAAGCAAGTTTTAAATTTGAATTTGTCCTCAGAATGCTACTGTGTTCTATATATTTTAACTAATTAATATACATTATAAAACTCTTTCTAATTCATCCAGCCTAAGTTTACTACTGAGTGTCGTGCGTATAACGAATTGCGTTAAGTCCTTTGCAGACTCTTACTACTTCTGCAGCAAAGTGTCAATTATGCCTTCTCCTTGTGGAATTTTGCAGACAAACAAAATAAACTCCGAAAATATTGCAAGGGTCCTCACCCTCACGGCGCATATGTGTACATTTTCACTGGACAACCTTAACTATGAGCGCTTGACTTGACCCTTTCTCTGCAAAACGGCACATATATAACCCGCCGCCACCAGGAACTTCTCTGTAGAGATATGCATACGGTGAGCAGAAAATGCAAACTGGTCTGTCTCTCTTTTGATTCCTGGGTCTCTGCACTCGTGCTTTATTCCAACAAGCAGCCAACTGTGATGTTTTATAGTTGTTTTTTTTTTATTGCAACTTTTGCTAATGGGATTTGGTAAATATGCAGCTAAGCGTACCTCCGCTTATATAAATTATTTTTCACAATCTTAAACACACAGTTTTTCATCTTCTTTTCTCGTTCCATCTGTAATTTTTATAGAAAAACGATGCAATGCACAATTAAAATACCGGAATATAAGATATTTTCCAATTTATAGTATTATTCAATAAAATCGTATCTGTCAATTGTTGTTCTTAATAGGAACTTTTGGTTAGTTGTATTTGTATATGAGGTTGGCAACCATTGTTTTCGAAAATTCAAATTGAAAATGCAGAAAATTAAAAAATTAAACTTATAAATTTAATTAAAGTAGCATTTTTGATAGTTTATTATGGATATTTTGTAATATAGGTAGGGGGAACGGTGCGAGGGTAGCAGAAGGTTCGCGCCGAAGCACGGCAGTGCGGAGGCATTAGGTGGATCTGTACCAGTTTAGGAACAGGTTAAACGCCGGAGAGCGAAGGAAGACCGCTAAGGCATCATTGTTAAATAGCTGTAACATAAGAATTTTAGTGTTATAGTTTTACCTATGTCGACTGAAAATAGGTCCTTTAAAAGGCTAATTTATAAATAATTAGTGTGTGGCAAATGATCGGTCTTTTATAAATTAATCACTTAACATTTATAGCTCGGTCACTTATGGTCATTTATACGGTAATTTTTAAAGTATTTCTAAAAGGTTGCTTTTATATTAAGCTTTCAATTGATGACAAACAAAGTAGATCTGCTAAACAAAAAAGGCATTTCATGTTTTTTTTTCTAATCGTCCGTTATTAAACAGAATAATTGAAGAATAGAATATATTTATATACATCATGTTTCTGTGATGGCAGTGGCAGTGAATATTTGTATATTTATTCATATGTCCTATTTTACTGTTAATTGAGTTTTGGATTATGATTAAAAAACTAACTCTGTTAAATATCTGTTCTATAATATTATGAGCTTCATAGGGACGCTAATACATCAAAGAAGCCTGGCAGCGGAATAGGCCTCTACATAGCTAAATACGTCAGGGGACTACGCACAAAGTTTAATGATATTTTTCTTAAGATTTTATCTTGCGATTGTGAAATAATACTTCTGATCGAGACGTGGCTTAACAGTGGTATTAATTTCCAGCAAGGTTTTTTTTCGTAGAGACTGGAAGCCGACCAACAGATTGATTTAATTTACACTGACATATCTAAGGCGTTTGACAATGTCTGTCATCAGCTTCTCCTAGTAAAATTACAGCAAACTGGCTCAAGTCATATTTATGTTCAGTTTCCATGCATATTATACAGATGATTTAAAAACTTTTTCATCAATTTCTTCTGATTCTAATCAACTGGCGTATCACATTAAAAGCCTTGTCGAATGGTGCAGGACCATTTACCTGGATCTTAACATTGCCAATGCCTGTTTGCCCGTTAGCAACTGGCGCTGCACTCCGCTGCAGTAATTTCCTCGTCAAATGCGGACAACATTTACAGTTACGCCAGACAAAAATCAGATGGCGCATAGATAGCCAACGGTTGGGAGAACACAGGGAGTGGAAAATATTTTGTCTCCCAGATAAAATGTTTAAATAATGATTAGGATTAAGAATGGAAACGTGCACCGACATAATTATTAGTATTTATTTAAATATTTTCTTGTGTTTAGATACTCATATAATTAATTATATAATTCATATAGCTATTAATTATATAATTAGCAATAAATAAATGGAACTAATGTTTAAATGATAAAAATATGCGAATTTAATCCTTCGCAAGAGGGAAGGAAGTATTGCAATAGTAAAAAAATCACCTTCCGGATTTTTTTTTTAATCTTTGTTTTTTACGGTTTCTAGCTCTCGAAAAACGTGTTCTCCTATTTCAGTCCGGCTGGCGGTTTATCTGTCTTTCTGGGGAATAGCTAAAAACTGCTTTGATGGATTTCAAATTTTTGTCAATATGGTCAAGAATCAAGGGTTATCTGTGGATGAAATGTTAAATGTTGATAAAAAAACTAATGGAACAAAATGGCTGCCTCACACCGAGGCGCATTAATTATTTTTCGGACCCAAAGGAAAAAGTAACAACCACTGATAAGGCAAAATGACCGCCTATTGAAATTGAAATGTTAAAAACTACTCATCCATTTGAGTAGAAATTATTGAAACAACAATGAGGATACAGGAGTAAAATGGTAAGATTTTAATGTGAACCCTTTATGGCAAAAGAAAATGATGGCTTAATAAAATGTTTTTAAATATTCGCTCAAGTTACATTTTCGGGGGTAATATCCCTAGTGCATCTAATTTTTTCCGGAAAAATTCGGAAAATCGAATTTCTAAGTAATTTGTTTAACAAATAGCTTGAGCGTTAGTGGTTTTAAAAATCGAAGACGTCAATTTTTCCATTTGCGCGAAACTTGAACGGAATATTACTCCGAAAATATTGAATGACATATTTTATATTTTATAGATTATGTAAATAACGTGATGAAAAATAATAATGGAAATAATAGTATAAAAATAAATCGATTTACCTTTTCGCAGAACTTGGTCTCGTACAGAATTCCAGTCACACAAATAAAACGTATAAATCCATAATAGTTGAAAAATTGAAATAAAGTAGTTTACAGGATTTGTATAAATTCTAAGATTACTACTTACTACCAAATAATTAAACGCATACAGATTGATCGGTAATGAATGCGCCAAAAAGCAATCTTAGATTTGACTCGTCATTATAATGATATTGAGCCAAATATGCCTTAGTAATATGTCTCTTATTAATGAGACACAGGGTGTTAAAGTTTAAATCTCAAAATTGTTATTTTTCTATAATTCAAGCTGTTTTTGAGATGTTGACATAAAAAATTGTAATTGGGAATTTTCGGGGATACGACTAAATTCTTATTTTTCATGTAGATGGCGCTTGTTACACCCTATACACTCGCTATTTTATGCCATAACTTTCTTGTTAGTGCCGTTTCTTTATTTTTTATTGAAAATTGATAGAGTGAAGATTTCTATGAAAAAGGGTATTCTACGTTTAATCCGATTAAACAAACAGTTTTCGAAATATTTGCATTTTAATATATCATGGGCTCAAAAACAGTTCGTTAAAAATGGAGTAGGCTATGGTTAAGAAATGAACGTAGTCATCGATACTTGACATACATTAGGGTTGGCATTCATTAATTTGAATGAAGAGTTTTAACGTTAATTTAAATCGTCATAAAAAATAACTTCTAGTAATTAATATGCCTACGCATAATGAATATTTCAATAGAGAAATGAGAGATACGATTTGTATTTATGCTCAAGTAAATTTTCACCGTCGTGCTGCAACAAGACTCTACTAACAACAATATCCAAATAGAAAGCAGTCGGATTGGCACATTTATCAAAGACTATACGGTCGACTAAGCGAAACAGAGTCTTTCTGTGCTCAGAGTTTGTTCCATGCCGTTTCGTTACTGAGTTCACTCAAAAATTTGTTCAAAAAACTTTATAAAGAATCAAAAATTGAAAAAAAAACTTTTAGCCTAACTGATTTTTCTCGACACGACGCTGCTCTCAGAGTTTGAGTCGTCGCGGTCGTAACGTTTTTGCGGAATTATCGTCAACAAACGTCGTTTTTTCAACGAATCTGCCAAAACCACTGACCATATACTACTTATATATATTATATACTTAAAACTTACTTCTCCTCTCACTTTAAGTCATTGCCTCCTTATAGAAACATTCAATTATATTGTTTTTTTTTACAAAATCAGGTTTATTGGCAAGCATTTTCATTGTTTTATATTACCTTATATATTTTTATTTATAGTCTCTGAAACTGACACTCTCTTTAAATTCTGGCCAAACACAGATCCAGAACATATGCGTTTTTCTCGCCATTTCCATACATGTGGACGTAGCATTGGTTTCCGAGATACAAGGGAATACATTGAAGCATTACTGAAATTGGTCAAATTAGTTCTTTTTTCTCTTGAAATTTTGGCTATTACATTTTTAGTTTTTACTCATGCACACCAGCACACCACAATGGAGGTAGAGTGAATAATGCGTTATTACAAGCTTCAATTTAACTGTATGTCTGTCGATCTGTCTGAATCAAATCTTGTAACCCAATTTTAAACCACTTTCCCTTTACCTACTGATTTAATATTTTGTGCATATATAAAGTTGTTCTGCCCTTTCCGTTAGATAGCGCGATGAGTTTCTAGCGGAATTATGAATATGGACGCATTCACCACATCGTCCACAAATGTTATTGAAGAAAAACATGTCGGTATTATAGAATAATACGCAAAACAATAGAAAAAATAGTGTTGAAAGATCTCGGTAACCAAACGATCTTTTTTAAAAAATAATCATGTAAATTGGTGCAGTATAAATTTCTTACGAACTTGCTGAAAAATCTGGCTTAGTGTTTTAAATATATAGATAATTTGACGACCCTGACCTTAATGTGACGGAATAATTTTTCATATCAATTTTCAACTACTTCCAATTAACCAATTGCTGTCAAATTTTGTTTACGGGTCGTTCTTGAAAAAAGCCGCATTTTTAATGATATTTTTTTTTAAATTGAAAATATAATAAATTCTATAAAAATTAGCAAAACCAAAAAAAAAACGTTTTACTTGTAGCAAAATAGTAAGCTGTCGATCTTGTTTTTGCCTCGAATTTTTTTTTTCATAACTAATAATTATGTACGGATAACGGGAATGACGTATGTATAACGGAAATGATATTGCTTCATAAATTAGCAGTAAAATAATACACAGGAGATCTTGAAAATTGTTGTAATACATGTTTAAAAAAAATACAAAAACTGCGAATAAACTTAACAAATGTTGAAACCTCGGTTGAATCTAAATATGTATCCAAGGTATGATGACCAGACTAAGTATCCTAATCTGTATCCAAATATTGAAAACAAAATTATTTTTCTAAGTACTGCCTAAACATTATAATAAATTTGTATCAAAGACAAATTAACATGATTTGTTAGGTCCAAAATGACTCAGAATACAGCTTAAAGAAATGTTATTTTGAAATATTACATAAATAAAGGTATTATCAATAACTGCACAACATGAGAAAATCAAATTTTGAACAGACTCAATTTCATCTAGATCGAAAAAGTATTGACCTCTTTTTTCATAGGGATTTTTTAAAAATAAAGTTACATCCTTTTTAGGTACTGTATAAATGTCTTCTTGGATTGGCAACACAAATTTTATATCAGTCTTCCTTCTCATAAAACTAATTGTATACTCTTCATTTTCATCTTGACCATGAAGGACTTTACCTATAAAATGTTTTACTCCCTTTTTGACTGCAAATTGTACCACGACAAAAATTTCTGTGGTTTTAGAGAGTTTTTGTCCATCAATTACTTCTTCATCTGAAGATGAAGAGTACACATCAGAATATCTTAGTGTTTTGCGGGTCATAGCCAAATCATTCTGTTCACTTTTAGATCCAGTTCGACTCTTAAATTGCATTAGACCAAGATGGTAATGTTCACACATTCCTACGCATTGAAGGCAACTGAGGTAGCGAAAAAACAATGAATTTTGATTACTTCTACTCGAAAATATCTGTCGAATGCGCAGAGTGCCTTTAAAAGATTCCAAGTTAGTAGGAACTAGGCTGTCAAATCTTATTATTTTTATTTTGTTACATTTTTCTTGTAGAACATAATGAAATTCTTGGAATCTTGAAACATCTTTACCTTTCGCCACAGCTTCATCTGCTTTTCGCTTAACAGAACCTCCAATGCCATCCGGCGCTCCCTTACCATGCCCGCTTTCGCTATAGTGCCACTGTATCTGATTCACTTCTAATAAATCTGCAATATAAGTAGCAATCAAGTAGAACATTTTTTTGTTCTTATATTGCGTTGTTGGGCCATCGCTTTGGAAATGAGCTGTTTTAATTTGTAAATTTTGAAATTTTATTTCAGTCAAAATAGGTATCAAATGGCCACATATAGCTGATCGGTCGTGGCGTAAGTTTTCAGAGATTGTACAGAAATTTATGTGTCTAGGCCGATCTTCATTAGAGACATATACAATCAACGTAAAAAGTGAAATCTGAGGTTTAGAACCGCCAAAATGGGCAGATTGTATTTCCCTTCCATATTTACAGTTATAGTTCTCTGAAAAGTCCATGTGAATCAGAACTTCAGAGCTTCTAAGATTTTTTTTAATAGCATCTATAGATTTTTGCTGGTGAATTCTGTTTCGTAAATGCAACATGTATTTCGGTAATTCAACTAACAATTTAGAAGCAAGCTCTTTTATAGTGGACTCGACCTCTTCTTTTATTGTTTTCAGACAATCTTTTTCTTCTCCTTTAATATTTACTTTCATTTTCTTCGTTTCCCATAACTTATATCCTATTTTTTCTTCTGGCTAAGCCATATTCAAGAAGACTTGTTTATCTTTGCAAAATTCACATGTGCGGCTTAAACAGTGTTCTCCAAGAACTCCATTACAACATAATTCTTTGCAAAGTTCATTTGGAAAAGTAACTTGAATTATATTGAGAATCCTTAATTTTCGGACAATTAAGCTTACATTCTCGCATTGCTTGCATGCACAAGTTTCTCTGTCTCGGGCATTTGGTATTAAAACCCAAAACGGTCTATTCTTACAAAATTGAGAGTAACTTAGTTTTTTATATTCTGGAAAAAACAATTGAAATTTCTTGTGTATATTTATTAAGGAGTCCGACAACAATCTCTTTTGTTTTTTACATTTTCTTTTGGTAACCGTATCCTTTTTACCTGGCATTAATCGACTACATTCGTCCCTCTCGAAAAAATCGATAATTATTTTTTGTAACTTAGTCCTATAAATTTTTCTGCGATTAAGGCGGTTTGTAGAACAATGTAAATTTCTAGAAATGGAATTTAAAACATTAGAGAACTTGTACTTTTTCACTACTTTTCCAGATATAGCCTGCAAAACTTTTCTTTTTCCATACAGACATTTTTCTTGCATTATATTTTCCTTCACTTGTTTTGTTACAACGCGAAAAGAATTTTTTTCTTTATTTCACGGGAATTATTTACTTCATCTTTAAATAAAAGTTCTACTTTTTTGCCAGGACTGTCTGGATCGAAAGCTTTTTTTTTTTCATTCTGCTCAATCTTGACTTGTATTTTTGCACATTTTTTCCCAGTTTTTCATTTTGCTTCTTTAAATTTTTGATAGTTTTGTTCAACTCGCGCCTGTGATTTCTAGAACGTTTCTGACCCTGTAGTAACTGCCTATTCGGCGTTGAAATCGAATTACTCGTTTCTGCTGACCTTGAAGGACTAGGAGGTGGACTATTTGCATCCATGAAATTTTGAATTTTTTTGCGAGAGTCACGATATTTCTTAGCACTTTCTCTCCAACTTTTGCGTTTTTCCTTTTGTTGCCTGCGGGACAGATCATTTATTGGCTTGATCTTTCCCTCTGCATTTCTTATCCTGTATCTTTCACGTTCTTTTCTTTTATATTCCTCGTATTTTTCGGGATCACTTTTTATGTTTGCTCTCATTCTTCTCATGTTCTGCTTAACCTGCTCTGGCCTGTCAGATTTTTTTTAGAAGCCATTTTTAAGTCTAAAAAGATAGAAGAAATAAGATTATTAGGTATTGATCAACTCCGTTATCATTGAGATCATCACCGTTATCACGTACTGATAACGGTAATGATATAACGGAGTTGATGACCAGGCATGTTTTATATTTTACATTTTTTCAATGTTACAAAAAATGTTTTTATTTTCTTTATGTAATGGTATAAAGGTTGGTAAAATACATAAAATAAGAACGAAATGAAAAAGAAAAAAATATTACTTACGTCAATAACTTGAAAACGGTAACGACAATTTAAGATCGGACAAACCCTTGAGCACGTGTTTGCAACGTATTTTTTACAAAACAGGCAGCATCTGTACCATCTCGATGCTTACTGTGTACTGACCGGCAGTGCTGCCAACCTTAAATTTCGGATTGTACGCGATGTGTTTCTAAATTACCCACTTTTACCCGCAGCCTAATATCTAATTACTCGCAATTTTACCCACATGAATGAAATTTGAATTTAAAGTATGAAATTGATGAAATTATAAAATTTTATTAATTCATTGATAATAATAAAAATGTAAATACTTCGAACGGACCACACCAACGTTGCCAAATTACGGATAGGTAATATTTTATTTATAAAACTATTTTATGTATCTCAAAAATAATTGTATAAATAAAAGAAACTTATATTTTAATAAAAAAACACTGTTTTATATACTTAAAAATATATCTGGTTTAAGCAGGCACATATTGCAAATACAAAAAGCTTATGAGGAATTAAAATAAATCGTATAAGTGCCTAAATATTTAAGTATTTTTATTAGTCATTTATCCATGATTACAAACACTATCAAAAATTACAATATAAACAACGTGATAAATAAATTATATAAAATTAATCAAATTTGAATAGGACTTATAAACACGATATCACGAAACATTAGTAGGAATTAATGAAGAAAAAAAAACCATCAGCCTTCAAATCAAATTATTATTTTTAACTTAGTTTAATAAAAATTGCGGGAATGAACGAGAACCACAAATGGCGAGATAGAAGTTAAAGTACAACAGACACACCTCTAGAGTGCTTAGATCTTACCTATGCTGCATACGAGCATCCTTCGGGTGTAGAAAAAGATGGAAATGGAAGAGGCATTAGACACTAACGCACGCAAGAGAGGCAGAGAGTGGCTGGCCTCTTCTAGTAGTCTAGAGATTTATTTATGTCGATGAGTACAACCGACGACAGTGCATTCCGACGTTGCCATGGGTATCTGAGAAGAGAATCTGGCTCCACAAAATTAAACCTGGAATTTTTTCTTGTGGCTTAGATCCCTGAATTACCCGCTTTTACTCGCACGGAAATTCTTACCCGCCAAGGAGACCTAATTACCCGCAAAACGGGTAATTACACGCACATTGGCAGCACTGCTGACCGGTATTTATAGAGAATTTACAACTAGCATGCGCCAGTTCGTAGCGCCTCTAGTGTGTACATCAAGAATTACAATCTGATAACGGTAATGATGTCAATACATAGTTGCACGTAAAATGTATATAATTTTTTCAACTTCCAAAAATTAATTTGAAATTTAATTAGAGGCAAAACATATTTTTCGCTATATAAAAAAATTATAGTGCAAGAGAATTATCAAGTTTTCAAATTAAATTAAGTTTTTTTCTAATAATATTGCAAAGATATTGCTAGTTACGATAACGGAATATGACGTTTTTGCAAGTTTCATACGAAAAATAATATTAAAAATAAATTTAGATAAAATTAATAATAGTGCTATATAAATACTATTAGAATACGTTTTGTTTATGGAGAAAAAATAAGTATAATATTAATAAATAATTTTGTTTTTAATAGTAACATAAAAATGCAGTTTTTTTCAAGAACTACCCTTACATATGTTCTATAACAATTAAAAATCATCTTAACCGTCCGAATCTGGTCGAGCATGTATATTTACGACAATGGGATTAAATTATTTAGGCAATTATTGCTCTGGTATATGTGATTTTTGAAATGGAGGATATTGTGAAAAAATTACGGAAGTTTTATTCATACTCTACAGGAATTATTAACCCTGTGAACACGCGTTTTTAAGTGCTCCGAAATAATTAGTATTTTCGTGTAATAATAGTTCATACATATATACTGTTTTATGTGTTTCTGTTTAAGAACATTCTGCTAATGTAAATGTTTCAAATTAATATGAACTGAATTATCCACGTGAAACATGAGAAACTATCCTCCAAATCTTTCCAATTCCTCATTAACAGTAAAGAAATTCTTATCTTTGCTTATAGTAGCATTGTTTTGCTTATCAGCACTAATAACAAAAAAAGGATTTTAAAAACTTTGGAGATAAACCATTGTGCTGGTTTAAATCAAAATAAAGAATAAATAGTGCAGTATTAGAATAACTTACATTAAATAGTGCTTTACCCAAGGGATCAGTGCTTAATATATTTTTATACCAGGGACATTTAAAAACGTTTTGTGGCTTGTTAAATTTTAAAATATCGTCGTCACGATTGAACTTACTGTTGAAAACTATGATGAATGGGAAATTTAAATGCTCTTAGAAAGTGTTTAATAATCTTGTCTGTATTACATGCCTGGGAGTGTTTCATCCAAGTTGTCTGGACAGAAAAATATTCAGTAGTAAGTGCGCAAAAAGTTTACTGCTCAATAATATGTGAAAAGGAAGGAAATGATAGGGACGATAAATTGGGCGAATTTAGGAAGGAGATTACATTGAAGAATGATGTTGCTATGAAGGAATCCTACATTCGTAGACAAAAAAGGCTATCTTTAGACTTCGAGACTAGCGCTTATGAGACTAGCGCTTATAAAGTTGAACAAAGATATGAAAAGCAGTTAAATGAACAAAAACAAAATATATCAGAATTAAATAAAATATTGGCTGATTTGCGCGTAAAGAATAATTTGTTGGAAACTAGTTTATTAGATCATAATGAACAATTACACAAATGGAAAAGAAGATTGGATATCTAAATGGAATTAAAAAACAGATGCTGGTCACAATCGACACCCTGAATGAGGAAAAGAAATATTTGGTATCTGAGACTGAGGATTTGAAGGGTATTCTGACAAATTTTACTAACTATAATAATAATAATAATAATAAACGATTTCGCCAAAGTTTAGACAACACAAAATTCTTAAGTGCAATAAAGTATTAGTGCTAACAGATGGATATGCTAAGTATTTGTATCATCCTTTAAAAACCAGCTAGGTGAATCTGTAATACGGATTTTGGCCTCGAAACCTAATGCTTCTTTTTTCTCATCACGATTACGTAATAATTCTAATAAAACCAATTAACTCAACAATTTCCCTGCATCATATTACTCTGTTAGCAAACAAATGTTTTTACACTAATTTAATTGTTTGTACGTTTCCTGCTAGGTACTATAATTTTATACACTCAATGCAGCCCGGTCGCAGAATCAAATTTTAATAAATTATACCACTAAATTAAAGCAATTCTGCAATAATATTGATCTGAGTAACATAAACAACAAATTATATTCAAAGCATTTTAAAGGGAATTTTCAGTATCTAAATAAGTCTGGTTTAAATAAATTTGTCATTATATTAAGAGATGCCTTGATTGATATTAGTAAAAATTTTAATAGTTTATATAATTTAATACAAGTGACACAGAGCTCAAATTCGAATTAGGTTTTATACCAGGACGAGTGTAGGGAACTTGGAGACAATTTCTCTGCAGATGATTCTGATAATCACTCTTTTTTAGCACCAGCTCCACTCATGTGAATGACAAGGTAAAATTAGGCTTCAATTTAAACATATCTTTACTGTTATTAAACATCCAATCTATCCGAAATAAACGTGATGAATTTACCATACTACTCGAGGAAAAAAACCAACGAGAGTTGGTGTTGGTCACAGAACATTGGTTTAAGCCAAATGAGCTTAATTTCATTCCTGGCTATCAAATGATATCTATTTTTAATCGTAAAGAGTCATTACATGTAGGCACTCCGATCTGTGATAAATTTTCTAAAACTCCTATTTACAAATACAACTCCATTCTGGTTGAAAGATAATTCGAGTTTTCAATCGTTTTTGAAAAGAGCCACAATTTGTATGTTATATGCATCTACAGATCCCCAGGCAATGATATGAATCTTTTTTTTGAAAGGCTGGAAAACATGTTGCTAAAGTTTCCTGTAAACTATATTGGTTGGTGACCTGAATATTGATTGATTTAAAAATGCATGTTATCAAACCTACACGTATTACGCAAAATTCTGCAACAGTATTGTGTACAAATTTTAACTTAAGCGGTCTGGAATGTAACATTGTTTCAGCGGCTCTTTCGGACTATGAGGCAGTTTTGTTAAGTTTTCCATTTAGACAAGAAACTATTAAGGACGTTGAAACTGGCAGGATATTTAGTTCCTCCAATTTTTCAAGGTTTAGGCATCATTGCAATTTAATATCTGTGGAGAATATTATGCAGGGCCAAGAGCCCTTAGAGAGGCTTCACAAATATCTTTTATTTGCCTTTAATAAAAGTTTTCCATGGAGGAAATTAATATCCAAAAACTGCAAACTGTGGGTTTCAAATGGCATTAGGAACTCCGCGAAAAATTTGCGTTGTTTGCATAATATTAGAAAGTATAATTTAAATAACAATTTATTTTTTGGAATATTCTAATAGGTATAAACGCATTTATAGACTAGTAATCAAGCATGCCAAAGAACGGTATTATAAAAAAAGAACTTCTAAAGCAAGTAATAAACCAAAAGAAAACTGGGCCATAATATATGATTTGAGGTATAAAGTTAATGCATCTGAGAACAAGGTAAATGTGGAACCTAATGTTTGTAATAATTTTTTCTGCTCAGTGGCAGATTATTTCTACTATATCTTACCAATCAAAACCCCTTGATTATCTTACCAAAATCCATATCCCAGCGAACTTCCATCTAGAACCAACAAATGCCATTGAGTTGTATTGTGTTGTAGTCGTATTTTTGCTCAAATTAAAAATAAAACCTCCGGCGGCTATGATGACATTTGAAATCGGAGAGTTTCCTTCATGCCTTAAGAAGGCAATTGTAATACCACTACAAAATGGTGGGGGGACTGAAGAGCCACCAAACTACCGTCAAATTTCGCTGCTTTCTACTCTCTCCAAGGTGGTCGAGAAACTTGTTAAGGAAAGGTTGGTGAAGTTTTTAAAAACATTTAATATTATTACTACATCTCAGTTTGGTTTTCAGGCTTCGAAAGGTACTGGTGATGCGATGTTTGCACTACTTGAAAAAGTCTATCTACGTCTCAATTTAGGCCGGGCGGTTGCAGCAGTGTTCTGCGATTTTTCGAAAGCTTTCGATTGTGTTGATCATAGAATATTGCTGTATAAGCTTGAGCACTATGGTATCCGGGGTATTGCTCATAAATGGTTTTCTGCATATCTATCAGGAAGAGAGCAGATGGTGAGAGTTGGGGATAACGTTGCCCACCTCTTTTTTTTACGCCATGAGGTTCCTCCGGGCTCTGTGCTCACCTTTTTCGCTGATGACACCACTCTGTTTTGGCACCCAGAAAATTATGAAGATGTTAAACCAACTATATGCTCCGATCTGACAAAAATTAAAAAGTGGTTTGATTCAAATTCTTTTTATTTAAACATTAATAAGACCAATATATTAACATTTGGTTTTAACCTTGATAACCTTATTTTGAAGATTGAGATTTGAAGAACAGATAATGAATTTAAATAGGCTTCAGGTTGCTTTGCAGATCGAGTGGTGTCAACTGAGCTTGGAATTTCTACGACAAGAATGGTGTAATTCTTATTGTTTGAGTCGCACCTGCGGTATGGAATAGCATTTTGGGGTTTTTGCAACCAACAATTGTTTAATAATGTACTTGTTCTTCAAAAGAGAGCTATTAGATATATGTGCGAGGCCGATTGTAGAGAACACTGTAGACCAATCTTTATTAAGCATGGTATATTAACAGTTGTATCTTTAGTTATTCTGGAAACAGTGTGCCTACTCCACAAGAAGTATTTGGTACTGTGTAATATTCATAACACACGACAGAATAACCAACAAACTATACGCCTCCCTATACCTCTATAACTCGACTGACGTTGACCAAACAATCTATAATATATGAAAGCACTAACATGTATAACCATTTGAGCTTGGAAATTAGACAGCTACATTTTTTTGTAATTTCAGGGAAAGGCAAAATCTTTTTTTATGCAGAGGTCATATTATAGCCTGGAAGAATATTACAATGACAGTTTTTGACATCTATTGTAAATATTTATTTACTTGTTGTGTGATGTCACATTTTATTCATATATTTATTTGTTTGTGATTCTTCATAACTTATGATATGTGTATTTTATTATATAAGTTTTGTGTTACGTCTTTATTATTCTGATTTACTCAAACTTTTGACCTATTTTTAATTGCTTAAGTTCCTTTTATTGACAATTACCTATAGAAATGACGCGCACAATGCCGCATGCTTAATGGTTTCTATTCTATTGTATAATTATTATATAGTATATATAAGGTAGTTGTAAGCAAACTTTGTCAGTAGAAATAAGTTTCCTGGACAATAAAGTATTTGTAAAGAAACGTAAAGTCTTATCAGGAAAATGAAGCATCTATTGGCTTCAATAATATTTTCTTGTCGAAATGAAAAATATATGGTTGAGATGAGGGTGAAGAAGAAAATTCTCAAGATGATATCCATCTCTATCAAATTGGTCCAACTACGAGCTCAAAAGCACTGAGACAGTAAACTTCTTCGAGACAATGAATTGTTGGAAAACCATATCAAAAAAACAGCTTTTTATTATAATTTTTTTTTATATGTATATATTAGACAACCTAACCTATATGTATATATTAGATAACCTAAAAAATATTATACAAAGATATAGTATAAACGCGCAATTGGTGATTAGATACAGCGTGCAACAAAAGTAAGGAAACAGAAACATATTTCAGGTACCGCTTACCTGAATTTAATGAAAATATGTACATTTAGGTATGAATATGCCGGATCCGATGGCGAGTTCCGCATTGCGGCCAATTTATGGGGATATAATGCGAAACCTGCAAGGTGTTTTTAATGATAAATATCGTAACAGAAATCCAATAAATAAATCTACCGTAAGTAAAATTAATAAAAAAATTCGTTAAACTGGAAAGGTAAAAGAAGCTGTACGTTCTCGCAGATCGGAAGGGCCAGTAATTCATCATCCTGCTACCAAAAAGTAGCAAGAGAAAACAACGTCTCATCTTTAAAAGTAGGTTGTAAAAAACAACGGAAACAATACAATACAAAAGAGAAATAACTAATACAACAAACAATAAATTAATCAAAGTAAGTAAAGTGTTTAAAATGTTGCCCATTTACTTCAGGACAGTAAGCCAAATACTGTGAGAAAATATTTAATTCATTAAAAAGAATGCCAGCCTTTTTGATTCATTCATTACACTCGATTTATATTCGCTCCTTTAAATCGTCGGAGTCATTGGACTTAGTTTTATACACAACATTTTTAAGGTGTCCCCATAAAAAGTAGTCGAGGGGCGCCAAGGCCGGAGACCGAGGTGGCCACTCTATTGTACCCCTATATCCAATCCATCTTCCAAAAACACATCTAAATATGCCCGAACGTTCCGATCAAAATGCAATAGAGCACCAACCTGTTGAAACCATATTTCATCATTTGGTGCACCATTACCTAAAAAAATCAAATTTAAATACTTAATACAGCAGGTAAAGTAAGGAACTTACGGTTATTCGAAAATAGTTCTGCAATAGCTGGGACAATTTCGATCCTTAAGATTCAAATATCTTTTTCCAGTTAATGTGTCTTCCATAAAGAATGGACCGATTATTTATACCATACCAAACATTTATCTTTTGGGATATTTGGTATGATTTTCAAGTACCCAATGTGGATTATCTCCAGCCTAATTTCAGCAAATATGCCTGTTAACTCTTCCATTAAAAAAAAAAAAAAAGTTGCTTCATCAGAAAAATAAATTGATTGACAAAATTTAGATTGGTATTGCAACGATCCATCACGATTTCACAAAATTCCAAGCGAATATCGTGATCATCGTCAAAGAGTTCTTGCACCAAAGTTATTTTGTATGGATGAAACGTTTCGGTTCTCTTCCTAATGTTCTGAAAGAAAGGTGCGTATTTTCTTCTTAACTAATTAAAACATTTAGAGCCTTATCTCCATCTATTGCCTATATATATATATATATATATATATATATATATATATATATATATATATATATATATATATATATATATATATATATATATATATATATATAATCGTTTTAATTAAAGGCGTTCAGTTATTAAAAATTTAAGATTATTAGTATGTAGGATATGCAATGTGGTATCAAAATATGTATTATAAATAGTCCTTCATTCATCGCAAAAAAAAAACGAACCCTGTGCCATTATATCTGAAATAAAAGTATATCGTTTAATGACCCGCCAAAATATCAACAAACAAGTTACCTAAATAAAATTTCCGACGGGTCAGTGATGTAATATTATTTTCAAAGTTTATTCGTTGACTTATTAATATGCCCGAAAAAGCGAAAGCATTACATAAAAATGCTATAATGAGGTTTACTTACATATCTTTGGAATTTTGCCACGAATTATATCAAAATGAAACGTATTTATTGCGTCTAAGTAACACGGTTAATAAAATAATAAACTTTTATTTTTATAATTTACACACTTAAGAAGAACACAGAAATAATTCTCGTCTTGATAAGGCGGTCGCCCAACACAATATATTTGGAAATTTGCATTTAAAACAAAAAGTTTTCTTGTTATAGAATAACTTTTTGTTTTA
Source organism: Kuschelorhynchus macadamiae (assembly GCA_030620095.1). Taxonomy (NCBI): domain Eukaryota; kingdom Metazoa; phylum Arthropoda; class Insecta; order Coleoptera; family Curculionidae; genus Kuschelorhynchus; species Kuschelorhynchus macadamiae. Next base: position 70,431 of record JAUTXW010003516.1, on the reverse strand, counting down.
TTTGTCAAAATAAAAAAAATGAATTTTTTAAATATTTGAAACCACTTATTTTAAAAACTAAAATAGGAGCAATATCATCTTATTGCAGTTTTTTATAAAAACTGAAATGTTTTAGTAATTATTTTTAAAATGATCAATAAATAACGTAATTATTTGCATATTGTTTTAATATATCGACTTTACTCAGACCAGTAATAAAAATTCAAAGAAAGCAATTCAGTATTTATCAAAAAATTAAATAAAAAAATATTGCCGCTATTTTGGTTTTAACTAAGCAAAATAAAACAAGTGTCTACAGCTCCATAATTTTTTGTGCGATTTCAAAAATCTAAAAACTGATATTTGTAGAATTTATATATCAAAAAATAATTAAAAATTCGGGTGTTTTCATTTAAAAGTACATAGATGGCACAACTTCTGGTTAAATCTGCAGTAAACAAAATTGTCAAACATGGATTAAATATTGACAAATAGTTTGATATTTTAAAAAACAAAAAAAAAACGAAGGCGTACATTAGTCCGGCATATAAAACTTTTTCTTGACTTTTATTTTTTTTGCTTCTCTCGTAAAAGGGAAGTATGTTAATCGTGAAAAAATCGCCATCCTAGGTTTATACAGTTCTTCGCGTTTTGGGGTCCCTACATGCCAAGTAACATGTTTTTTTTTGTTCTGACGGTCTGTCTGTTCGCGGGATACTTCAAAAACTACTTATCTTATTGACTTCAAATTTTGATCAGAAATCAAGAGTCATAAGGAGACGAAATGGTTACATTTTGGTAAACATCCGCGGCTTAGTAAAATGGTTCAAAAATTATTACTAAAAAATCACGTATTCAATTTACCTGAAATTTTGCAAAAAAAATAAAGTTTTACGTAGAAATGAACTGGTAACAGTTTGGTATGAGTCCAAGATGGTGCCCTAATAAGATATTTTAAAAAATCAGCCTGAAATGTTGTGCACGCATTAAGTGATGTAGATATAAGCTAGTAAATTTGTGGTAGGAATTGAAAATGGCGGGATAAAATTGCCTTATAATTTTTTAGAACAATTAAATGTGATATAGGAATAAACTGGAGAAATTCAACATGAAGGAACAAAATGGCGTTGTTAAAAATTCAGTCTAGTCTAGTTAACTAGAGATAATTATTCGGTATTCGGCCGAATATTCGGTTTTCACTACCGAATATTTCATGTTTGGATGTTTTAGTAAAGTAAACATTTAACTTTTAAATACATCTTTAATTATCAATTCGAAAAATAAAAGCAAATACAAACTTCTGGAGTTCAACTTAACCAAGAATATAATATAAAAATATATTAATAGAACAATAAGTTGTAGAATAACCAATATTGAAAATCAATAAGTGTTAGGCTATAAGGTAGAAATATCAAAAGCTCTACACTATCAGGTCATAACCGATTCCTTTTGTTTTCGTACAAGTTCCCAGATTCTGAGAATAGTCGCTCACTGTAAACAGTACTTGAAGGAGCTGATAAATAGACTTATACAATCTTTTGATACTTCAAACAGTATTTCTTTCACCAAGAAAATGGGTAATGATCTTTGTTTAATATTTATTACTTCGTTAATATTTTTGTCATTATTTTTTTTGTAAAGTACATATTTTTAAGATTTTATACTTATACTATTTTAGATGAAAAAAACTAATTTTTGTTATTTTAATATTTTTCGATGCTTTTGTTGCTGTTTATTAAAAAAGTTTTTAGAAAAACCAAATAAATCCAGTAGTTTTGAACAAAACCGAATAAATCCCTTTTGGTTTCTTTGTTTATATTATCAACACAATTAATATTTCAAATTATAATTGCAAAGGGCGTATTATTAATGACGCCTCCAACTTTTTGTGCTATACGAAAATTGTGTTTTTCCGAAAATCCTTTATGGTGGATTTATTTATTCGGTTTTGCTCCAAAGCTGTACAAATATCAATGATTTTGCTTACCTTTATTATGATTCGTAAGAGAGCTGGTCGTTGCTAATTTTTTTTGCACCCCTTGAAATTAATGCATGGCATAATGTACATTGAGCCTTTTTTTCCTGTTCACAATCTTTAAAGAAAATTCACACTTTCGATTTCATTAATTTACTCATTTTGCTTCTCTTTCCCAATCCGTGATGCAATAAAGACAAAACTAGCAAGTCCAGACAGCACACAGTGAGTGACACAAGGTTGTAACAGCTCTAACATGATTTGTTAATTATTCGGTATTCGGCCGAATATTTGGTTCAAATTCAGCCGAATATCCGGTATAGAGCAAAACTACTATTCGTCTCATCACTAGTAAACCCACTTATTCATTTTATTTAAATTATTTCCAAAAATGAAGTGTGGCATAGGTAAAAACTTGTAAAATATTGGTACGAATTCAACAGGGTGGATCAAAATGACGCCTAATAAAAATGTTTGCAAGTACAGAATATGTGTGACATTTCACTATTGCTAATAAAAGGAAAAATTCATAACGAGGGAAAGTTCTGGTGAAGGCAATTTACCGTTTTTTATACTATGTTATAGTACCTCTGACAATTAGCATTTACTATCAGGTCAATAAAATTAAAAGTCGGAAAAAAAAGAACGTGAAATAAGTATCAATGGATAGCTAAAAAATCTCTAATTATGTACAGTGTGGTGCTTTTTCGACGTACATGCAGTGTTTTGGCGAAACTATAAGAGTTAGAAAATATCGACCAGGCACACTCGAATTTTAATTAGATACACATTTTATTACATTTTAGGAAGAACATTTTATTATATCGATTATTTATTTATTTATTTAATGAATAATACATTAATAAATAATCGATTTACATTTTTATTACTATTTTTATAACAAATTATTGTTGAGAAAGGTTAAAATATTGAATATTTACTTCATTTTTGAAATCTTAGAAATTATAAAAGTTAAATAAAAATTTGTTCCGCCCCTGAACTCTACGTAAAAATCTATAAAATATATTAATTTGAAGTTTATTTTTATTATTAAGCGGGTATTCAAAAATGATTAAATTTGAAAAATGCTCTGTATATCAAAACTAAATCAAGGTACCTTGATCTGTTGGCGGAAATCAGTTAATGCTGAAAATCGAATTCTGATGTGAGTGGTCGATTTTTCTCTCTTATAGTTCTGCCAAAAACGTAATTTTGCCAAACAAAATTATTTATTTAAAAATTTTAAGGGGTGAAAAGGAATGAAATGTGTTTTTACTTTTTTTTACAATATCTGTTCAACAAAATGAGTTTCTAAATACATTCATTTGTTAATGAGTTTTAAAAATTGTTTTCTAAAAATGAATTTCTGGATTTTTTGAAATCCTACCCTTAAGTAGGTGAAAAGTGTTTACAATATCTTCAACTAAAAGAGTTTTTGAAATAATTAATTTGTGAATGGATTTTTGAAAATTCCACCGTTAAGAGGGTGAAAAGGGTAAACTGTGTTTTTCCATTTTTTACATTACCTCTTCACCCAAATCAGTTTTTATAATCATTCCTGCCTCAATGGCTTTCAAAAATAATTAATCTAATAATCTATTTCTGCATTTTTCGAAATTCTACCCTTAAGAGGTGAAAAGAGGTAATATGTGTTTTTACTTTTTTACAACATCTCTTATACTTAACCAGATTTGAAGGCGGTTATTTCGTCAATGGCATTCAAAAATAATTATCTAACAATCAATTCCTGGAAATCGGGCAATTAGGTAATAATATTTTTGTACTAAATAACATTTTAACTGTGTTAGAAACTTTTTTATAAATTATAATTTAGCCAGTGTCGGTCGATTTTATGTTGCCTCTTTAAGAGTTACCGAAAGAAATAATATATGTATTTATGCATCAAAAAGGCTGACTTTAAAAAAAGTAGGTATTACTTTAAAATTTCAACTTTCGCATATATCTACTATCATTTTATACCCATTTCCAGTTCTAAGTGCAATGAAATTCATCGGTTCAGCTAGTATATTATATTAGTAAATTATGTGGGCTGTTATAATTGGATGTAAACATACCATAGAGTTATAAAGAGGAAGAGACAGCCAGAATGCGAGAGAAAAATCCCGCCTTTTCTTTCCACTGTTACTTGTTTGGCAACAATTACCAATTCAGTGTTTGATAGGACATTAGGAATTTTGCAAATCTTTTCTTATTTTATTTTCTATTTATAATAATAAAGGTTGATGTGCTTTTGAGAAAATTTTATTATCGGTTGTTGCTAGAATTCGTAAGGTATGGGAGAAGACTTGAGGTACAGATAATGAAACAAACCAAACCGTTGACATCAGGCATTTTGCAAATTTTTTCTTATTTTATTTTCTAATTATAAGAATAAAGGGTTGATGTGCTTTTGAGAAAATTCTATTATCGGTTGTTAGAATTCGTAACGTATGGGAGAGGACTTGGGGTACAAATAACGAAGCAAACCAAACTGTTGAAATTCATATAATTCATTTATATTATGTTAATTTCATTTTCAGCTTCTTAAATGTAGATACATATATATATATATATATATATATATATATATATATATATATATATATATATATATATATATATATATATATACACGCCGCTATTCCTGTTTAACCGGAAGTAGTGTTAGCTTTCTTATTTTAAATAGAACCCTATATATATCTTTATGCCATCTATTCCACGTCAAATTCGCTTTTTAACGATATGTCACAAGTGACATTTGCATTCAAAATGGCGACGCTATCGATGATTTTTTGAAAAATTAATTTATATTGCTATAAAACACAAAAGAAAGTCAAAACGAACTAACTTAATGGATATAAGTATGACCTTCCTTGTCAGCGTAATAAGCAAATAATGTATTCAACTCTTTTGATAACTTTAAATAGAACCCTTGTCTGTTTTTGCCATATTTAAATCTGCCATATAGATTTTTTTCAGCTGACCTTAAACCATTGTCTTCCAAATTTCAATAAAATTAGCAAAAATCATTATGTTGACAGCTATACCTCTGTCCAAAATAATTAACTTTTGGAAACTAACTCATACTTCCCTTTAATAAAAATGTTAAATAAAAAAAAATGAGTTGTCATATTGAGTGTCCAGACACTCTCCCCAGAAACATTAAGGGTTGGATCTCCAATAAAAAGAAATAATTTCCTATAAACATTGATCCAATAATAATTCGAATTTGTGGTGTTACCTTGACGTCATTGACTGACAGTTTTGTCAAAGGGCATTAAATATTTTAGGTTTTTTTTATATTTTTAAATATACAGAAAATCAAACATTTACGAGAAAACCCCAAAAAATATTTTTATTCAAAAAAGGTAAAAATTATTTCGTTTTTCTGTAATGGGGCATTTTTGAACCCATGTTTATCGGAATATTATTTGTTATTTATTTTAAAAGTTTTCCAATAACTTCCATAACTTTAGTCAAATTCGCTTTTCTATAATTGTTTTGTTAAATTTGGATGGACATGAAAAAAACTAGAGATATTTTATTTTCCAATCAATCTGCCAACGTCGTATCGGTGTGAATTTGTGGTGTTACCTTGACGTCATTGACTGACAGTTTTGTCAAAGTTCTGAGGGAACGATTACGAATATTACGATTATTTGTATATTTTCCTCTAGCCCGCATGCATTTTCCTATACGTCATTTCACGTATCCTCTCTATGTTGATTGAAAACCATTCTTGTGGGTTTAATAGCACTGGCTGCCTCTAGAAAATACTAACTCTATGAAAAATACCGATATGTACACATTTTAGAAATAAAGAAAAATTGAAGTAAATTTGATCTCAACAATATAATTGATTATATAGGAGGAATTGCTCATAATATATCATATTAAAATCGCATTAATATCTTTGTATTATAAATTGACTTGTTGATTATTAGTACACAAAAACTTTCATTACACCTTTGTGCATGTTTTTATCTGGAAAATCTTCCTGCCGAAAAACAGTTAGCTACTAATATATGTGTAGTAGAATTACAATTATAGGCAAAGTATTGTGGGAGAACATTATTCCCAGAACCGTTAAATTCGTTTCAATAAGCGTGTAACAAAATGTTAAAATTAATTCCGTGTTAATAAAAAAGGCAATTAATTATATGTTATATTATTTTTTAGGCATATAATTATTTTTTTTGTCACAATATTTTTTATTCTTTTAAAACGGTGGATGAGACATGCATCTGTTAAAATTTTTTAGCTTTACCAGTACTCGATATTTTAGCCTATATATTCATTTTTTTGACACTCTGTATAGTTCCAAAATGTGTAAAATCAAAAATAGATCATTCCACACACTGCTTTTTTTAAATTTTACAATGTTCTTTATACAGTAATAATTGAGTAAATACGTTGCCTGTCGATATTTTACCATTCCAAGAAATATCCGTTACAAGGTTTTAATATTTTAGCGCAGTAAAATAACGTATTAGAAATACTGAGAAACGTATAGACCAATAATTTATTTATTACTGTGAATAATTATCAAACTGCAGGTACATCAATGCCAATATTTGGAAATATTAAACAAGGATTTACAAATTTAATGCAATATTTATTAGCATTTTACAATCGTTTAATCTTGGGATTCTGAGCCATGAAGATATTATATTTTGTGTGGGAGGAAATAATTGGTATAATAACATATATACGCAAAAAAAAATTAGTCACTTTGCTATATTACAAATTAAATTGAATAAAGTACTTGGAAATACCGCTATTCTGTCATCAAACCCAATTTTCATCCTTATAAAATCACTTGCAATCATGGGCGTCCCTTGCTAGGAATAAAACCAACTGACAAAAAGATCTTCCCGCGCTTTACTGACGCCCCTGCTTGCAATTGCGTTTGGTTTTATCAAGTAGCATTTTTTTTTCAAATCAGAATATAGTAGAGTAAGATGAAATTGAAAGAAATTAAAAATAATAGTACTTAGTTAAAACAGTCTAATAAAAATTGCATGAGACAAACATCTAATAAAATTTACCTTGACTTTAAAATCCATCTATGCAGGTCTATGCTTTGCCAAGAAGAAATATACTAAACAATAACGTGCGATAATGTACTGATTTAACTTTCATTATTATTGTGCACAGCTGGAATAATTTATGATTTTTTTATAAACAATTATTTCTTATAATAATAGATTTAAAGGACATAAATAAAGTTAAATTTTAAAGTCGTATGCTGCAAATCCAAGTAGAAGTTGCAGTACTTAAAAGCAGCAAAAGTGGGTAGAAAAATCTATATTGATCGCAGTGTATTCATGAAAGAAATTATAAAAATATCCTGAAATGCAAATGATAATCAATTAAAAAGTGGGAAACTTCCAACACATTTTCAATTTTACCTTTTTTACCAGGGCCGCGCCTACCCATATTGGCGCAGTCGTGCAAATATTGATATGCGCCTAAGTAAACGCAAAACACGGCGACAAAAAAAATGCTGGATTTTTGGTATATAAGTAGTATATTGTACATACCTCTAAATCCAGATATGTCAGTGAAAAGGTTGCAACCAGCACACGTACAGTGTGCGAAGGGAAAATTAAGATGTGCTTTTCACCGATCTGTTGTAAATCTTATTGAGAATAAAGCAAAAAAACTTGTTTATGGTGAAAAATCTATTATACAGGGTGAAGAGGTAAAGTGTGAAGAATTTTGATTGCTTCGATCACTTATAATTTTTAATTTTTGGTTGCTATATTAAAACAATTCTTATTAAAATTGAAAAAAATCAGATTCAACAATTTTTCAATATTTTGAATTTTTTTTCGGAAAATCGCCTTTTTTTAGTTAATATTTTATTTTTTTAGAACTTATTAACTTTATCCATTTACCTTATTGCTATGATCATTTTTTTTACCAAATTGAGACATTTATTTTTTTATGCAGAGAGTATACAGAACGTCCAGAAATTAATTTAGACACATATGATAATAAACATTTGTTCCAACGTATACAGTTCCCTGTAGAATGGAAAGCAATTTAAATATTCAGTTTTTAGTAACTTGATTATTTTGTCACGGCTCCAACTGTTTTCAGTTTTTTTTTCTAGTTTTATTAGTTATATACCTGTCTTGCTAGGAGCCAAAAACGCCATATTAGACCAGATCTCAGAAACATGAAACATTATTCATTAGTTCATAAGGGTGCACATTGGAGAATCTTAAATTGTAAGGACACATTTGGAGGAGGAGCTTCTTAAAATAAGCTAAAAAGTACAATTTTTCACTTTGTGTACTGTATTATTAAACATATGTATATATTCGCTAAAATTTTAGAATACTTTTGTTTTCCTTATTCAACAATAAAGAAAACACCTGATTGCAGAACTCGATGCACAAAATAGTTTTGGGAAATATGGTGGTTGAAAGTTGATCGGAAATAGAAAAACCGCTGGAAAATCGTTATTTTTTATATATGTATTTGCTTATGCAATCGTTCCCGCTGTTTCGGGCGAAAAAAATGTGTAAAACGTTATCGAAAGTAGACTTTGAAATGAGAAAAATGTGTGTGTTACTGAACTTTCTACAAGTCAGAAAGTAGGGTCTCTGCGCATCAGCAATAGGAGTGATTCGCCATGCTTCTTTTTTGTAATAGGGGTGCTTTATTTAAAACACAGAATACAAATTATACATAACTGAACGCTTAAAAGTTCAGCAACTAAGGAAATTCCTTAGTTCATATTTCTTTATGCCTTTAGTGGTTGTAATACTACTTCATCATTTTTCGTGGAAAGGCAAGAAAAAAAAATGGTCTGGTTGCATCCCATAGTCGATAAGCTGCTGAGAGAAGTCGGTAAGTGTTTTTTTAAGATTGGAATGCTTTGACTATCGATAAAGCAACACAGACAATTGTTGCATTTACCACCAAATGCTGCTCACCACCATTGGCGTAAATCATTTTATTAACTCCATTGGTGGTATCGTAACCCGCTTAGCACCAGCATTAACAATCCATTAATCGATTTTTTATAAAACATATTATAATAGCGATTATATTACATGTAAGTAACGATATTTTTTTTACGTTTCACTAGGCCGCCATTTTTTTTCGGCATATTCATATTTTTACCAGGTCATCCCCATATGAGTCATAATTTTTAACTAAAATTTGAAGTCCATCTACTTAATAAGTAGTTTTTAAACTATATGCTGCGAACTGACAAACAGATAAACAAACCGATAGACGGACTGACAGAAATGATATACATATTTTTGGTCATCTAGGAACGCTAAAACGTGAGAGTATGATCTCAGAGGATGATTTTCTTCACCATTACAAACATTTTATTTGGTCGCCATCTTGAACTAATACTAGAGATTTACTAGTACATCTTTATACCGTAATTAGTTATGGCACACAATTTGAAATCAGTCCATTAAGTAGTTATTCAAGCTGATTTTTAAATATTTAATAATAAGCCGCTATTTTGTTTCGCCATCTTGGATTTGTAACAAAATTTTATCTGTTTATTCCTACATACTACTTGCTTATTGTGCAAAATTTGAAATAACGTGGATAAGTAGCTTTTTAGTAATAATTTTTTTAACATTTAACTAGGCCGGCATTTTGTTTGGAATTTTACCAAAATGTTACCAGGTTATCCCCATATGACTCCCTATTTTTCATCAAAATTTGAAGTATTTTAGGTATGCCGCGAACAGACAGACCGGCAGATAGACAGACAGACAAACAGACCGACGGAATTGAGAAAACATGATTTTCGACATCTAGGGACCCTGAAACGTAAAGATCAGAAAAAATCTCTGAGGGTGATTTTTCGCGATTACAATACTTCCCTTTTACGAGGGAAGTAAAAATTATCATTTCTTTAGTAATTCCGAAATAGTAAGAGTTATTTCAATTCAATCATGGGCATGGTATGAGTAACCATCCTTCACTTTCTTAATACAAAAATAGTACGCCACTCATTTTTTATAAAAACTACTAGCTTTATCGTTTAGGGCAAGTAAAAATACTCAAAAAATACCTCTTAGTATTTTATGAATGACAAAGTCGATTTCGAAAAAAAAAAATATTTTGATGCACGCCAGTGGCACCTTTGCTTCAGTTTTAGTTTCAGTTAGGATTACTCAAAACTCTACAAAAGTGATTACATGAATAATTCCAAGAAAAAAAGTTTTAATAAATATCTGCAAATGCCCTATTTTTGAGATACGGGCTATTAAAATTTAGGAAAAAATTATTATTTTTTTAAAATTTAGGATAAAATTTATTTCTTTAAATGATCCAAAGAATCACTTTTGTGGAGTTTGAGCAGTTCTGACTTCAACTAAAACTGGATCAGAGGTGCCAGAGGCATGGATCAAAATAGAATTTGTTTGTTTTTTCGAAAACGACTTATCGATTACAAAATACTGAGACATTTTTTGTGTATTTTTAGTTGCAATAAACGATTAAGCCAGTAAGTAGTTTTTTAAACATGTTTATATGAACTTTTCGTCTTAGTTTTTTACAAAAAATTTCTCTTTAAACGTTGGCACATGTTTTTTAAAACACTCAGGTATCCTTGATTTTAATTTTGTAATGAATCAGAAATTTCAAAAACTAAAATTTAATATATTTTTAAAGGATTACAAATGACGGCCTAGTGAAATGTTAAAAAAAATATTAATAAAAAAATTAATTACGCAATTTATCTGAATTTGCATAAAAATCAGGTATTATGTAGGAATAAAACGGAAAAATTTTGGTACCAATTCAAGACGGCGAAACGGCTTAGTGAATTGTTAAAAAATATATTACTTAAAAACTACTTATCCTATTTACCTGAAATTTTGTACAAAAATCAAATTTTATGGAGGAATGAACTGGTAAAATTTTAGTACGAATCCAAAATGTTAAATCAAAATGGCGGCAAAATAACATTTCAAAAATTAACCTGAGAAAACTGCTTATTAGATTAATTTTAATTTTTGTGCAAGAATTAAGTGTGATATAGAAATCTAACAAATTCAAGATGGCGGAATAAAATGATGGCATAATAAGATGTCTGTATTTCAGAAAAAAATCTCCCGGGATCTTCACGTTTTAATGTTCTTAAATGGCAAAAAACATGTTTCTCAATTCCATCGGTCTGTCTGTCTATCAGCTCGCGACATAGCTGGAAAACTTGACCGACTGACTTCAAATTTTCCTCGAAAGTTAGGGTGATATTGGGGATGACCTGGTATTCAATTCAATGGCGGAATAAAATGGTGGCTATTTATCCAATTTACCTCAAATGTTGCACAAAAATCAAGTATTAAAATGATCTGGTACAAACATTTTGGTACAAATCCAGGACAGCATAATAAAATGGCGCCTAGAAAAATTAAAAAAATTAGCCTGAAAAAGCTACGTATTAGTTTTATTTCAAATTTCGTCCAAGAATTGGATATAAAAATAAACTGGTAAAAATAATAATACGATTTCAAGATGGTGAAATAAAATGCAGCGAAATAAACTGTTTAGAAGATGATGTAAAAAAATATCTAATTCAATGGACTTTAATGTTTACACAAGGAATAGATATGATATATTGGTACATGAACGAAATGGCGGTCTAATAAAATTTTTAAAAAATCAAGTGTGGCGTACGTAGAAATTGGTAAAATATTGGTACATATGGCTGTTACCGAACTAAATTAAGTCACATTTCACTAATCATAAAAAAAGAGAAGATGCATAACGAAGGATGTTCCGGGTAAAGGAGTTTACCGATTTTAAATATAGTACATTTCTACACCAACCCTCATATATATAAAAGTTATATAAAAATAAATGTTCTTTTAATTTTTTCTCAGTGCAGATTCAAACCGCGGGTTTGGCTCCCCTTTAGAGTGGTTGCACGCGCGTCTACGGGACCCTGGGCTAAATTAGAGGAAGAGAAAACGCAACGGGATAAAAAAGTCAGATATTTTTCTATTCCTTGACTCGTTACCATAGGTATTGTATTGCTCTGCCTGTCAATCAATCAACTTTGTCAGAATGTGTCATAAAATGTTTTAAAAGTTTTGGTCGCTTTATTATTGAATTTCGATTTGAATATCTCACAGTTTAGAACAACAAAATATAGAAGAAACAAACAGTGAAATTGAAAGTTTAACCCTCCAAAAACACACAAAGAAGAGTCGTGCTTCAATATGGAAATCATTCAGCATTTCTTGTCTGGAGCGAAATTTTGATATAGAGACACAGCATTCTATTGATGACTTATCAACTATATTAAGGGAATGGGCCTTCAATATGAAAAGAAGAAACGGGGAGGATTACAAAGGCTACATCGTTAAAACGATTTGCAATTCAATCGCAAAACTTCTACAAAAGATTTATTACGGAGAATTTAAAGTGACTGTTGACCCGTTTACTGATACTATGTTTAAAAAGGCCCGTAATTTAAAAAGAAAGCAGTTGCAATCTGACTTTCAGAAACGAAAATAATCTTGTGTGGTTTTAGCTCAAAACCAGTAAAAAATTGATTATTCGTTTCATCGGTTTAGGAGTTTCTATTAAAAAAATAAAGTTTTATAAAAATCTGATGCCTTAATTCTTATTACTTGTGCTCATTGATCAATCTACAGCATACCACTTTTTACAAAAAAATCTCTGGGATATTGTAATAGAGATTTTCAATTATTTATGCATGCCAAACGATATTAATTGGTGCTTGTACCTTATACCACTTGTACCTGTCAGCCCTGGCGTTTCCCTAAATTTGATTTCCTAGTAAAGAGTAGAATGGTCACATCTTCACAGTTGCATACAAAAATATATATTCATGTTTGTTTTGTAGTACAAGTATACTACTAATAGTACTTTAACCAAAATTTCAAAAATAAACAGTTTTTTTTGCTTTACGTAAGATAAAAATCAGATCAGACAGAAAATTCCACGCAATAGTGTGTTGTGCGCGCGAGAATCACCGATCGCGCCTCTCTGCTCTCTATTTGTCTGACAGGAGAATTTTGTCGATAACCATGAAAACCACTCGGGTTTCATTGAGTAATCAAGAAATAAAATAATATAAAAATGCTGCACGCAGGTTTTCCTGCTTCTAGTTAGTAAAAAGCAAATGAATCGATTTACATGTGTCGCACACAGAAAATGCCGGGTGAACAATACGATACGTAAAAATGCTGGATGTATGTTTTTTCGTTTTGGGCGTTACGGGGGTAGTTTTAATGTTTTATTTCCTTCTGGAGTTGCATTATTTTTTAAGGACGTTACTGTGCGTGATAATTGCAAGATTTTTTAAGAAAAAGAAACACGTTTTGGATGAAACTATTGTTACAGGTTAGTGTAGATCAAAAACACCAATTTCAATTTTAAATAGATAAATATGGTTTGCCTTTGTTAGCAGAAGAAATGTCAATATTCTTTTTTGTCATTTATGCCATAACTACCACAAACAATTTATACCTCTGAACACTCTGCTGACTTAGCCGTTAATTGATAGAAATAATTTTCATCCTTTAGGAACATTATTAAAATCATTTTTAAACTCTATTTGTGACAAAACACTAGGCTAAACACCAACTGAATCTATATTTATTAGTCAAGGAAAATTATACGGGCGTATAATTTTCTTTGATATAATACAAAAATGTTTATACTGCGGAATCGGAAATTGAGGTCTAATTAGTCATTTAAAATATGCCTTTCGTCAGTTCATGGATAAGATTATTGGTATACACTGAATCTGATTTGCATTTTACGTAGGTTCTCCCAGAGATACGATCCTTGTTAATAAAATGCTTCACAAGGGGCAACAAATTTCGAAAAAAAAATCTATTTTACTTAAGAGCCAGTTATGGCGCTAGACGCTTCTGAGGCTTTGTATAAGGAAATCTCGTGAATTATCTTTTTATGCCTCATCCCATTTTTACCAATGATATCATTGATATCTTCATATAAATTTGACTTGCTCCGCATAGGACATAAAAGTAAATAAGAATCCGCATAATCCGCACCTTTCGATGTCCCAGTCGTTTTAGGACTGGAAGGAACGGTGGGGGGGGGGGCTGGTAAAAGAAGGACAAGAATTACCTATATTCCTATGTTTAAAAAACGGTTGAGCCTATTTAGATGAGCATTTGGAAATTTAAGATCTCGTTTATTAGACATTTAGAATCAAAAATCTATTTTGAATTAATTACCAACTTTGTGTACAGGGTGGTAATATAACTGATGTAAAGTATAAAATCCACTAAACTAAACTTTGATAGTGCTATAATATAGAGATATTATGTAATAACATTTTAGGGGAAATTCATTCTAACCAAACGTAGGAAAGGCAGAAGGTTGGACACCTTAAACTGTCATAACATTTTAACATTTTTAAACCTTGAAAATATGTTTTTTTTATTTAATGTTTTTTTTGTAAATTATAAGTCTTGCTATTATTTTTATGTAAACAAGGTTTAAACTTCTAAACAACTGTTTTCCAGATATTTTGACAATGTATATGATCCGAGAAATTCGTTCATGATGCGATATTTAAGTTTCAATATACATGGAAAACGGTTGCTTCCAGTAGGCTAAACCATTTTTGCGTAAAAATAGTAGCTGATTTAAATATTCTCTAGGAGATGTCATATTTTAAAGTTCAACAATTATCTGACTAATCTAATTTAGGCAAATTAAATTTTTGTTTCATTTCATTATTCGAGGCATTTGCTTTATCCTTATAAAGCCAATGTTCGAGCCTATTAGTTACATGATTATTAATTCAATAATTAAAGTTTTCGTTAAAGAAATCGCAAAATTAAAAATACATTAAAGTATTCAACATTTCAGAACATACAGTCTGGCAACTTTGTGTTTGAAAATGCATACACCATTTGTATATGCTTATTTACGGTGAAGCGTGACAAATCGCATATTTTGTGGCAACAATTTATGAGAAGCGATTTCCAGATAAGAGACTAAATGATAGAACATTAATTTGTGCCAGTATCAAGGCGTAGGAGAAACAGAAAATGCTGTTCTAGCTAGAATTGTTCTTTTTGTCAAATTTAGACATTAGTGAACCGTAGTGGAGAAATTTTTCACGAAGAAGATTCTCACATTCGAATTTTTGCCTCAGGACAGCGGAGAAGTTAGAACAATTTGATTTTCGTTGTTGTGCTTGTGTAAATAATGATAGTGCCAATTTTCAACACTTTTTTAAAAATACTTTCGGTAATGTGTTTCAATTTTGTACTTCAAAATTGCACATTATGGTGTATAGTTTTTATTAATCAAACGTATTGTTTTTTTTATTTTTAAAAACAGTGGATTCAAACCCCATAAAACAAACTTAATTATTCAATGTTTTTATTGTAGTATTTTAGAATAATTAAACGAAAAATATAAAATGTAATTTTTAAATCGAATACAAATACTAATATAGCGTTCACGATAACAAATTGGCTGCGCTCAGAGATTATTATTGCAATGTTTCCGCCTTTTCAAAAAAATCATAAATTTTAAAAAACCATACCTCCAAGCCACTGGATGTACAGCTTCTGTTGTACAGGACTTTTTTGATCGAACTTAGCTATACTTTTATCTATTAAAATATTGGCACTCATTTCCTTTTCACTTTGTATACTACCGGAATATATCCTCTGATACTATAAATATAATATTGTGGCAGCATGTTCCATGGCCGTATTTTAAGAGAAGAATAGAGTTTTTTAAGCTTTATATTTAATTAATTACCATATGTATTTACCACATAGTTTTTCTTTTACCATTTTTCATTACAGTTTCACATAAAATTTGATTGAAAATATCGACAGGATGTACTAATGGACTTGGAAGTAGTACAGTATTGAGCACTAATTGAGAAAATTGACTCGAGATATTGATTATACCTTTAAAACCCACCTTTCCCATGTACGAGTAGTCAAAAAGAGACACAAAGCAATAACTTTCTTATTCTTAGTATTGATTTACACTTCATTCGTAATGACCATCTTGACTTAATTAGAACAAATTAAAATTGAACCGTAAAGTCGTGTCTCTGTCACTCAACGCTATTGCTAACTGATGTGTAAAATTTGTAATATTTTGATAGAAAACATTAGGCATTCATGAAAAAAATTATACACATTTTTCGAGGTTGTAATCCAAGTCTCAAAACTGGCATATTATGTAATGCGACAAAAATCGTCCAAGAAATGAGAAATGTCAAAACATTTTCACTTTTATCATTACTTCATTTACGGTCCCGTATAGTGCGGAAAGACGCCAAATCAATAAAAATTAATAATTCATTATAATGCACTGTATCGTTCTTTTTGACAAGCTTTTAACTTGGATAAGAGAAGCTTCTTTTTACTAAGGCAAAGAGTAAAACTGTTCAAATTTAACAAATGGCACCTTTTCATAGCACATATAAGTTAATGAAAATTGTTTTTTGATACTAAGCAATCATAATTATAATTCTTTACTAAAACAAAGTGCCTAAAATCTAGAAATTGAGGAAACAACCAATGCCAGTGTCATATTCAGAATAACGAATATAGTAATTTCTAAAATCTCCTACAATATGTTTTATGTTATTCGTTCATCTCATGCAGTCTTTTATTTAGTTGTAGCATAGGATCGAGCAGAGTTATCAAAAACTTGAGACCCGATTAATATATCTTAAATCTTTTTAAACTATGTAAGTATTTTTTAAATTGTAATACCTTAAGGCTAACTTTTGGGGTTATTATTTATCTGTGATTAACTACTTGATGATATGCAGTTATGGAACAGAAGTCAGGGCACAAGAAGTTCGGATCCGTGAGGGCACCAAATTGTTGTAGAGTGGCCCAACATGAATATTCACCTAAACTTTTTAGTGATTAATTCAAAAATAAACTTTTTAGTGATTAATTCAAAAATGTGTTTTGGTAAATATATACTTCCTTGTACTTGCCCCGTAAGTTTTCTAAAAATATAAATAGTTTCTAAACTAAAAAAATATTTTGGCTTTTAAAACGTTGTTTTGACTCCCTAGGAGCACCCGTATTCAAAAAATGGCTTTTTCGAAGGTTAAAAAACTTAAAAAGAATTTTTTTTATTATGGGGCTGCTTCACCCCTCTAGAGCACCTTAATGGCTGCCAAAAATATATTTATATACAAAAGAGGTTTCGTCGCAACATTCATAAAAATTATATACTTAACAACGCTGTTTCGTTCGACACTATGTTAGTATATATTTTTAAGTGTGCTCGGTGTAAATGTTGTTTGTGTAGAGGAAAATTCACTTTGGGGGATATAATAAAAAAAAAACAAAAATTCCCTTCTTTTGACAAAACAAAACAAATATATATTACCGATGAAGACCAACCCTGAATGGTCGAAACATTTAAGAAATAAAAAAGAGCAACACCAACATTAAGAAAACTGAAATAAAGTTGTTTAATTTTATCTTTTCTCTTGAACCACAAATATCCAAGAAAACACAAAATTAGTGTATATATATATATATATATATATATATATATATATATATATATATATATATATATATATATATATATATATATATATATATATATATATATATATATATATATATATATATATATATATATATATATATATATATATATATATATATATATATATATATATATATATATATATATATATATATATATAAACAAAATCGTAACACTAAATGGACACAAATTTGACAAAAAAAAATTTTAAGTCAGACTTACCTAAACTAATAGTATATTTTTTTGGCATCTAGGGACGCTAAAATGTGAAGTTCTGTAAAACGTGATGATTTTTTCAAATGACAAATTACGCCATTTTGTTCTGCCAGCTTGAATTAGTACCACAGTGTTACTAGGACATCTCTATACCACAATTAGTTATGACACACTGTTTAAAATCAATTCATTAAGTAGTTTTTTCAGGCTGAATTTTTAGATATTTTTTTAAGCCGCCATTTTGTTCAATAATGTTGGATTCGTATCAAAATTTTACCAGTTGATTCCTTCATAATACTTGATTTTTGTGCAACATTTCAGATAAATTCGATAAGTACTTTTTTTAACATTTCACTAGGCCGCCATTTTGTTTTGGCATATTGGATTTTTACCAAAATGTTACCAGTTTATCCCTATATGACCCTTATTTTTGACCAAAATTGGAAGTCAATCGGGTATGTAGTTTTTTTGCCTATGCTGCGAACAGACGGACCCTGAAACATAAAGGTCTGAAAGAATCTCGGAACGTGATTTTTACACGATTACAATACTTCAGATCTACGAGGGAAACAAAAAAGAAAGGATAGTATCAATGACAAACCCGACATAAAAAGTTTAAGCAGACTATATAATAACCTAATTTTATAACATAATGAAAAATCCTTTTTCGAATTTCAATTTCAAAAAGTATCTAAATAAATAACTTTGTCATATACATTCTCCTTGTCATTAAAAAATGCGCGTTTTAACATTATTTTATATTGTGCCATATATGTTTATTTTTAGTTTTAATTTTTATTATTTTGGAAATGCACAGATATACTTGAAGCTCTTACTCATATTGACATGATGTTTAATTCTAGGTAAACCGAAAGAAATTAATATTTTTTATATTTAGTACTAACTGATGTTTTAAATAATATTTTTCATATATAATCGAAAAAAAAAATCAATTATCTGCGTCAATGACTTCTACTTTCGATGCCTAAACATTCACCCCAAGTATTTCTTTTTTCAATTTGATTGATATCGGTTTACGTATTCCGATGATTTTTTTACGTTTTTATACTCCTTAAAATAGCAAAGATCTACGCCCATAACACCCATTCGTACAGACCTCTTAATTTTTTTTCTAGAAATATGTTTTTTTTGTATTCTACAGGCTCTAAAACGTCGAAAAACTCAACTTATAGTTAGTTTTCTAAAATTTTTGGGATAACAGAACTTCCCCTACCAGTGACGTATATAAGGGGGGGGGTCACTTTTATTTAAGCTAAAATGATGGGAACAGTGGAAACTAAAAACCTTTTATTCGGGAGCTTTACTTACTTTTTTTTGCTCCATATTATTTTATTATTTACGTTCTAATCTACTTATGTAGACAACAGGAACTGAGGACATGCTCAATATAGCATATAAAGAAATATATTAATATATGGGGAAGTAAAAATTCAAAATATAGAATTTTCCGAATTAATAACATGGCCTTCATCAGTTAATATCCCTGAAAAAAAGAATATTTTGTCAAAATTATTACGGACTTTTAATACTTTTTAGTACTATGACTGTGCTTACAGATATCTTTACCGACTAAGAATACTGATAAAGGTATGTGAAAGGGCATTTTTATGAATTATATATAATTTTTATATAAAGCTTTGGACACTAGCAGCATACAAACAAAACTTTGATGCCTAATTTATGAAAATCGGTTCGAACATCTAGTCTGAGATGGTAACAAACACTCATACAATACATACATCGATTGTTAAACACAATGCGCCCTTTTTCATGCGCAGTCGGGTAAAAAGAGACCATCTATTTCAGATGAAAACTGCAATCGAACCAAACCGGTTATTAAATGTATTTAAAAACATAATAACATTTTCTTTATATATTTTTTAAAGACTTTACCCCAAGGTTATTTTGAATAAAAAAAATATTATAAAACAGTATTTTCTTTGAAACTAAAAATAAACTAATAAAAACGTAACATTTGCTACATACAAAGCTTAGGTTAAAAATATTCATGGGTGTTAGCTGAAAATTACCTATTACTACGGTTAATTTTAACATTTAAACTTAGTTTTAACAAACAAAAACAACTATAAAAGCAATTTATTTCTAGGAATTTGCCATTAAAAGAAAATAGAAATTAAATTGATTTCAAATCGGATATTATCAACTTGTACTGTGATATTATAAACCATTTATAAGTTTTTAAACACACATTAAATATTCGTTTCCGTCCATTGTAAAATGCGTGTTTTTATTCAACCAATTCCATTTAAAAAAGTTTGTCAGTTATTTTGTACTGTTTTTATATATTACTTATATGCACTGAGGGGCAAAATTCAATCCCTCGCTATGCTAATTTTTACAACAAAATTAGATATTACAATTAAAAGATATTAAATAATTAACACTCATCTACTTTTTGAGTGAAATATGACGTATAAAAATATTTAATAGGCAGTTAGGCCAAGTAGAACATCGTTTAATAGTATATTGTTTAAGTAAAACTTCTACGGAGTAAAAAAAGTTTTTAAATTCATCCTCAATTGTTTCCCATTCAATAAAAATATTTAGATAAAGGAGTGAAATTCGATGCCAGCAATGGAAGTATCTTTGAACTGAAAAACTTCCCATAATAATTTTGATACCTTTGA
Source organism: Kuschelorhynchus macadamiae (assembly GCA_030620095.1). Taxonomy (NCBI): domain Eukaryota; kingdom Metazoa; phylum Arthropoda; class Insecta; order Coleoptera; family Curculionidae; genus Kuschelorhynchus; species Kuschelorhynchus macadamiae. The sequence goes on along the minus strand of JAUTXW010003516.1, from coordinate 50,046 downwards.
GCATATTGAAAAGATTACAAATGAATGGTGAAGAGCAAGAGACAACCATATTTTGATTTATGAATGAAATGACATTAGGCAGGCAGTATTTTTCATACAGCGGCTGATCAATAGCAGTTGTAGAAAAAAAAAGACCTTTTTAACTTCAGTTGATCCGAAAAAATCAAGTTCATTAAAATGAACCATTTGCAAATGTGATAGAATCTAAATACGGAAGAAGTAGAGATTTAAAACGTTACCAACTAAGACTAAGACAATATTTTGTAAAACTACGTTGTTTACTTCTGTATGTTTTGTTACAAAATTCAGTATATTACATTGTTGAGTTCTAAACTGTGGATCTATAGGCCTGATGACGTATATTTTTTGAATGTTACCATTGTCCAGAGAATCTATTAAAATGTAAGGTATCCCTACTTAATAATGGCAAATTCCATCAGTGGCGTCTGTTCATTGTAAAATTTTAGCTTTTTGCAATTTGATATGATAATTGCCTTTTCTAAATGGAACAGCAGATGATGAGTGACTGACTTGCCCAAGCCAAAAAAAAAGAATCTCATAAGTCGAAAAATCAACTAAGCTTCAATTACTATCTACTCAGAGTGACATATCATGTGGTAGTCCAAGGGAAAAAATGGTTGAAGTTATCCTAATACACGTTAGCTTCAAATTTGTGAATATTATTTGACTTTAATTTTCTTAAATCTATTGTTATAAGCGTCATTTTTTTACCTTTTAATTGGAAATATCACACAGTTCCCAATTATTTCATCCAGTAAATGCATACGTATTCATTAAAAATAATAACATATATTAGCAAAATGAACGACTCTTTAAAAAATATTAGGCACCAATATTTTTGTTTAAATTTTTATAGCTGCTGTAGATGTGCTATAATTATGTGTCGAAACCAGTGGTGTAACGATGCTTTTTTTAATGGGTATATGTATCAATGGCGGAGAATATTTTTAGGAAACAACATAATCATAATTAAAATATAGCGAAGTCAGATCCACGGACTTAAATTTCGATTTGATTAGCGGATTATATTATATACTCGCAAATTATACTGACAATATAAAAACATTTTCTGTTAACCACTTATAATTAGTGTACCAAATTGTTCGTAAACGCCGTACAAATTTGCCACCTTTTTTTTTTCAGGGGCACAAATTGGGCGTCGTCGGTTACTTTTCTTTGCACAGTACAGCACAACCAGAAAAAATAGTTTCTAATGATTCTAATTTCACAAGTTATGATATCAAATCAGAATCTAACAGAAAATTCTAAACACAGCCTTATTCTAATAATACGCGCGTACGGCTAGCCTGGGTTATGCGGTTGCGAAAATTATTTTAAATATTAATTGATTAAAAAAAATGAGCGCACTATGCCCCTTGTCAAAGCTCATATTTTCTCTTAGATACTAGGATTTCTACTACTGCGGAATGTATTTTGAACACCAGATAGAAAACGTATGCCAAAATAAGTAAGATTGTTGAAGTAAGCTGGCTAGTGGAATGAAAATACTAAAAGTTCAGGAATTCTATATTTCGACGCTTATACAGACTAATTCTTGTTCTATTGTTCTATAAGACGCAGATTCATTGGCGTTGTCTGTGATTCAACTAAATAGAATTAATTTTCTTTATAAAATTCGGTAAATTTCCTTTACCCAGAAGATCTCTGGTTACGAATCTTTCCTTTCTTAGGAATAGTGAAGTGTGACCCACAACTGCACATAGTGATTTATTACCACATATACATATACTGGCTTTTCAAACATTTTTATTGGGCGCCATTTTATTCCCTCATATTGAATTCGTATCAATATTTTACCAGTTTCTATATACGCCACACTTGATTTTTGGACATAATTTAAAATAAATTGAATTGAGTTGAAATTGAGTTTTTAATCTGATTTTTTTTTAGAATCACTGCACCACTTTGTTCCGTCATGTTGAATTCGTATCAATAAATTTCTCTATCATATTTAATTTGTGTAAAAAAGTCAATTTAATAAGAAATTTTTTAAAATTGATTTTTTTAATATTTTTTTATGGCCATTTTGTTTTTTTATCTGTATCACCCTTAATGCTTGAATAAAATTTGAAATTAATCTAATAAGTAGTTTTTCAGACTGTTTTTTTAATATGTTATTAGGCCGCATCTTGAATTCATGCCAAAATGTTACCAGTTGATTTCTATGTAACACTTGATTTTTGTGCCAAATTTGAAGTACTTTGGATAATTAGTTTTTTAATGATAATTTTTATAGCATTTCACCATGGCGTCATGTTGTTCTGCCATATTAGATATTTACTAAAATGTTACCAGGTTATTCCCATAAGACCTTTAATTTTTGAACCAAATTTGAAGTCCATCGGGTAAGTAGTTTTTTAGCTATGCCCCAAATTGACAGAGAGACAGACCAAGAAACAGGCCTATGGAATTAAGAAAACATGTTTTTGAGCATCTAGAAATGTTAAAATTTGAAACTATGTAAATCCAAGGCTTTAGGGAATTTTTTCACGATTACAAACATTTCATTTGGTCGCCATTTTGTTTCGCTATCTTCAATTTGTACCACAATTTTACCAGTTCACCTCTACATCACACTTAATTTTTGCACAACATTTGAAATCAATCTAATAAGTAGTTTTTTCAGGCTGATTTTTTAAATATTTTATTAGGCAGCCATTTTAGCCAAATTTTACCAGTTGTTTTCTACTATGTAATACTTTATTTTTGTGCAAAATATCAGGTAAATTGGATAAGTAGTTTTTAGTAATAATTTTTTTAACATTTCACTAGGCCGCCATTTTGGATTCGCCTCAAAATTTTACCAGAAAATTTCTACGTAATATTTGATTTTGGTGCAACATTTCAGGTAAATTGGATAAGTAGTTTCTTAGTAATAATTTTTAGCATTTGACTAAACCCCCATTTTGTTCCGCCAAACTGGATTTTTACTCAATAACAACCCCTAATTTTTGACTAAAATTTCAAGTCAATCGGAGAAGAAGTTTTTGAGCTGTGCCACGTACAGATAGACCGACAGATAGACCAACAAACAGATGGAGTTGTTTTGACATCTAGGAGCCCTAAAACGTGGAGATTTGTAAAAACCGGTAGGGTGATTTTTTCACGATTACAATGCTTCCCTTTTATGAGGGAAATAAAAAATCAGATATTTAACAGGCCTCAGATTACCAACAAAGTATAATTGGTTTATAATAGATAGTAAACAGAGTAGTAAAGTAACATCGAGAGTTCATTAACAAAGTGAAAGCAATAGCAACGCAAGTGCGCTAGGTGTTAGCGGGAAGTTCCAGAGAAAAAGTCTTAAATGCAAAAACAGAGGCCAGTATATATAAAGTGGTCTGTCTAGACAAAACTACAGCAATGATGCTCTTTTGAACACAGCCGAAATGGGTGTGCTTGAATTAGGGTGTACAGAGCTGGCACAAACCCAGGTTAAAATCAGGGCTAATCCAAGCTAATAACTTACAGTAACTTAATTGGATAGGTAAGTACTTTGAATTGAGGAAGTTAAGAGCAATACGCGGCGAGATGACTTAAAAAACTTTGTTTAGGATAGGAAGATACAATTTGCCATGGGGCCCAAAGCAAAATGATATTTCAAATCTACATCGACATTTCAAATTAATGTAATACTGAAGTATTTAAATTATTGGACTATTGAAATTGTAATTATTTTCGTACAATAAAACATCTCTACTTAGTCCCTATTGGAAAAAGTCCGATTATTAAGTGTTTACAAAACTACTAAAACAAACAACTACAAAAACAGTCATATTTACTTATAACAAAAACGTAAAGGTAACAGGAATATTAAATGTCAAAGTTTGTAATAGGAATATTATATATGTATTATGCTAAAATCTTAAAAAAGTTTGCGTAAAAAAATAATGTGGATCTTTTACTTTTTTTTTATTTTCACAAGACATTTTGGAAGTATTTACGGAACTAGGTTAGGTTAAAAACTGGCTGGCTCCTATCAACTCTCCACTGCGAATTAAAGTAGCTCTTAATATTAGCAGATATGTAACTTTTTAAAATTCTTATGCACTCGCTAAAAAAAATCCATGAATAGTACAAATGTTGGATTATAAATTGCAATATAATTATTTCGAAATATATTACAGAAAATAAAGTTTTTTTCTTATTTAAACTTATACCTGTTTCCTAAAGAAAATAAAAGACATGAGCTAAGCTTTTTAGTAATTAATAACTTAGGTAACTACATAATTATTTCTAGGAATGTTGTACAAATTTGATATTTTATGTCATTATGTTTTTTCATATGCACAAGACCAAACATCATGATCTGTAAAACTGTAGCATCGACCCACATGCATCCCTTTATCGTCCAACTGAAACGACCAAGTATCTCCTACTTTGTCCGCTGCTTTATTTCCAGATTGTCCCCATTAGGGAATATGTTACCAGCAAATGCCTTTTTTTCTCCCAATATGCAAGTCTTTGAATTCCTCATCAATAAACTTTCACGGTGCCTAGCCTTTCGGCGTTCGTGGTTTGCTTAGCGCGTTTTCTTTCAAAATATGAGTTTTATATATGTTTATACTTCATAAAAATATCGAAGATCTGCGCCCATGACATCTAAAATCTAATCCCTGCGAGACTTTGGCCTAGACTACTTTTGATGCAAATTTGGAATGAATCAGCTCACCATTCTTAAATTATCTTGGTGCAAAATTTATTTATACACACACATCCGCAATATTACATACATTTAAAAAAATAGAACAAATATTTAATTTTTTTTCCTTTTATTTCTACTGTTATGTTCTTTCATAATTTTATTTATTTTTATTGAACATAAAATAAATCCTGTTATTTTATAGGTTGTATATGTTGTTTCATAAAGGGAGGTCCTAATGCCCATGAAAGCTGATACTGATTTGTTTAGTCATGTTATTACTTTCGCGTAACATTTTTATCGCATTTAATATTTGTACAAAATATGAAGCTATATGGTTGTGTTGACTGGCAGTCAAACCGACAGACAGACCGTTATCTAGGAATCCCGATGAAACATCATGATCTGTAAAACCGGTGGGGGGGGGGGGGAGTTCACGATTATAACACTTCCATTTTACGAGGGAAGTAAAAATGATTGTAAATGTAATTAATTCATTAACAAAGTTTCCTTGTTAATTTTGAGCATTGCGTCTGAAGGTTTGCTACTGTATAAGGATGCATACATAATGCATACTAATATTTTGTAAGAACAAAGAATATGAAAACATTCCTTTATATTTATTTGACTTCCGCGAAGTAACGAATTGTTCCTTCCAAAGTATAAAAGTATAATTTAAGGAGACTTGTGTGCGGTGATTATGCTATAAAATGATTTACCTACTATTATTTTTTAATACAAGAAGATTTTTATATTTTCTAAAATATTATTTTTTATGTGGAGAATTTCGGAATTGTATATAATAATTTTTCTTTAAAGCACAAATGTAAAATGTTTTATATTATTTATTTAATTTTATGTTATGAACCATATTTCAGTATCAAATAGTCAGAGGCAAGGTGACTCGTCAAAGCTATTATTCGCCTAGTACTGACATACACATATTTTTAGGGCGACTTGAATTGCTGTTTCTTCAGTTTCCTAAACATGTCTCTGTAATACTTCGAGGAGATCTTAATATTAACTTTCTTGATGTTCATAAAAATAAACTTGAAAAAGTTATTGATCTCATTTAATTTGGGGATGCGTGTGAGGGAAAGTACAAGCACTACTGCAACGTCATCTTCACGTACCGATTATTTGAGCTCAAATTTTAACTGCGATTTTATAATGTACAATTTGCTAATAAAGACGTTATTTATTTATTTATTATATTGCTTGTCGTGGTCTTTCAACCATGATGCTGTGCTTTGTAATTTAAGGTTTTATATGTTTAAGGAAAATACTTGTAAAAGAAGGGGGAGAATATTTGATACCTCTGATTATAGTAAGTTTTCACAATTATGTAATGAAATAGATTGGCATGCTCTTATTGATTGCTCTGATCCTCTCAATCAGTGTCGACAGATTGTTGTGAGTCGTTTCTCAATAGGATGCGTAAGACCAAACACAAAAAGGAGTGTCTGAAGGTATCGGCAAGAAATATGCGTTCCCTGCTTGCTATTAGAAAGTTTACTCTGGACAATCATCATTTCTTGACATAATACAACAATATCGTAAAGTATAGAGAAGAACTATAGGGCTGCCAAAGATCTTTATTATAGTAAGAGGTTTGCACTGACCAACGTCAATAAGGTGGCTTTGAAAGTTTTTAATGAACTAAATCTCAGGAATAAGTCTCCATTGATGGCATAGGCGTTGATCGCGAGAGGTTAAACAATTTTTACAGCTCTATAACGGCTACACTCACAGAAGGGATAGGGCAAGTTATCTTGAAGGAATGAATGCCCCCACTAGCACTAGAGAGATAAAGGAGGTCTTTGGGGATATAAAAAATAAACTTACATCTGGTTGGGATGAATTAAAAAAATTTTACTGACCTTCCTAGCAGGGCACTAACTGCCCTTGCTGAGGCTATTAATTGCTCATTTTGTTCTGATTTGTTTTCGTCGTGTTTAAAGATCTCTCACGTTTTTCTATTTTTCAAGGGACGTGACCCGAATGGATATATTTTGCTCTTATTGAAAGTCGTTTCAGATATGCGATATGTTTTTGGAGATCTTGTTGTCAATATCTCTTTGGTTCACTGTTTATTTTGCAGAAATGGGCTATTCGATATATGTCGAGTTGGGCCAAGAATCTCCTGTATACATCTATTTATTCAACAAAAAATTCTAACTTTGCCCTGTATTTACATATTGGAGATCGTCTGTTTAATGTTTAAAAAATTTAGAGATGAAATAAAATGAAAAAAGGGAATCATTATATAATATACGTAGCCGAAATATGATTGCACTTCCAATTCCTTTAAGTGCCCTTACAAAAAAATCACTTTTCTATAATAGTAAAAATATGTTCAATAAATTATCTTTACCCATTCGTCAGTTAACTGTTTTTATTTTAAATATTGACTTAGTTAAGTACTGGACACTTTATGAATATTTGTTTGTATCTCTTAGACAATATGTAATAGATAAGTTTTTGTTGCTTTGTCAATATGATTGTAATCGTCTGACAATAAAGCTTATTTTGATTTGATTTGATATAGCAACCAGGATTCATTGGGATCTACGTCAATCGGCCGAAAGTTAATTAGCCGAAGACAAATGGCCGAAAAACTAATTAGTTAAAAAATAAATTAGCCGAAAAACAAATTTTTGCGTCTGCATAGTATCAGTTTCTGATGTTTTATTTATCTTTTACACATGCTGTATAATATATTGAACAATGAAACTTTTCATTTTAGCTTAAAAGTGAATAAAAATATATCTTAAGCAGCGCCTGCATGCCATCAGGTTTCGCTAGTTGTTGAGCCTGCATAGTATCAGCCACCATCATATTTATATTATGACTTTAACGATGAGGTTATTAACGAACCGAGCGCTAACCAAACTGTAGGCCTTAATTAAATCAAACATTCTTTAATAGCATCTATTAATTTTTCCCTATTTTTTTTGCCTATTGACGTACTGAGCCAACTTATGTTTGGTTTGGGCTCGAAATGGGAAATCTTTTAACAACAATATATTCTACAATGTTCTTTTTTATAATATGTCTATTCAAATCCATTGGTTTTACTTAATAATAACTTATTTTACATAATGTAAGAAAACACCAGAGGATGTTTATAGGGAGTAGTGGTGTCGCCCTTCTTGTGGTCACGGATGGAGCTCACAGTGTGGAGGGGTGTTAACACTCAAAACTTCCTTGCTGCGTCACTGATACATTGTCCACCGAATAAATAAATAGGCGATCGAAATAGAAAATATTTTGGAGTCGACTCACCAAGCACATTATCTTCAAAGACGGGAAAATCTGGGTGAAAAAAATATTAGAGCTAAACCATTTATTCTCTCTTTTGCAGTAGAATTTCGTTCGAAATAGAAAACATTTGTATCAGCCTGATATTATATATATATATATATATATATATATATATATATATATATATATATATATATAAATTCTTTCGGCATATTGGTGCTAAGGTTAGTAAACAAATATACGTATTTTGGGAACAGTTCAACTTTCATTTCTTTCTGCAGCTGGCGCTTAAGCAATTTCTTTCGTGGCATATCAATAAATTTGTAATACTTGCATTTTAATTTATTAGTTTTGTTCTTTGGTATTCGGAAATATTTGGTTGTTTAACAATTTATATAACTGTTTTAGCATCTAAATTTTTTTCCCTTTTATATTAACTATCTAATTTAAATATATTTATGATAAAAGTACCTCATTACCTTATTTTGTAGTTTGTTAAGCAATGCAGCCTTTTTTTAATGTACATATTCTACCACATTAACACAATACTCATGAAAGATCGAAAAATATGGCTGACAATATTTTACGTGTCGTCCAAAACATGTATGATACAAATCTTTCTTTCTATTCTAGCTTAAAATATCACAAATTTAATATAGCGCAACAAAATGGCATGCTAATAAAATGATCAAAATATGTTTTTCAGCAAAGAAGTAAAATATATGATAGCCATAAAATGTATTAAAAAAATAATACAAAACATATAGAAACGAAGACAAAAATAAACAAGTATAAATTATTAAAAAAACAAAAAACCCGACTGCTTAGAGCTAGTATATTAAAAAGGAAAAGAAACTACAAAAACATTAAAATAAGCGTATCCTGTATAAAGAAAAAATTAAAAATAAAAATATTTCTGAATCTCACGTATATCATGTTTACACCAATAACCGACTTATTATTTTTATTATAAATACATTCATTTCGTAAACAAAATTCGGAATGAAATATATGTTAGAACTTACAAAATTGGGGTAGAGTCCGTATAATTTATTCTCCTTATCAGTCTTTATCCATTTTTTCCGCCCCTCAAAGTATTTGAGGAGATATTTGCGAATTTCTGGAAACATGTCGGATTAAAAAGTCTGTCTCACCTCAGGGAACTTCCCGTTCAGTAAACTACGTCGGTTCCATGGAACAAAAGTAAACTTTTTTTTTATTTTAATGAATTTTCAAGTTACAAATAATATAATCAACTGCCAAAAAACTTGCTAGATTATCAATGTCAGTGTCTTTAAAAAAACGTAACCTTTTTTATATTACATGTCTATAACAATACAACCTTAAATGTCTCTGACGTCCATCTTGTCAAAATGTCTGACGTCGTCGCGCCAGGCACTCCTTAAAAAAGCGAGTGTTTTGTTTAAAAATTAAACATTTCTGCAACTCGATTTTACTTAAGCTATTTTCTAGCAAAAATATACAACTTTTGACCTCAATCGTTTTTATCCTAAAAAAAATATATACATATACAGGGTTATTCACGCAACCCGTTCATTAAAAGTTTTTGATGATGCCATTTAGATAAAAATTTCAAATTTTGGGATTAAGGTAAGGTCAAGGGTACTTCTTTTTTGAAATATTTTCAACTTCCTGTCACTTCCGGTTTAACCGGAAGTTGGTATCAACTTGCTTATTTTAAATGGAACACCCTGTATTTTATGATATTTTTGAATCCTACGAAGAATTTTAATGATATTTTATGTATCATGTCCTATACCTAGGTTCAAGCGTTCTTAAGATATTTGACCTTGAACCGAAAATGAGCCTTCGGGGTACCAAATTTTAAAATCTCATATTTTTGTAAGTTTTGAAGATATAATCTTCATATTTTGCAGACGATCGGTAAATAATCTTAGGTTTCTATTTTTTTTATTGAATTTGTCTATTTTTATACAGGGTCTCCTAAATTCAGCGGCAAACATTCACATTTTCAAAGCCGCTAAAGTCCGTTTTTAATGGGACACCCCATAACTTAATGCACTATCAAATATAGAATTTCATTTTCTATCGAACTGTATTAAGGTTCCCTATACCTATTCGTAACCATTTTCGAAATAATTGGGTTTTATAAAAATATCGTATGTATTAGCTTAAATGTTTACATGTTCCAATGGTGAGCCATGGAAAAACAAATGAGATCCAATATCCAATATGACAGATGATTAGTATGCGTTATTTATCGAAAGCTGTCAGTGATAAACTAAATCATCTAAATCGAAATGGAAGATTACTCAAACGCTGATATTCTCAATCTATTTTATATTCATGGAGAATGTTATAAAATTTTGGAGAGAACGTGTCGTGTGTTTAATGAACGCCACTCCGATTTGCCGCCAATCAACAAGTCAAAATTCCTCTTCAATTTTCTCTTGTAAAATAAATTGAGAATATCAGCTTTTGAGTGTTATTTTATTTTAATTTAAAAGTTTCAAATCAGCTGTCATGTTGAATAGAAAAGCACAACGATTGTTTTCCATGGTTTACTACGGGAAGGTGTAAGCATTTAGCAAATACATATGATAGTTTAATAAAAACCTGATTATTTCGAAAATGGTTACGAATAGGTATAGGGAATACAGTTCGATAGAAAATTAAATTCTACATTTCATAGTGCATAAAGTTATAGAGTGTCCCATTTTAAAAAACGGACTTTAGCGGCTTTGAAAATGTGAATTCAATAAAAAAAATAGAAACCTAAGATTATTTACCGATCGTCTGCAAAATATGAAGATTATATCTTCAAAACTTACAAAAATATGAGATTTTAAAATTTGGTACCCCGAAGGCTCATTTTTGGTTCAAGGTCAAGTATCTTAAGAACGCTTGAACCTAGGTATAGGACATGCTACATAAAATAGCATTAAAATTCTCCGTAGAATCCAAAAATATCATAAAATACAGAGTGTTCCATTTAAAATAAGCAAGTTGATACCAACTTCCGGTTAAACCGGAAGTGACAGGAAGTTCAAAATATTTCAAAAAAGAAGTACCCCTTGACCTTACCTTAATCCCAAAATTTGAAATTTTTATCTAAATGGCATCATCAAAAACTTTTAATGAACGGGTTGCGTGAATAACCCTGTATATTAGGATTGCCAACAAGCCAGAATTCGGCGGGATTGACCAGGAATTGCATTGCTTATCCAGCCGAAAGTGGCGGCGGGACAGAAAAATTGTGTTCACTTATTTTCATAATTTCCAGCATTGTTTTGCCTTATTTTTAATATTTTCTTATAGATATCAGATAATATACAGGGTCTTCCATTGAGTAGGAAAAACGGATTTTTTTGACTTCTCCCGTATTTCGCAAGAAATAGCCAATCGATGTATCATAGCTCGGAGAATTCGAAAATCGTAACCAAAAAATAATTGAACAAAAAACAAAAGACTTACGCCAAGGATGTTGCGTTTTTTAAACGGAACACTCTATATATTATTACATGTTTGGATTTTATGGTCAATTCCAAGTGTTTTTTAATAAGGGTACTATATGTCTATCTTCAACTTATTTTGATTGATTTTGAAAATTTTTGCTTCTTTGATCCGCCTTAGCACTTGAACGGTTGGACCTAGAGCAAAATAACTTTCACATTTCTATCTTAATTTTTGATAACCTATCTTATAATGCCATAATAATACGTCAAAATTACAGTGATTTTGAAGTAAGGTGATCACCTGTATCACCTACATTTCATATGAATATTCCAACTAACCGCAAAATTATTATGTGGGCGTACTAAATTAGCTAGAATTATAGATAACGTTCTGGCCCCAAATGGATTCAAAATTTTAATAGAAAGGTTGCAATGAAACAAATATTTTTTCTATAGGATCGGATAAATCAAATAAAGGCACCATAAAGTTATTCCCTCTTGTTGTTCAATATTTTGATCTAGAAAGGACAATAATAATAGGACTTCTAGATGTTTACAGTAACCCAGATGAGACTAGCAAAGGAATTACATATAAAATTTTGGATATACTGGGAAGGTGTGGGTTAAATTTCAATAGTATTACAAGCTACGCTGCCGAGCGGCAGTAAATTACGGTATACACAACTCTGTGTATTAGAAGTTGAATATAATTAATCCATCTATTATTAAGTCGGACTGCCAATGTCACATTTTAAACAATAGCTTAAAAGCTGCAAATGAAATTTTTTACTATGATATAGAAGTGTTTGTAATAAAAGTGTTCAATGAATTTTCACGATCTTCAAAGAAAGTTGAGATTCCCAAATCTTTTTTTGAATTTACAGAAACTGAATACAGGGAGCTCTTGTATCTCGCTGTGGATCGTCTATTGCAGAACGTACTTTTTAAGTGAAGGCGAGGAAAATTGTTCAAAAATTATTTGGAAAGTTTTTAACGGGGATAAGAACGAGGAAGAAGAAGACTCGTCATTCCTATGCCTCATATATTTTTTACATAATATCATGACTATTTTGCAAAATTCAATATTAAAACTGGAAAAAGATCACATGACATCCGCCGAACTGCATGAAACTCTATTTAATGTTACCAGATCATTCCCATATGACCCTTAATTCTTGACCAAAATTTGAAGTCAATCGAGTAAGTAGTTTTTAAGGTATGCCATGAACTGACAGACAGACAAACACATACATTTATAACCTGGTATCAATTTTTACTTGCGAATACAAATTACCATATTCTGTATTTCCTAATTTTTTATTTTTATGTTATGAACCCTCAATATTCTGCTTTTTCGTACTTTTACCTCAAACACCTATTTTGTATACGTGAGGTCTTAGGGTTAAAAACATTTAAAATAAAATGTCTGAAGCAAAAATTGATCATGATTTCTATATAGGAATTGTTTTCAATCCTAATATTTAATATGGCCAATGCCTAAAATTGGATGCAACATTTGAACCGTGTACTTTTGACTTTAAGAATAAGGAAATTTGTTGTTATATGAATTAATGATTCACCGGACTTCTATACTTTGTACACCGACTTTTGAATATATTACAACCATTGCAGTTGGTTGGACAGTTGGACCGACGCCGACGGAATTGATAAAACATATTTTTTGGCATCTAGGGACGCTTAAACGTGTTAGAGGGTGTTTTTGTTCAGGATTACAAATATTTTATATTTAGCCGCCATTTTGTTCACCATCTTGGATTCATATTGTTTGATTTTTGTGCAAATTTAAGATACATTGGATAAGTTGTTTTTTAGTAATAATTTTTTAACATTTCACCTCGCCGCCATTTTATTTTCACACATCGGATTTTTGCCAAAATATTATCAAGTCATCTCCATGTAACCCCTAATTTTTGACCAAAATTCGAAGTCAATTGTATAAGTAGTTTTTTAGTCATGCCGCGAACAGACAGACCGATAGACGGATAGACCGCCGGAATTCAGAAAACATGTTTGTTGGCATCTAGGGTTCCTGAAACGTAAAGATCTGAAAAAATCTCAGAGTGTGATTTGTTCACGATTACAATACTTTCCTTTTATGAGGTAAGTAAAAAGAAAAATGTTCCGTGTCCCGTGGCAATCAGTATATTAATTATGCTATATTTTATTTTCTTTGATGGATATTAATATTTTATAAGATAAAAGTGAGCTCAAAAGACACCAACAATATGATTAAATATCTTATGTTCTTGCAGAAATTTAAATTTAAAAATTTATTTTACACATAAGATATATTTTGCTAGTGGAAAAATAAAATATTACTTAATATCTGATTTCGGCGGCATTAAAATTTTGCAAGAGCCCTGACAATCAATACTTAAAAAACTGTATATTATATTAAAAACGAATCAAGGTAGTCATGATGTTTTTCTGCTGAATTTGATTTAAAATAGAACACGAGTTTGCCTTGCGAAGTACGGTCTGCCGTTACTCTGCAATGGTTGTAATATATTCAAAAGTCGGTGTACAAAGTATAGAAGTCCGGTGAATCATTAATTCATATAACAAAAATTTCCTTATTCTTAAAGTCAAAAGTACACGGTTTAAATGCTGCATCCAATTTTAGGCATTGGCCATATTAAATATTAGGATTGGAAACAATTCCTATATAGAAATCATGATCAATTTTTGCTTCATACATTTTATTTTAAATGTTTTTAACCCTAAGATCTCAGGTATACAAAATAGGTGCTTGAGGTAAAAGTACGAAAAAGGAAAATATTGAGGGTTCATAACATGAAAATAAAAAATTAGGAAACACAGAATATGGTAATTTGTGTTTGCAAGTAAAAATTGATACCAGCTTATATACGTATGTGTTAACAGACTAGAAATACTCAAGCAATGAACATTATTTTTACACGTTTAAATAAATATTTTATTAATTGGTGCGATTAAATTTCGTTCAAATCCCATTAGGGCCCAGATAAAATGCATGAATTGCGCTTCCGAATATCACCTTACCTGAAGCTCTTGAAATACACTAACAAAGAATGGTGGATCTTATTAATTCTTAGTAATGTAATATTTCTATTTTGATACAACTCTTGTACAAAGCGTCTGGTAAATTTAGTTCGACTATTGCCCTAATTACGCTTCGCTTGCGCCGTTAGAATAGGCTAGGTTAGGTTAGTGCAGCAAGCGTGCGAACAAGACTTACTTTGCGCACTAGTTAGGACTATTACCACTAGGGTTGTCAACCATCCTCTAGCCGGGAGGATAGTCCTCTTTTGGGCTAGTACGTCCTCCGTCCACAGCTTCTTGTCCTACTTAAAGTTCCGACATTTTAAATTCCATATAATTCAACTAAATCAAATTTAAAAATAACATTGATATACTTTTATTCATTTACTTAAAACAACCGAAACAAAACTATTTTATATTTTTTTATAATGATACTCCTCAATACATAAGATAGTATGGCTTGACTGTAATGAATATGTAACCGAATATATTTTTAAATCACGTAATCGGTTTTGAACTTTTGATGTAAAACAAATTAAATCTTAAATTATAAATTGGCTTTTACCCGAACTTTCCTCGGAACTGATTCCATCTCAAACTTTTAACACAGTCTCTATATGCATATTGATATTTGATATTTAAGACATACATATTAATATATTTCAGTTTTTTTGATAAAGAAAATTACAAGAAAATTTCTGTTAAAAAGGACTTTACCTATTTTTCTACCAAAGTATTTATAATTATTCTCGTTTTATTACGAAAAGGGGAATATATCTGTGTGTAGCTGAATTTTCGGTTAAATGTCAAATTGTAGGACCTATTTTTCCAATAGGCCAGGTGGGCCCGGGCCTAAGACCCTGTAATCAGAGAGGCCCTGTTTTCGGCCTGACTGTATAAACAGTGATTTATCAAACAATACATCAAATATCATTTGCAAACGTAAAAATATTATCTTATACTTTTTACCTTATTTACCTATTTAGACTAAAGATTAATCTTGGTTTTATTTAGGTTTTTATTAGTCCAGGAAAATATTTAAATTTCTCAAAAATGGAACAGAAAAAATGATAAAACTATTAAATTAAAAAGTAAATATTTTAAGCTTTTTAGGGCCAGTAAATGTGAATCGATATCATAATTTTTACTGATTTAATGAAAACTGTTAATCATGAGATTTTCAAAAAATCTGGGCAAGTCTAAAAAGCAAGTTGATTGGCCCCTTTTAATGCAATACTATTTGGTCCTCTAAGCAAGATAATACCTAACGCACTTAATGAATAAACAATGAATATAAATAATTGATGATGATTTCCCAAATCTGCAAAACTGTAAAAATATAAAGTAATAAAATTTAAATTTGTTTTTAGTATTTTGAAAAGTTTACAGATAAAAAAGGAATCTCATATATTTTTTTTATGGATTTCGTCTTTTAACTTAATTTTTCAAACATCAAAAATTAATACTTTTTGACAGTTTATTGTAAATTTAGTTTGTGCGTTCCCAATTTTCCGATTATTCTCTTCACATGTTAGTGGTAGAAGTTTAACTATAGCTTTCTATCGACTTATCTTAGAACCTACCAAATTTATGAAAAAAATCAGACGCGGGGCCATTGAGTCACTGTAACTTTGGTACACTTTCATTTTTCGTTGATCAGTACTGAGCAGATAACCCGAAATTTGTACTGGTAATGCGAAAACGTGATTTTTTATCACAATTTCAATATTCGACTTGGTCAAAAAGACTTTACATTTAGACTAAGATAACAGTTTTGTCAATGTAAAACGAAATAGACGCGTTTCTTGATATTCCGATGCTTTTATTATGTTTTTAAATTTATAAAAATAACATATATGAAATTGGGTAAAAAGGTTTGAAAGAAACGTTTTATTTGCAATACTTTAACTTTAAAAAAACTTCTTAAGGGGGCCCCAGGTAGGGTAAGCGCCCAATATAAACCAAAATATTCCCCGGTAAGTTCACGCTTTTTTAAAAATATATTTTTTCATCTTCATTTGATATATATTTTCTACCGTTTTTTCTATATTTTTGATGTCCACAACCTACATAAATAAAATTACTGCTTCGGGACTCCAGTATACCATTTTTTTAAAAATTGTTTTTATTCATTTTTAATTTATTATTATTACTATTATTTATTATGTTTCACGACTTTATCATATATAATCTATTTAAAAATCAATTATTCCATTTAATATTTTCGTCCTTTCTAGAAAATTAAATTTTACAGACTTTTTAAACATTTTATTAGACCATCATTTTGTTTTGCCATATAATCTGGTCGTCAAAAAAAACGGCAAAAAGTTTTTTTGACATGGTATTTTAATATCAGGCATTCCGACATTTCTTATAAAACCAGCGCCGGGGAATACCTTTCTAACATTTTTTTTTGGATTTCTACCGAAATGCTACTATTTCATCCCCACGAATAGCTTTTAGCTATTTTGTGAACAAACCGACCGAATTGAGAAAACATGTTCTATAGGTATCTAGGTACCCTGAAAAGTGAAAATGTAAAAAATCTCGCAGGGTGATTATTTTACGATTACAATCCTGGGAAGTAAAACAATGGCTAAGGCGCCAGATAAATATATGGCGTTATTTTGAATGCGAGACTATATGATTTCATTGATTTCCCTTTTTCCTCCTTGGACTTCTTCAGGGATGGCAACCCTAATTACCATAGTACAGTTGCACAGTAATCGATTATAAAACTTGCCAGGGCGCAGTTTAGCAAAAGATGAAACTACCCACTTTAGTATTTATATAGAAATTTACTTTAGATATGTTTACAGAATTTAATCTATAATAATAACACAAGAGGAAACCAGCCAAGGAAAGTTAACTTTTTCAATTCTAATAAGTTTGTGTGAAATGTCGATTAAAGACTTCTAGGAAATCTATAAAAATAAAGGCAAAATAATTTAAAGCTGCAATCGGCTTGGGATTCTGCTAAAATCGTTATTTGTCCATGACGTATTTGGATAATTCATAATCACAAAATTCCTTCCCTTCTCAACATCATCCCAAGTTTGAATGACCGAATGCTGCTGTGCCGTGAAAACCCACAATATAATAGTATCGATGTAGAAACACCCATTCAAAGAATTTTACAGAATAATTTAGTCGTTTCGAAAAATGCTCGGACCTAGTATTCTTTTAATCTTTTGCAATACAAGGTATTACCAAATATTACTAATATAGCAAACATTCTCCTTTATTAAGAGAACACTAAAAATTATATAATAAACGCGTTTTAGTTGTGAACCAGATATTTAATTTAAATAAATGCATCATAAAAATCTTTATGATTGTAAACAAAATTTCACAACTTAAACAGGAAAAGATGGGAGAGCCGCCAGTTCCAAAATAAAATTAAAATCATCTACTTTACGTAGTTACGTAGTAACATATACAGGGTTTTATATGAAAGTTCCAGATAAAGGACTGAATTTTTTATATATTAATATTTAATGCACATTTAATATATATATATATATATATATATATATATATATATATATATATATATATATATATATATATATATATATATATATATATATATATATATATATATATATATATATATATATATATATATATATATATATACTGTGAATTCTAGACATTTTTCTATGTAACATCTATATCCCTAAAATCGTTTGTTTTAGAAATATTGATATCTGAAATTGGCTAATTTTGGAATTTAACGCCCTGCATAATGTAAAAGGGTTTTACTTATAGTACAATAATTTGCACTTTCCTATATCAGTTATGAAAGATCTATCAACTGATATCAATTTCCGGGTGTCACTTGTTGATACCAAGGTGTTAAAATTCGGATCTTCCGGTCAACCCGGAAGGTGATAGAACTTTCAAAACTAAGATACAAAGGTGTAAATTATTTTGTTCTATGTTAAATCGTTTACTTTTTCAGGGCGTTAAATTTGCAAAAATAGCCATTTTTAGATACCAATTACTTCAAAACAAATGAATTAAAAGATGTAGAGTGTTACAAGTCCATTGCACAACACAGGTGGAGTTTTGTAGAACATAACTTAAAATTATAACGGCACAATAAGACATAGTATAGTCTGTTTATAATTAGATTACGGATTACATGGTTTGATTAAAATAAAACTATGCAGTGAAACAACCTTCAGTGCTAGTACGTCACCATTGCTACAAGAAAAACAATTGAGTCATAGCAGGTAAAATACAAAAACTGTAAAGCGCGCCAGTTATTTGGTATCGATTGGTGCTACGGTTAGCTATTAGTTATAACTTCAAGTCTAAAATGGTCTATATGGAATAGTCGGATGACATAGGTGGTGGTGCAGTTGCGGTAGCAGACTGAAAGCTGACTGGAAAAATCTTTTAAAAACGAAAACTAAGCAAAATAAAATCGGTAAATTTCCTTTAAACGAAAATTACCTCGTTGTTACGAACATTTATTTTTATTTAGGACCATTGAAGCATAGCTCTATTTAATTTTCCTTACTTTTGTAGGCGGTTACAGACTGGTTTTACCCAATTACCATAAAGTTCCCCCATAAGGAATCCATACTTTTGTCTAAACAAGTTAAAGAAAACATAGTTCATATATCTAACTACCAAATGACCATTTGCCGAACTAAACAATTTTTCTAATCTATTTTAATATTCTAGCTATTCCTAACAAAAGGAAGGCTTTATAACTAGATTTTATTTAGACCGCCGTTTTGTTCCACCATACTGGATTCGTACCAATATTTTACCCGTTTCTATGCTTTATGCCTCACTTGATTTTTAGGTAAAATTTAAAATGAGTTTTTTAAAATGATTTTCAAAATTTTATTAGGACACCAATTTGTTCTGTCGTGATGAATTTATGAAAAAATGTATCGGCATGTCTAAATTCAACACATACTAATTTTGATGTCAATTGAATAAGGTTTGTACGCTGATTTTTAAAACATTTTATTTAGCCACCATTTTGTTCCGCCATTTTGATTTCGTATCAAAATTTTACAAGTCTATATCTATATCACACTAATTTTTGTGCAGAATTTAAACTTAATCGGATAAGTAGTTTTTTACACTGATTTTTTAAACATTTTATTAAGTCGCCAGTTTGTTTCGCCGTCTTCGACTCTTATCAAAATTTTACCAATTTATTCCCATGTTACACTTGATTTTCGTGCAACATTTGGGATAAACTGAATAAGTTCTTATAGCAATATTTTTTTTACATTTTAAGGCGCCGGTCTCTTTTTCCGGCTTATTGGATTTTTACCAAAACGTCATCCCTATATGACAGTTAATTTTTGACCAAAATTTTGATTCAATCAGGTAAGTAGCTATGCTGTGGGCTACCAGACAGACAGACGGAATTGAGAAAACATGTTTTTGGCATCTAGGGACCCTAAAACGTGAAGATCTGAAAAAATCTCGGAGGGTGATTTTTTCACGATTACAATACCTACTTCCCTATTACGATGGAAGTAACCAATTAAGGATCAAGGGAACAAAAATATAAAATATTTAATCAAATGTGTTGCATACATGAAGTTAATTGAGCCCAATATAACATACGTTCGAATGATTATTTTATATATTTGTTCTCTTCTTCCTTTGTTTTTGCTTAGTTAATATTATATACATATATAAACAACTGGAGTTGCCGATTTCAAAATGGAACTTTTTTAAATGCCTTACTAGTTTTGATACTAAAACTTTTTTCCTAAGGGATCTGATATATTTCCATATTATTCGTGGCTCAGCAAGATACCAGCCGGCGCCGGCGCGGCGGCTGACTGACCATTTACTGGAATAATGAAATATGTAAATAAACACTATTAAGAAGTACGAACTACCCTCTTGCATTTTGCTGCAGAAATTAGGAAATACTAGCTGGCCATGCAGACCTTGTTTTGCCTTTTCCGTTAGATGAGTTACCAGTGGAATTAAGAATATAGAGCGCATTCATCACATCGTCCAGAAATGTTATAGAAGAAAAACATATTGGTTTTCTAGAAAAAATACTCAATAAAACAATACACAAAATAGTGTTGAAAGGTCTTGGTACCGAAACGATCATTTAATTATCATCATTATTCATGTAAATTGGTGCAGTACAACTCTTTCAGGAACTTGCTGAAAATATATAAGATAAGTCGACCCGTAGCGATTATGGGTACCTACATTTTTTAGGATTTAATATACGTTCCAGAAACTGGCCTACGAGAGATCAATTGAGTTAATTTTGAGGGGGGAGGGATAATTTTATAAAAAATTCGGGAATTCTGTTTTTTATGTTTCTGAGTGGTAGGCTATTTTTTACTTATTATTAGCATTAGCCCAATGTTTTTTGTAAGTATTATTATTGTATAATTTTCCAAACAAAAGTTTTTATAAAAAGAAGTATGACCAAGTCATGATATTTTATCTTAAATTTACAAGTAATGTTTGATAGCTTCGGGAAAAATACGTGTGTCTTTCCCTCATAAAATAAAAGAACGGTAATTTTTTTACTTGTATATGCTACTGACATTAATGGCGACACTGTGGTTTATATCTAACGCAATAGTACTCACATAATATAGCTTCGCAATGTAAATATTTACCTTATTTAAGTTTTAACAAATTAAATTACCTTTCAGATAATTAACAGGTATTGATATAATTAAATAATGTGTTGTATATTTCTGGAAAATATAATCAGTAACTATGGGAATAACATCTGACATTGTGCAAAGACATTTTTGGACACAAGCAACTAACGTCTTATATAGAATCCGACCGAAAAATCGACTTTCGCTATTATTTCAATATAGGCAAATAATCGGCTTTGGCAAAAATAAATAAAAATTAATATTATTATATTTTGATGAATACTTGACATTACATGGAATCTATCCAGGGGGGCCTGTGGGGCTGGACCCTCCCGAAACTCTAAAAATATTTTGGTACAGGCATGCTTCTTCCTCATTTTCCTGAGGTTTGACCGTTTGGACCCCCCCCCCTTGAATTAAATTTTTTGTTTGGATCCCCCCCAAACTGCGAAAATATTTTTATCAACACATCCCACGTGTAGCTAGTGAAAAGTTTTCTAGTTTATCTGGCCAACTTTATGCTGACAGAAGAATCTCGACATATATAAAACTTTTTAATTTTAATTATTAGTTACCCACTTTTCTGATATTCTGTAGTTATTTTATTATTATTATTACTTATATACATATGGTTTATGATTTGTTTTAATTGTTTTATGTTCACTAGAAACTAGAATGCTATTTGTTTTTACATTCATTGTAAGAAGAAAGTTTTGTAATCGTAAAAAAATCATCCGAAATGTTTTGATATCTTCCAAGTTTAATGGTTCTTATATACAGAAAAACATAATTTCTTAATTCCGTCCGTCTGTCTGCCCGTCTGTTGGTCTGTCTGTCTTTTTGCGGCATAGCTAAAAAAATTACTTATCCGATTGATTTTAAATTTTGCTCAAAATTAAGGATCATATGGAGATGATATGGTAATATTTTGATAAAAATTTAACATTATGGCGGAACAAAATGGCGGCCTGATAAAATGTCAAAAAAAAATCCAATTTACCTCAAAATTGTGCACAAAAATCAAGTGTGTTACAAGGCAAAATTGGTAAAAATTTGCTGAGGAGTCGTTATGGGTAAACAAAATGGCGGCCTAATTGAATGTTTAAAATATCAGAATCAAAATACTACTAGTCCAATTAATAATTAAAAGTAAAAATTAAGTGTGGAATAGGGATGAACTGGTTAAATGTTGTCAAGTTTTATGTCAAAATTGCGCCATAACTAAATGTTTAAAAGTTTATTTTCTAGAATAAAGACCTTATTTTTATGTAGGTAAATAATAACTGTGATAATTGATTGTTACACATTATAGAAATACATTTAAAGAAAATAAAGAATAAAAATATTAAAATAAAAATAAGTTAACAACAAATAAAAGCAAAATTCAAAATATGGTAAGTATACTGGAGTATCGTAGCAGTAATAATGTTTAAGAATGTATGGTAAGTAATGTAAATGAATGTATATACGTATGTATATATGTATGTTAGAACGTGGCAAAAAAGTTGTCGAGATAAAAAAATATATTTGTTTCAATCTGAATAATTGTTAGATACGTAAATATAACAAATTCTTATTTGCGCATGCACAGCATAAGTCTTCAAAAGAATAGTGATAGACAAACACAATATTAAAATGTAGAAAAAACGTTAGAAAATATATACAAAATGAATATGACGAAACATAAATTTTAAAAATCGGTAAATTGTAAGTTATTCCATCACACACATATAACACAATTTATATATACATATACTTATTTGGCAATAACTTTATAGACATTGTACAAACTGTAATACAATAGTACTTATTTTCCTCGGCCTATCTGTTGATCTGTTTGAAGGCCTGCCTGTTCGCGACATGGCCCAAAAACTAGCAAGATCCAATATGTCACAACAAAATCCCGACTTAACTCAACAGCTGAATCGGTTACTATGGATATAACGAATATGCCTATCTGGATCAAGCTATTAGAGAATAAATCAGATTAAACAGCTGAAATAAAAAGGAGAGTGGGAGCGAGCAGGGTAGCATTTGGCAAATTATCATATCTTCTAAAGAATCAAAAGATACCACTTCACCTGAGGATTGAAATATTCAATACCTGTCTTATCCCAGTCAATACGTATAGAGAACAAACCTTGACTTTTACTAAAGCAAACTTTGACAAAATAAGAAAAACTCAAACAGCAATGGAAAGGTAGATATTAGGAATAACACTTTTAGATACAAAAATGGAAATAGGTTGGCCAAAATTATTGATATCACGACCATATATGAAACAAGAAAATAGGAAAGTGCCGACCAAGAAAAAGATCCACATGCAGACTAAAGATGTGTTAAAAAGACGACTGGACAAACATGCAAAACTGAAATGGCAAAGTATATAGCAAACTGCTACTTCCCAACATTTGAAATGGATAGTAATTTTTGTAGTCTAAGTTTGACTTAAGGTAAACAAGTTATTTCTCAATTGGTTTTCAAAATTTAAGTTTTATATTGACGCTACAATCTACTATTAATTAAATGTGTACTTTACATCAAGTTTATTTGAATATATGTACAGGGTGAATGACTTGTCCACATTTTTCAAACAGAGGTGTGAAACTTAACATGCAAAATATTTAAACAAATATGATGTTATTTTATAGTCCCAACGGTTATCTACACTTTGTTTTTTATTATTACCGTTATTTTTAAAATGAAGGTAGACAGAGCAATTTGAAGCTTCATGTCTAAAATTCTGTTTCATTTTAACTAGCATTTCTGGAAACAATAAACAATTTGAAACTAACAGAAATATTAGAAAAACAAATTTTAAATTATTTTAGTTTAAAAATTAGTAACAAGAGAAAGATTCAAAATTAAAGATACATTAAAACGTCCCAAAATAACACACAAAAACATTAAAACAAACAAATATAATACATATATTCTATATATTAATTTTCTAATAACTGCCTGGAAAACTGTGTTCCACTCTTCAAAAAGAGCATTTGCTAAATATATTAAATTTGCATTTAATATTAATGTTAATTTAAATAACAATAAGAATAATAATTTATAATATTAATAAATAGACAACGCTTAAAAATTCAAAGATTTTAATTTTTGTTTGTAACCTACTAGTTGCCTGTTATTTATAACTCACTAGTGTGTTATTGCTTAGTTCAAATAACATAAATAATAAGTTCTAAAACTAGCAAGTGTTGAATAATAGATATTTACGATAGAAGCAACTTCTACACGCGTATCTTAATGAGATTAACTCACATGTATTGTACAACATTTTATCTATGGAAGTTTGACCCACGACTGTTAAAATACACACATATTTTTATTAAACAAATTTTTCAAAAAGCCTAAAACACCCAAGGACCTTTTTCGTACACGATATCCTAAATAATCCTATAGATGCTCTATGGGGTTACAATCTGGGGATTGAGCTAGCCAAATCATGTTATTTTCTTCAAAGAAGTTGTTAATTTGCCTATGCACCGGTGAGGTGGAGCATCTTACTACATAGATAAAATTTGGTCCAGCATTGTTTGAAAAAGATGAGTTTATTGGAATCATAATTTTATCTAAATAACGTTGTCCTGTAACAGTTCTCTCTTGAAAGTTAACCAAACTCAGTGTGAATGTTTCGCGAAATTCCTCCCCAGAATGTAACAGGATTATGCGTCACGTTCAAACCTTTCTCGCATTCTTCTTCATATTTTAACTCTTCCGTCATTTCCATATAAACAAAACTAGACCAGTTTTGCATAACCCAATTTAAATATTCCTCTGGCAAAATTTAAAAGATTTGCTTTGTGTTCTAAATTTTAGTAGCCTAGCATAAAGTCCATTTTCGTGTAATTTACTTCTTACCTTCTGTGTACAAAGTTGGGTATCACCACTTTCAAAGAACAAATTACTTATTATTATAGCATCCACTCATTTCTGATAAATGTATCTTCCATGGCATTTGGTTTTTCTTATTCAGCCTCCTCCATGAACAGGTTATGGCGAGCTTGATGTTAAAAACTTTTCCACAAACGGTTAATAACACTTTGGGATCTTTCGAGTTCACTGTCTACATCCTGATGATTCCATCTTATTGGTATAAAGTCAACTGCTCTATCAATTTCAGCTTTATGTAGGCCATTGTAGTTTACATTTCGCTGGCTATTTAGCAGATACGGGACAATTAAAAAGATCAATAATGTGCTCCTTTAGGCATGGTTTTCGAAAAATGCTAGATAAAAGGTTTAACCGGGAATTTTAGACATAAAACAACAAACTGCTCTAACTACCTTCGTTTTTACAGTAACGGTAAAATAAAAACTACTTATAGATAACAGTTAAGACTGTGGAACTAAATACGCAAAATTGTTAAACAAAGGACGATGCTCACAGTATCTTATGGTTTTTTTAATATGTTATAGAACTCGATTCCCTGATTAATTTTTTTTTGTTAAATTTTACCCATATTTCATATGAAATACATACGGAAAATAAGATAATACCAAATTACTTTTTCAACATATTTAGCGCAAGGTACGCAAAATAAAAAAAAGGTTTAATTGAACGGGCTCAAAAAGTCTTATTTTTTTAGAGACAGGACAAATTACGTTTTACAATGTAACACCATTATCTTGAAAACAAAATAATTTACGAACTTTTTTTGTCATCTTGTTTTCCTTATATATTTTGTATGGGATTTGAGTAAAGTTTGATATCCTGTATCTCAGAAACTAGTCAAAGAATTGAGTTCTGCCCATGACGACTTTTAATCAGAAGGCCAAAATCTGTTACATACCTACTAAAATTTCATGAAATTTGAAGGTTCACTAAAAAAAAAATGTTTGTGTGGTCCTTTGTTTTACGATTTTACATTGTTAAGTTGAATGAAAGAGATTTGGAGAGAATAGCAGAAGATATAAAATCCGAGGAAGAATACTGTTTTTGCTGCGAATAATATGAAAATTTTTTCTATGTTATTTTTGACTGTGAAAATGATTATTTTATAATTCAAACATTTCACTTCATCATGATAATTTTCAGTATCATGTTATCATTTCAAAAGCACTTCCACTAACTTGCGGTTAACCTCCAAGAATTCATAAACATTTAAAATTATACATTTTTTGAAAAAAATGTCTTGTAGATTGATTTTAAATCAAGGGGCAAGGGGAGCCCAGGACTTTCTGCCCCCCCCCTGGATTTGCCAGTACAAGTCGCACAAAAACAAGTAGGTAAAACAAAAAAATTGGAAATCAAAATTTTTAACAAAGCCAAATTACAGGGCCTAAAAGTCATTATACAGGGTGGAGCATTTAACTGGAATAAACTGAATTACTTGAATACTATTCATAATTTCAAAAAACTGTTTTATTTGTCAAATTGATTTATTCTTCTCCTAATCTTTTGGTAATAACGATTTGATTGCGACATCATCTGCGTAAGAATTATGGCGCATACACACCTATATTGTTACTTTTTTAAATCACTTAAAGATTCAAACATATTGTATGTTACGTGTTCTATATCTAAATTCAACTTTTCCCGAGAAAATGGCGTCGTAAAATTGTCATTTTGAGCCACTTCGGACCCTCTATCGGCCAAATTGTTGAACTTAGAACAAAATACTTTGCACTTTTTCCACAATTTAAAAATAACCTCCAAGAATTCATAAACATTTAAAATTATTCATCAGTCTTCCGGTTCGTCTCGTCGAAGGCAGACCTCTGTGTTATTAACATAAGTGGTTCCACGTGTTCGGTTCTGCTGCTTTATTTCGGGGGGAAAGGGGAGACTCAACCGCTCAGTGTGGAAACTAACGACCCCGCTAGAAAGGAAGCAAACGCTGTGAACGTGTGAGGCCTAGTTGTTCCTGCATTCTATCCCGTTCGTCTGCCGCAGTTCTACAAAGAACATTAGCGTAATGGCCGCTATGTGGCGGGAGTGGGAGGAGTAAGGGGATAGCTTGAAAGAAAGGGTCATCTCGTGATATCAGTAGTACTCTCAAGGGGCACCTAGTGAAAGCCAAGATGCTTTTCAAAAATTAAAAGAAGAAAAATCAAGAAGTATTTTAAAGATTCAGGGTGTCCGGGAGTTTAGAACTCGCCATCCGGACATCCTGCCGATAACGTCTCCAAACTGGAATAAGGTGCAGGGTCGACTTCGAGGGTCGCCGATTTAACGGCCCTGAGCCCCGGATGGAGAGCAATCTGGCGAATTGCCTTGCAGCAAAGTCATAAAACAAACTAACAACAAAATTATACATTTTTTGATAAACTGATAAAATTATGGTACGATTTCAAGCTGGCGGAACAAAATAGAGTCCACATTAAATGTTTGTAATCATGAAAAAATCACCTTAACAGAATTTTGAATATCTCTAGGGTCCTTAGATGCCAAAAAACATGTTTTCTCAATTTCGTCGGTCTGTCTGCCCAATATGGCGTAACAAAACGGCAGCCTAGTGAAATGTTAAAAAAATACTACTAAGAAACTAATTATCCTACTTACCCCAAATCTTGCAAAAAAATGAAGTATTATATTAGAATGAATTAGTAAGATTTTGGTACGGATGCATTGAAAAACTTATTACATTGATCTCAAATTTTGGGCACGAATTAAGTGTGATATAGAGATAAATTGGCAAAAATCCTGAACGAATTTAAGATGGCGGAATAAAATGGTTGCAAAATAAATTGTTTAAAACCTCTTATTAGTTAACTTTTTTGGTACGAATAAAAACTACTTATTCAATTTATTCTAAATTGTATTAAAATATGAAATGTGGCATTGACAGATACTAGTAAAATATTTTTACGAATCCAATATGGGCGAACAAAATGGCGTCGAATAAAAAATGTTTAAAAAGACTGTATATCTATATATGTTACTAAATGACTATGTGCGGAACTAAATTGGGTCACACTTCACTACTCCTAATAAAAGGAAAGATTCATAACGAGAGAAGTTCCAGGTAAAGGAAATTTACCGATTTTTCCTAATTTTCTTGAGATTTGACCTTGACCCGCGACAGAAATTTTTTATTTGGACCCCCCCCACACCCCCGAACCGAAACATGCCTACATAACTACAATGCTTTATTTAAGGTAAATAATAAAGCAAAATTTAAATAACTAATATATTAAGAAAATTAAATCACACATTCATAAAGTGAACTACAAGAAGAGTGGGACGTTGGTAATAACGCTTACCACAACTATTTATAGTAAGATTAGGTGCATTTGTCTGTACTCTTTATTTTGACCTCCCCTGTGAGACAAAAAATATAAGATGCACACCCCCCGATATCTAGTATGCACTTTAAATTTCAAATTAATCGATTAGGTGCAAATGGGTGAACAATCAATTACAAATATACAAAAAATAAATACAGGAGACAAGTTCATAAGAGAGGTAAAACAAATCGTACGTTTTATTGTAAATGGAGGCCATTTTATTTTTCACAACATTTGCCACGGTCTTTGTTCAGAATAGGTTAAGAATTAATACATCTTTAAACTCAGTTCTTCAAATTATTAGCTTAGTAATATTACGCATATATAATTTTTTTCAATTAAGGAAAACAAAACGGATATTTTTTTTATTAAAAGCTTTGTGCTTCTCGTCAAATACCGGACATAAATAATGATGTATTTGGGGGTACGCTTTTATTTTTCTGATTTTAATCAAACGTCTTTTTCGCAACGGCAACGAAGAGGAGTTTTTTTATAAATGCTATAAAAAAAGTGCCAATTTGATAAAAACTGAACATTTTATAACAATATACACTGCTTTTTATGACTTGCTTGCAATTTCAGTTCGTCTAAAAGGAAGGGTTGTGTGACCTATGGTCATTATTAAATATTTTTTTTTAATTCCAGGTATTTGCATGTCCAACGACGTAGATTATCTACTTGACCATATGAACAATGCAAGATATCTGAGAGAGCTTGACTTCGCCAAAATTGATTTCTATGAACGGACCGGTTTATATAACAAAATTGTTTCCAAAGGAGGTTCCGTTTATGCCGGTGCCACAACAATTAGATATAGAAGATTTATTAAAGTATTTACCAAATATCATCTAAGTACAAAGGTAATACAAAATATTTATTTATTTACCAAGGGCGTAAATTAGATAATTACCTTACGACCAGACCGTATAGTTATACAATATTTTATGTTCTACTAGTTCTTTGTGAAAAAATTATGTAGGGACTTTCTGCTGAGTTTTTTTGATCGTAGAAATTTAGGATTCTGTATTTACAACGAAAAAATTAAACATTAAAATTTTTACGCATCAACAATTTGATAATCTTACGAACAGAAGCTAGAATTAACTTTGCTATATGTCATAATCAACAGGCAATTAAAAATATTAAAAACTAACATGTTTAAAATGAAAACAGCTAGGACGTACATATAAGAGATATGGACACTACGTAGGTATGTGGATTCGGAGAAAACTCTTATCAATACTGTGTCCTGTGTATTCGTAGGAAACTCAATCAATACGATAACGAGCTTCGTGGTACTACCGTGAAATTGTAAATATGTTTCTATACTTCGACCACAGTATCTGCGGCAAGTCTAGATGATCGGTTATTAAATCAGTCATGGCATAGAGCAGGGGCGTGCAGTCCATGGAAGCAAGGGAAGCAGTAATTCCCCAAAAAAAAATTACAAAACATCTTCTGAAATGTAATTTTTGAAATAGGAAACCATTAATTTAGTTTATATTAAAAATGCTAAAATATTATCTTAATTATCAAGCCCATAATAAATGCGGCCTTGACTCTGACCCAGCCACAATAGAATATCGAATAGAACCTATGCGGGCCGCTAGCTTCTCTGGACCCAAGTCCTGTATGCTTGATTTCCTGTGAATCGAGCCAGAGGTTATTGAACTTTCCACCGGCTGTTTGCAATTTTTGCTATATTTAAGCTATCGGAGTAGGTTCTTTGTTTGAACGGCTATCCGTGTGTTGTGTGATACGTACGTCGCGTCCTGCATGGTGCGATATGGAAGACAATAATACGGACGTGGATATGCAAATACCGTCAACTTCGGCTGTCGGTAATAACGTTGAAAATGTTGGAGAATTTAGTAAGAAGAGTGTGTGTGAATGTGTGGTGTGTGTCTTAATAACAAAGGGATTTTCAACATTAAACTTCGCTGATAAGCTTCAAATAATTTCCAAACGAATGGCAAAACCGCCTATGAAAAATGTAACCACAAAAATGAAAAACTGTATTAGACATTTTTATCCGGAAAAACAATACGAACAATTTAAATGGCTAACAGGGTGTGAAAATATAAGTACATTATTTTGTTGGCCATGTTTACTTTTGGAAAATGAAAAAGGTCTATGGAATAAAACTGGTTATTCCGATTTAAACAATTTCCATAAAGCTATAAAAAGACACATTATGTCCAAAGCGCATTTATAGGCCGTCATAAAAGAAAAAGTCTTCGGCAAAACTAGAATTGAACACGCCCTTAATAAATAGTTACAAATGAGTCACCGCCAACACAATGAACTAATCGATAAAAATAGGCAAATATTAAGAAGACTTAACGATGTTGTTTGTTTTCTAGGACAGCACGAATTGGGATTTAGTGGTCATGATGAAACAAGGGTTTCTTCAAATAGAGGAAATGTTCAAGATTTACTTAGTTTAATGGCTAAATATGATGACTGCTTAAAAAATAATTTAGAGCAGTCTATCGTTTTTCGCGGAACGTCGAATCGAATCCAGAATGATTTAATTTCCGCTGTTGCAACCATTACTCTAAAGATAATTAAGCAGGGGATTGGCGAGGCGCGGTTCATTGCTATTGTTCTGGACGAAAAAACTGATATCACTAATTTTAGCCAATTATCTATAGCAATACGCTACGTTAAAATACACGAAAGTATTCAAGAGCGATTTTTAGGTTTTAAGGGTCTGCAAGCTACAGTTCGAGAAACTTTCGCAAGTGCTGTGTTTGTCCATTGTTTTGCTCATAAATTAAGTTTTATCCCAGTCAATCAATCACATTAAAGAGTGTAAAGTATTTTTCGTTACTTTAAGTGGCATGGCTGCTTTTTTTTTTCAAGTCAACAGACGTACACAAGCTTTGGAGTCCATTGTCCACAAACGATTGCCCAAAGTAGCTCCTACTAGGTGGAACTATAATGGAAGACTTGTGTTAACAGTATCTGAAAATCGTGAATCACTGATTGAACTATTTGAGAATATAATAAAAAATAATGAAACGTGGGACTCAGAAGCAATAAATAGTTCGAGGGGGTTTTTGGACTGTTTGAAACGAGATTTTAATTTTAGTTATTTGTTGAACATATTTTCAGAAATATTTCCATTCTCGGACAATGTTTTTAATATATTACAAACTAAAACAAATGATATTGCTTTTCGCCTAAAAAAAGTGGATGATTTTAAGTCCATGTTAAGCCAAAAAAGAGATGGCTTTGAACTATTTTGGGAGAAAACGATGACGTTAAATATAGAGCCACAAGTCAAGCGTCTTCGAATAGACAAGGTGGGAGATGTTCAAAATACAGACGCCTCTTTTATAAAATAATCGATGAAATTCAGCAACAAATAAACTATAGATTTAACGGTTTAAATGATTTCAAATTCCTCGAGCTCTGCAATTTTGATGCATTTAAAGGAAAAACTTTTCCAGAAGATGCGTTTAAATCTCTTCTTCTTCATTATGGCCAGTTCTTCGACCGAGTGTTACTGCGATCTGAACTAAAAGTGATTTACGAAACTGATGACATTAACGCAAAAAATAACACTAAGGAACTAATGCAATTTTTAAAAGACAAGGAGCTGGAAGATGCCTACACCGAAGTGTCGGAATTGTGTGAATTAGTATTGACAATACCTGCCACAAGTTCATCAGTAGAACGCAATTTTTCAACACCTAAACGTATAAAAAATTTCGTGAGAAATTCAACGGGGCAGGAGAGACTTTCGCATACATCGCTGTTGTCCATTGAAAATAAACTTCTTCAAAATATGTCGGAGCATCGACGTTTTTATGATGACGTAATTGACGAATTTGCAAAAAAATGATCGAAGAATCGAATTACATTACAAATAGATAAGTATCTAAAAATTGCTTCCCTTTCTTAAAATTTCACCGCACGCCCCTGATCATGGTACAACATAACGGAGCATTTCACTCTTGATAGTCTTTCGTGTCAAAACGTAAAAAATCCAAACTAGAACAGTGACCTTACTTAAAATTATGTTGCCGTAGTAGTTCGATTTGCAAGTATGAAACAATTTTGGTCTTATATTTGAGATTGCTCTGGAATTTATTTGTCTAAAGCCGATTCCTCACGTCTACGACTCGACAATTGCAGTAGAATAATTTAAATTATAGGAATTTAAAAAACCAATGCAGATTCACTTGAGTGTACTACGATGCACTAATCAACTCGCGGAACTTTTGATTCATGTGAAATATATCTGCAATGGACTACGAAAAGATCGAGCAACTGATCAACTTTTTGACTGTGGGGACCCACAGGAGTGGGGCAATTACTTTTGCATCTTGCGCCCAGTTTTAGGTATAGATCTTTCCTGTATTTCGCCAATTCTGTCTGTTATGCGCTTATCTAATCCACATAAGCCCCATATAATAATAATAATAATAATAAACATGTTTATTATTCCAAATCACATTCATGGTTACAAGTTACAATAAATTATGCATATAAAATAGTAATTTGAATAATTGGCACTAATCAGCTTCCTCCACAATGGAAGGTGCTGCTGAGGCCAGTACAGATTAAATATATAACTGTAAATAAGTAATTACATGAAAATGAGAAGTTAGAATAAGAGCTCTATTTAGAGTTTGAAATTAAATCAATATATAACTTGCTAGAGATGTAGGATTGGAAGAAAAACAAAGACAAAGAATCGATAAGAAAAAAATATAATATAAAAAACTAAGAAAGAAGAGAAACAAAAAGAATATGAAGGTTATATATGAAATAAATCTAATATATAGAGAAAACCATTTCTGCGTAGAAAGAATGCGCCAATAAGAAAAAATGAAAACAAAAAATATATAAAATATATAATGTACTTAAATACGAAGCTATAATAAATACTAGAAATATCTAGGGACCATCTTTTGAAAGTAGCCTAAGCTTAAAATTTCTTTTAAATGATGCTATTGTTAATGAAAAGTTATTTTATACTTGCTTATTAAAGAAGCAATCTGATAAGAAAAACTTTTTTTAAAATATTCATTATTGTGAAAGGGTATTGTTAGCAAAAACTGTCTACGAATATTCAAGCTATGAACATCTGTGCGATATTTAAGCTTTTGGTGAAGGTAGGGTGGACATTTAAATTTGATAATTTTGTAGAAAAATCACGCCGAATGCAGAATTCGTCGATCATCCATGTTAAGCCATCATAATTCCCTCAATTTCTGGGAAACCCTGTTTCTGCGTGTGATACATAAATTAAACAAATGCAGTAGTTTTAGATTTTTTGTATTCTGCGAATTTCCACGGAGTCCGGAAATGCACCATACACACAATTGGCAAAATTAAAGTGGGATAATATTAGTGCGTCACACATGGTAGCTTTAGTTTTTTTTAATTAAATATGTCTATGAGAATACAAAAGTTTTAACATGGTGAAGGCTCTGTTAAGACTTACAGTTACATGTTCTTTAAATTTTAATTTTGTGTTTATAATGAGACCTAAATTTTTCGCTGAATCTTTTAATAATATGTTTTCATTTTCCAGCTTTAGGCGAATATTTTCGACAAGCCGCTCTCGATGATTCTCGTTACAAAACAGCAAAAGCACATTTTTACTCGGATTTAGTTTTAATAAATTTGTGACATTTTTTTCAAATCAGAATTTAATTCGTGATTGATAAGTTCCACATCATTAGGGTTAAACAATACATACAGTTTGGTATCATTTGCGTATAAATGATATTTAGCATGTTCTAAGTATTTAATACAATTTACTTCCTTGGGGTACTCCGATGGTGACTTTGAGAATACTGGAGCACAAATCATCAACAACACCCCTCTGGGCCCTATCTGTTAAAAATGAGGCAACAAATGATGATGTCATCCCAGTAAATCCTATGTGCTTTAGAATATCAATCAAAATCTTATGATTAAGTATATCAAAAGCCTTGGTGTAATCAAGAAGAACCAACAAAGTAGCATGATTCTTATCTTGTGCACTCACCACGTGGTCCAGTATATCACACAGTGCCGTTGAGCACCTGTACCCCGCCCTAAATCAGACTGCTTTTTTGGAAGAATATTATGATCTGCAAGATAAGTTGCGATCTGGAATTCCATGACTTTTTCAAGGACCTTTGAGAGGGTTGGAATTATCGATATCGACCGTAGATGACCAAATTCGAAGAGATTTTTTATTTCAGATAGTGGAATAACGTTTGCAAGTTTCCAACATTTTGGAAAGTATGATTTCCTAATACAGGAATTTATTATATGCGTTGAAACCGGTATTATGAATGAATAGCAAAGAACGATTAATGTAGTATTTAGGTTATCCACCCCAAATGCCCTTAGTTTAATACTTATTTAAAATAAAATTAGATACAATATCATTGCAGTAGTAAATGTAAGTCTGTGATTTGAAAGATAATTATTTTCATAAAAATCTAGTAATTCTTGTTTAGGAACAGTGATATTTTTTGATATTTGAGTGAAGTAATTGTTCATTGGGTTTATATCTTTTAAGTGGTCTGGAATAATGTTTTTATTCTTTTTGTTTAATATATTTACCTTCTTTAACTCCTCCCACTGTTGTTTAGGGCTACAGTTTTGAAACTTCTGGTTCAGGTATGCCTTTTTTTCAGATCTTATCGCATATGTAAGATTTCTAATCTGTTTATAATAATTCCATATAATGACCAGGGAGCTTTGTATGCCGAAAGCGGTTTAATGCCTCATTTCTAAGTTTTATATTTTCTGTTATCCAAGGACTATATAGTGTTACTTGCTCATTCTAACTGGAGCGTGCTTATCGAAAAGACTCAGAATTACCCCTCCATCTGATAAATATTACAGCAAATAGCGCTTGTGGCTAGGAAAAAGCGAATAACGTGCATTAAAATTTAGTTGGACATCTGAACTCCAGTCTCCTTTCTGGAACTTATTCCTCTCTATACCGATCTACAGATAATTTTTCTGATAGATCTAACAACGATATCTTTTCAAATTAGCGATATAATACTCGAACACACCGTATTGATGATTTTCTAGGCAAGCTAAGAGCAGACAACTCATTTTATTCGGTGTTAATAGTTGAAATCATTCATTTGATTCCCGCCATCGATGATGTAAGAAGTCTTAAAATAATTATGTTTTAGGTAGGTTGCCTGAAACAGCAGTAAGAGGGATAAACTTTTCTTCTTGTTACGTCTAATGGATTTATGACATTCTTGTAGTTTAAAGTCTACCACGAAAGTGACCGTGACCTGGATCGGTAGATTAGAGTTAGACCACCCTGGGACCTGATCCTCTAACCGACGATCGATCACACCATACTTCACATGCCAATGACCGAGCATAGTGTGATGTACCGTTCACCCCTGCACGCCCTTGGAATATTCTCTTCATTTAAATCTAATCTAAGCGTTTACTTAAACCAAGTCGTATATATAACACCGATAACGTAGAGAGGAAACTCCCGAAAAAAATTGTGAAATTAATAGGTAGTTTTTTTCGTTTGAACAATTAAATGGTGAATACAGGTAAAAACTAGTTAAGTTCTATGTTAATTTGAAAGCATCCGGGTGGAGATTTATGTTTGGTCATAACATTAGAACACCTCCTGACATAAACAAGGGGTGCCATAGCACCTTTCGGAAGTAAGGTAGTAACACCGTTTTGGTGTCAGGTTTGCCAATCGCTTGAAACAGCGCTGCATAAAACATTTCTTAATCAAGAAAATAATTTTAAATATGAAAATTTTTATATGTTGACAGCTTCAAATAAATGTTGCAGTATTTACAGATTAGCAAGAAGCGAAATATGAAAAATGTAAAATTTTTAATTTTGTATCGCCATATTTCTACATTTGTTTTTTAGATTAAAAGCAAATTTTGTTTAGTACTCTTGAAAATGCTGCACTAAACTGATTATTTTTAACTTAATTATATACAGTTTTTATTTAATATTGATATCGTTTTCAGGTTATATATTGGGACAATCAAAATATTTACATAGAGCACAAATTCATAACCGGCGGTGAATTTATCAATGCAATCGCGTTATGCAGAATTAGACTAGTAAAAGTGGATGCCGAGGAACTAATGACAGATCTAATGCAAAATCTTCCGAAAAATGTTGCAGACATAGAACCAGCAAAAAAACAGAAACCAGAAATGCCAGCTGATTTACAAAAATGGATTGAAAGTAATCAGATCTCCAGTGAAAAATTGAGAGAGAAAGATAAGATTGATAATAATAAACTTGTTTGTAAAGTATAGAAATAAGTAATTGTTAAAAAAAAATGTGTTTTAAAATTGTTTAATGTAATGTTAAATATAGGTTTCTTGTTGTGAAATAATTATTAACTACTGTGATTTTCATTCTCCATTCTTACGAAAACTAATTTTTTATTAAGTAAAAAAATAACATATACAGGGTGGTTTATAAATTCGGGAAGTATACTGACAAATTATACAGCAAAAAACATAAAATGGAGTTCATAAAAAGGTATTTCTCTAAATAATAGTTTTCAAGACAAAGAGTGTTAAAAATACTTTATCTTCTTGGCTTTCTTAACAATTTAATTAAAGCAGTTACGAGCATCAAACAGAGTAAAATACGATGTATGCTTTCTCGGCCAGGGTCTAATAATGGGTCGGAGTTTTCCAGGCTCTTAAGCCCTTGCCTGTTGTGTCCCTCATTCAGGAAACAATTCCAACAGACCACATCTCAATAACCCGGAATACCTCACTCTATCTATTACTATGAATAATATTCACTTGATGCACCTTCATTAGCTTTAATTCAAAATTTTCACAGCGTTTCGATCAGCGATGCATTTCTGGTCGTTATCAAGTGTATACTATGAGCTCAGTCTTTGGGATCTTCTTCGGAGTTGTGTGAGCCTTACATCTTTTCACTCGTTGATGTAACAATCAAATTGTAGTTATAGTTATGAGCATTATAGGGGGATGAGCTAAGTGTAAAACTACGAGCTTCTGTAATAGACTCGTGTGAAATGATGCGTGAAAGTTAAGCGCCTAAGAGTGATTGTTCGTGGGCGAGAGTAAAGTCCATTTTGTTATATTCGATGAATAAAATTTTCCTATTCTTCCAATGTTGTTTCTTATAAAGGATTTCAGCTTCTTACCATTGGATTCTATCGTTGTTGTTCCAGGAATATTCATCAATACCAGATCTTAATGTTTCCCCCCTTCTCTGTATGCTTGCAATGTTTTTTAATTCTTTTAACAAGGGGTCTCTTCATTTCTCCGATATAAGAATGGCCACATTTACAAGGTACTTGATAGATACAATTAGGCCTGTCTTTTGTGATATCGGGCCTGGTTGTAGCTAATAGGTTTCTTAATGTAATCTACTTAAAAATGGAATAGTTATCTGCGAGCCAGTTGGCTGTTTTGTCGCTTGAATTGCGTACATTTCATTTTTAATTTTCGAATTATTATGACATTATTTGACACAGTTATGTAGGCAATCAACTTTTCTGGTATAAACCTTCTGCTTAAGGTCATTTTTAATATTACTTATCTAAAGATTCTTTGCCCATACATAAAGTTGTCGCTCGGTTATACACGCAGATATCTAATAACTTCAACTTTTAACCATTTTACTTAAACTCATTTTTAATATTACTAATCTCCTTATTATATTCCTTGACCATACAAAAGGTTGTGGCTCGGTTATGCAGAGATCTAATAACACCTTGTTTTGCTACTGTTCTGACAGGACAGTATCTCAACTAGAAGTCTAACTATTTATTCCGCGGCAGCAAAACAAGATGATATTAGATCTGTGTATAACCGAGCCACAACCTTATATATGGAGAAGGAATCTTTAAATAAAGAGATTAATATTAAAAAAGACCTTAAGCAGAATACAGTTATGAAATGTCAAAATAAAATTAACTCAAATCAAGCGGCAGAACACCCAACTGGTTCGTTCATAACTATCCCAAATGTAAAAGGAACATTCGAAAAGATCAGACAAATAGCAAAAACTACAATATCAAAAGGGCTTCTAACTCAGGAAACAATTTAAGAAGCCTATTAACTAAAACCAAGTCCGATAACACAAATAACAGACATAACTGTATCTATCAAGTATTTTGTGAATATGATCAATCTTATATTGGAAAAACGAAGAGATCCCTTAATATAGGAATTAAAGAACATGGAAACCACACGGAAAAGAGGGGAAACATCAAGATTTAGTATTACGGAATATTCCTGGAACAACGACCATAGAACCAATAGTCCTTCATAAGGAGCAACATTGGAAGAAAAATAAATTTAAAGAAGCGGAATTCATCGAAAATAGTATTTAGCAAGCCTATTATCGATATCTTAGAAGTTTAGAGACCTTTATTGTAGCGCACGAACATTTCACTTTTTAGCGCCTAACTTTCACGCATCATTGTTCAAGACTCTACAAGTTCGTAGTTTTAGACTTATTTCTTAGCTCACACTGGTAAAGATTGGAAATACTTCGCTGATCGAAACGTGATTAATTTAAATTAAAGACAATACAAGTCCCACAAGTGAATTTTTTCACAAAGCTTCATTGTCTACAACTTTCAGACATATATTACTATGTTTGATGCAATAAACGCGACTTTCAATTTTTTTATAAGTATTCAAAGTTATTGCCAAGCCATTTTTTTATGTAAATGTACTTTTTAATGAATCAGCATGTAGACTTTAAATTTTCTAGTCATGGTAATTATTGTTGTTGTTTATTTAACATCATTACTAATTTTGACGCACCATTCAAAATAATATAGTACCATCGCAGATACCGTGAACAAAAAATAATGTATACAATGCGTATTTAGGTGAACAAGAATATTAAAATTCCCCTAAAGATGTTTACAAAGAAAGGGTACTTTCTCCAGGAAACTAGTAATTTGTGATCATTTTGATCTCAGGTGTTACTTGTTG
This sequence comes from Kuschelorhynchus macadamiae, assembly GCA_030620095.1. Taxonomy (NCBI): domain Eukaryota; kingdom Metazoa; phylum Arthropoda; class Insecta; order Coleoptera; family Curculionidae; genus Kuschelorhynchus; species Kuschelorhynchus macadamiae. The sequence goes on along the minus strand of JAUTXW010003516.1, from coordinate 10,797 downwards.
GAATCATCTTTGATTAGCATTTTTGGTACTCGATGGGAAAATTTTTAGTGGTCCAGTTCATCGTGTCGTCTTTCAATGGTTTTTAAAGAAATACAAAGATATATAATCCATTTTTACGATCTCTGTACCTCTAGCATTTGCGGTAACAACTCAGAGAATGTTATGGACATGTATTTCATTTCTATCTGCTTATTACTTTACTAAGTAGCTCTCACAGTATAAAAAAGTAAAAAAGTGACATTACGTTCCCTTTTTAGTAGGCATTTTAATAGTACTTTACTTAATAGTACGAATCCAATTTCTTGCAAAATCAGATTAAATTTACAAAGTCCTATTATGTTTTGACTCTAGTTTATCTCAGTAAACACTGAGAATATGTCAAAAATAGCTTGAATCCAAAATTTATTGGTACAGCTATATGAAGTTATTTTAAAATACAAAGTCAGGGCCTGATTCAGGACTTACGGTGACCTAGGGCACTAATTATTTAGGAGCCCCAGAGCCGGCGGAACGTTTTGTGGGGCCGACCTTTAGAAATAACTGCCAACAACAAAAAAAAAACGTCTTCTTTTGTAATTGGCTAATAGGCATCTATAAAAAGAGGATGATTAAAAAAAGTTCATGCCTTTTGTTTGTTGCGGGGTTATGTATTTAGCCCTTCTTGTGCTTGCCTCGCGAGTACCCGTCTCACGGGGAGCTCTAGAGAAATTGGCCAATGGTAAATCCGGCTCTGTAAATAGTAGCTCCAATATATAGAAAGTACATAAAAAAAAATAATAATTATCCACTTACACACATAAACAAGTCAGCTATCAAAAATCTCACTTAGCGTATAGCAGTTTTTCCTTAACAATTCAGCCTTAAGCCAATTCTTAAAAATATGAATATTAACTGAATCTTTTATATGGTCACTTAGAAAATTAAATATCTTACATCTCTGAAAGTAAAAACTTATCTAATAGGTTATCGTCCTGTGACTGGCCGGAGCCAGTAGGTTTTTATTTTCGGTATTGTGACTATTCGAAACTTGAGTAGACAGATATAGAGATTTGTTTCTATGAACAAAAAGACAAACTTCTATAATATAAACCCCAATTAATGTCAGTATTTTTAATTTTTTGAACATATCGCGACACGACTCCCTATAGTTCAGATTTTCCATTAAACGGAATGCATATTTTTGTAACAAAAAAAACTCTTTCAGGATCTGTGCCTAACCCCCAGTCATAAAGTTTAATGAGTGGCAAGTTTTGCGTACCTTTTAAAACACCGCATCTATACTGCTGGAAGTGCAGCAAGGAAATTTTTACTGGAAATTCAAAATGAAATATTTTCAATACGGATGACGATTTTGAGTTATGGTTTTTGGCCTTTATTTGACCAATTCCTAGAGTATGCAGCTCGATGAGTGCAGCCTCAGAACTCCATCGCAAGCGTCTTATACAGGGTTTTATATAAGACCCGGTCATTGTTTGAAAAGTTTATTCGACCAGAACCTTTACTGAGGAAGATTTCTTTTTCTCTTTGTGCAACAAATATAATCTAGAGCTAGGTAAAAAAAACGATTTCCAGCAGTTTTGAAAATTTTATTTCCTTTCCGACAGACAGGTTTTTTTAGAAAAAATTATTTTTTAAGTAATGGCCTGCTGAACAAAGCCCACTTACCATCATCGCAATCAGATTTAGTATGGTCTGTCACTTGCCACTCCTAAATATTCCACTATGAATATTGTATACAGGGTGTAGTCCAGTGGCGTATTTGAGCCCCTATTATGTAAGCTTTAAGAGTACAAATAGCATAAAACAGGGACATTTTTTTTCGGGATTGGCGGGCAAACCCTCCCTCCTCAGAGCCAGTGTTGTTTTAAGTACATTAAAATAAAAGAAAGACCTTTTTTTTTGGTTGTTGAAATTTTATTGTCTCAAAACCATTCCCGAGAAGCAAAGTCTCTATATACGCCACTCGAGTGCATCAAAAACTCTGCCGATTATAACCTTTAACAATGTTGAATTTTTTGTTCCGCAAGGTAGGTAGTATTCCAGGCCTTTGTTACTCACTGTATTATTGGGACATATTCTCAGTTAATTCCAAATAGTGCTAAGTAAGTCTGTATTTACAAAAATAACATATCAAACCGAATTTTATTAGGAAAAAGAGAATTATATCAATGATAAAAGGCTAGTTTGCATTTTTTATTAAAAAATCTGTTTTAAATTAAAAGTAATATCTGAAAGATCTCGAGCAAATTTCAAATGTAAAAAAAATGTCCATTATTACTAAAACCGGCATTAGAAGCAACATCGAATTCAAGATTGATACAAAAAAACAAACCTACCAAATCACTATTTAACGTCCACCACTTAGTTTTTGGTGAACCCTGCATACAATATTCATGTTCGAAAATTTAAGAGTGTTGTTGTTTATAATCTGATAGATTTGGTTACCACAAGTGGGCTTTGTTCAGCAGATTATTTTAAAAAGTCAATTTTTGAAAAAAAAACCCGTATGTCGGAAACGACGAAAAAAATTCAAAATCGCTAGAAATTGTTTTTTAGTACCTAACTCTAGATTATTTTGGTTGCACCAAGAGAAAGAAAAATCTTCTATAGCAAGAATTCTGGTCGAAAAAACTTCTAAAAAATGACAGGGTCTTATATAACCCCCTCTATAAGCCTGTTGCTATGGTGTTCTGAGGCTGCCCTTATCGAGCGGCATATTATGGATGTTGGTCAAACAAAAGCTGAAAACCGCAACTCAAAATCTCCATTCGTATTGAAAATATTTCATTTTGAATTTCCAGTAAAAATCTCCATGGTCCACTTCGAAGTTCCAGCAGTTTATACGAGTTCGCCAGTTAAGCATTCTATCTATAAACACTCCCAACATCTAGCACTTTCACTGCTTTTAATTTCCGAGTCAGAATTTCGAAATATTGTCTATTGTGTCACTGAGAGTAAATTTTACAACAACAAAAAGTCCCTTTCAGACCATAAAAAAACTCGTTTGTAAACAAATTCACTGATATTAATTAAATCATCCTGTGAATCATTTATCTATCTTGAGTTTCAGCTAAGCTAAAAGTTAAGCATTGTTACTGTTGACTTTTATTGGAGAGTTGATTAATTCAATACCTATATTTTTGGAAAAGAGATACAATTTGTATACATTTCCATCTTATAAATCTGTAGGAAGAATCTTAGGGAAAAATGCATGTCATTTTTTCGCGGTTTCATGACCTTTGAATTTCTTCAACTCGCATATCTGATGGAAGGTTTTACAAATGTCAATACTGTTTAACATATGTCAAATGTTGAAGTTTTGTTGCATAATAGACCAGGGTTAAACATCACGAAAATTAGGAACCAGCAAATTTTTTAAATCGTAATTTTGTTTGAAAGTTCCTTTACTTCCTTTGAACTAACCAAAGTTTACATTGCTAGAACCTCCGCAAGTTAAGAAAAAAATGCGAAAAAGTTATTAATTTAAGAATATCCTTGGAAACTTGGCTGCTCTGATATTTTTCTTCACTTTGTATGGTTATATCTTCTTAAGAGGACCTTTAACAATAGTATTGCGTTGAAAACATCGTTTTGTTTATGTGGTAAATAAATATTACCTTTGATCATCTTGCTTTTTAGTATTTATCAGAATTTTTCGAAAATCTCATGATCAACCGCAAATAAAAACCTCATTATTTAGGATATGGCTTCACATTTATAATCATTTTAAATCTTAAAATGTCTACTTTTTAACGACTTTTTCGTTAGTTAGAGTTTTGAGATTTATTTTTCAGGGATTTTGTATATTCATTATACTGAACAGCTGCTACATTGTGCGCCTAGTATTTCCATAAATGTTTAGAATTTTAACTTGACAGAGGATGTCAGTGGGAAAAATTATCTATAGATTCCGACCGATTTATCTCAGAAACTATATCATATTTATAAAAAGAAAATTGATCATTATTAAGTCAGTTTATCTCTAGGTTTATACCAAGAGTACGGAGGCTGACCAGAGTCGTGTTTATATCCAAGCACGGACGCCTGAACCACACGGAACCAGGCCAATAAGCCCTAAGTATTTTGCACTCAAAGTAACGGAGGAACTGGTGGATAGGTACATTCGGGACGATGTTCTGGGGAGCTCCATCTCATCGAGACAGGAATGCCTACAAGACATGAAGATGAACTGAATCGGCTCTCCATAATTTAACTACAAAGATGGAGAACGATTTAAAATAAAGAAGTGCTGCTAGCAGCTTTTCTTAATATAGACGGGTCGTTTAATAACTTATAACCCGAGTTAATATTAGGAAAATTCAGTGACCTGGGAGTCGACAGGGCGTGCTGAATGTGAATTGATTGCTTGCTAAAAGGTCAAGTGATATCCTGCTTTAATGAGCGAAATTTTAGCGGCTAGAGTAGTGGGAGGGTGTCCGCAAGGGGTAGTGTTATCCTGCCTGGCCTGAAACTCCGTAATGAGTGGTCTCCTAAGTTCGCTTATGGGAGCTAGATATACAATATTGGATTATGCTATCATTTTGGTTGTTCGTGTACAGGGCAAATTTAATTCGACAGTTAGAAACTGAATGTAGTTTGGAATTCTAGAAAGGTGGGTCGATCCTGAGGTTCTTATTAACAGTGCGATCAAAATTACCAAAATCGCCTTCACCAAGAAGAGAAATAAAGAGGATTTGGGTTCACTTAGGCATTGTGGTAAATTGGTACTACGGGGGTCAAGTATCTCGGAGTGTCCTTTGACTCCAAATTAACCTGGAACGGGCATATCGAAAACCTTATCAAATGAAGAGATGGTCAGACGACTATTCCAAACTAGAATATCTGAGGCCTCTATTAGGTACCAGAGCCTGTTTTTGGAGTATCTAAGTGTATATTACGAGGCTGGGTAAACAAATAGGTGAGAGATCGTCACAAGATACATGGCAAAGTATATAGAGATATAGGGGCCAAAACCTTGATTAAGGAATCTGATGTTATACTTGCTGAGAATCTGTTCCTTCCGAGCAGAAATCAGTTAAAGACAATTTCAAACATCCTGATAGGGTACCTGGCTGTCCAGGACTACCTGAGTAAGTGAGGGTGACTGGTGTTCTAACATGCAGATTCTGCCGTACATAAAATGAGAGAGCTGTACAGATCGTGTGCCACTGTGGGGGACTGGATCGCAAAAGATATGTGTTTCTCGGGCAACCGAAGGTCGACTCAAGTTCTAAACTTTCCTATTTTGAATCTGAGCAAGTTTGCTCAGAGTTTTAAACTGGAAGGGTTAACTTAAGTGTGGGATGAGCGCGGCAGCCCCAGCACAGACCTCTCCTCAATAAGCTGCAAAGTCTCAGTGACAGGGGGCGGGTTTTTGTCTGAATTCTATGGGAGCTACTAGTTGGCGCCGGACCAATGATGTCCGCAAAAGTAGTTTCCACCTCCAAGAAGAAACAACGAAATTTGTACAGGATATTTTGAAAGTATTTTTTTAATTCTTACTTAATTACTCGGTTTGTAATGTTTCGGCAGATATTGGCAAAACATTAATTTTTGAATCTTTTTTGAACTCGAGGAGGATCTAGCAATATAAACTCTGCCTAGTTCGAAAGAGCTCTCGAAGAGCTACTTTAAAAAAATGGCCTGCTAAGTGGATTATTTTAGCAAGGAAAGTAAACATTACATGTTTTTAATTCAAGATACGGAAAAAATAATTGATTTATTGAGAATAACAAAACGTTCAGTGCATATTGATTAGTCACTGAACTTATAGGAAAATGCTTTGCACGATTTTCAA